>MU228053.1:184249-233118 GCA_018584345.1 Thuja plicata | reverse complement strand
TATATATATATATATATATATATCACCTATTTGGTTTCACACATGGATAGGGATAACGAATGTGAAAGTGTGAAGTAATGTAAAGGAAAGCATATGGGTTATGTGAAAGAGAAAAATATAACAACATAAGGAGGATATAATTCAAAGCTCATGCAAAGGGGTAGTCGATAAATTTTATAGTTCATTACTATTTGGATCTGCTACTGACATTTAGTAAATTCTTGAGTAGATCCAAATTCATGCATGTGCATACACAACTCAATTAGTTAATGTTTTTATTATAAGACTACTTTTGTATTAGTTATGATAGCTAGTTTTTGTACTTAGGACATTTAGCCCAACTGGTAGTGAGCGTACCTGTGCTGAGCCTACCTATAGTGAACATTTTTGTAAAGAGTCTTCATTGTAAAAATCATCTTAACTAGTGTTACCTTAACCAATGTTTGTATTCTTGATAATTATCTTCTCCCTTGTTTTTCCGATCTTGGGTTTTCAATGTAAAATATGGTGTTCATTATGTATGGTGTTCTTATGTACTTTCCATTGCATTTCTCTTTAATTATCTGATTGGATTAATAATACTACTGGAATCAAATAAGTTTGAGAATATTATTGCATAACTGATTCACTCCCCTTCCCCTCTTAGTTATCTGGGTTATTCAACATAGAACACTCAGAAATTTTGTAGAAGCAACTCCTTGGATGTAGTATTTGAGAGAAGATATGAAAGGTTGAGGCATAAAGGGGTTCTTCATTATAGGTACAAAGGTGTTTCCATGTTGGATGCATAGAGGGAAATGAAAGTGAAGTATTGTAGTCTCATTTTTTTATTAATTATGCATTATTATCCTCTCTTCTTGGTAAAAAAATCATGGAAGGGTTCCTCCACATAAATCCTATGTTAAATTGTAATGGTATGGATTTTATTTGTACCTTATTTTTTTCTATCTTTTAGTTATCTTATTCATAGTTTATTGATTTTATAAGTTCACATAAGGTAGTGTTGATAAGCATAATATGATGGCTCATTTTTAGTGTCATAAAGAAGATTTATGTAATAATGGTAATTTCATATTTAAAAAAGATTAATTTTTAGATTTGCATATAAGTTTTATATTTTCATATTGTACATGTCCAAGCCTTGTATCTCATCCATTGAACACACAAATTTATTATTAGGATAGATATTAAAATTTTCAACATTGACTATGAGATCTTGTACTTTTCTTGTTTGGAATTATTAAATTATTTAAATGAAAATAGTTTTTAATTATTTTTTGAAACTATAGGAATCAGGTAGCCCTCTATAAATTATAGTATATTAGGTTAACTTTTTAACGTGACTTGTGGTACTGTTCCAATACACCCTAAGGTATCATATTGGCTAGGGGGAGATTGGACCTCGTCGCCTCATTCCCACAAGAAGTTTATTCCAATCAAGAAAGGTTGTGAGCCAAGAGAAAAATTTATATAAGTAGTAATTGTATAACATTAATTCTAATAAATATCTATAAAAAATATTAATCATCATAAAAATATTAACTAATTTGTTAATATTATATTCAATCAATTTTGTATCATTATTCTTCTAGATTGGAAATTAAAATCAAGCGAAAACCATAACATCTTTGAATTGCCAAAAATATATTATTAATAATAATAAATTAAGCCCTAACGTTAATATTAGCAAATGGGAGAAGCTAAAAACTATAATATGATATTAAGTGGGGTAATATATAGTGGGGCCTTAGTGAAAAAAGTAAACATCATATGTTTGAGCTCTAGGATGTTAAAAAGATAAGTGTTTGGCCCTATTGTCACCAACTCAAATTGTTAAAAAATATATATATATATATATATATATATATATATATATATATATATATATAAAATTATTGATAGTATATATTATTTATAATAATTATTAATTTATAATAAAAATATGTTTATACATAATGTCTATATTATTACTTATAAATAGTGTCATACATATTTTAAAAAGATGGATGGAAAAATTCAAAGTTCAAAAATTAAAGTTGGGTCAAGTCTAGAGTAGGACATAAAAGCATAATTACAAATAACCACTAACTGAAAATAAATAAATAAATAAATAAATAAAATATCAATAAGAAGAGGCGCTTGATCATGGTCATTTGGTTTGAGCCATACATTAGTGGTGTTAAGAGTGTCCATCATTTTCATCTTTATTATTATCATCTTGATTATCTTTAGTACCAACATAGATACAAAAAATAACAAGAGCTAGGCAAGAAAAATTGCTAGAATTTCTCATGGAGTAAATCCTTCCACCAATAGGTGATGATAAAGCTAAGTTTTGTTGTGGAGCCCACGACTATTCTTGTTGGGCATGATCTCCACACAAGAAGTGAAGAGACCTAAGAATGAGGTTGTTAATCATCATGAGATGACTAGCTATTTCATCAATGATGCTCACAAGGTGGAGAATGACCTATACTAGACATGTGGTTAGAGGGGCCATGATAATAAACATTATGCATTACCCATAATCTAACATTATCTAGAGATAAACTATTTCAAGTACAACTATATTGGTCTACACTTGAAGCTATATGAGAAGATGAGAGAAAATCATGAAGTTGAAACAAATAAAGAATTTATGATCCATAGAACATAATAAAAATAAATAAATAAATACATCTTTTAAAATGCTAAAGATATGTATTAAACTATTGATCATTATTTATGCATCCTGTTTTTTCTTTTCCCATTATTCTCTTCATACTTTTGGTCATTGTTTCCCTCGCTATCGTACTAACAGCTCCGTTGTTCTAGATCGAATGATTTGGATTTGTATTGAAATGTATAAACTTCATTATTTCTAGTTTATACAATTCAAAACCTTTACAGTACGTCGTGATCGAGATAAATAATAACAAGAATCATAGTTTTATTATAACATGAAGATACCAAAAAGCAAAGCATATAGCTAACATCCAATTAGAATAAGAACAAATGTTGAATAAATCAATGAAGATGGTGGTCGATTTTTCTAATTTATTTTTGGACACATTGCACTGCTCTACATAAAACTCTTGGAGGCATATGGATGTTAGCTTATTTCACCAAATTTCACTCTGACATCTCATACCATTAAGTTTGATTTTTATATGATTGAAAGGTGGAGTTGGTTACATGGATACATATTATTGCTCTGGTGGAGATTCATTCCTAAATATAATTAATTCAGATTCACAAGTTGGATTGACAGTGACATTGAATTATATGCATGGGGGTCTAAGTAAAAAAAATATGGTTAGGTAGAAAGTACATGAACATATTTTATGATAGCTCTTACGAATAGATTCATTAATTTATTAGAGAACCTTTTGATAGCAAACAAACATTCTTTTATATATATAAGCTTTTGAACAATTTCGGCCACTTTTGTGATTATGGTTTTGATCAATACAAGTGCAATAAAAAGCTGCCAGCGGATTTGAATTCTATAAAATACAATTTTTGAATTTGTTTGTGCTTAGCATTTTTATTCGTATTTGCCAAAAGATGATATACATATTATATCATTTAAGATCTTGTTAGGCAAGATTGTTCGTCCCTAGTGAAATCATTGATACGAACTAAAAAAAATACAGAACAAAAGATCAGAAAATATAGACAAATATGTAGTGCCTCTGAACTAAGTATGATGATTGAAGCAATTGATGGATAAACTTCTTGAGTGGTCACTTACCAAGTGGAGATGTGAACCTTTCATTTTTAAATCACTGTTGTAAAACAAAAGTAAGGTTTGTTCTTAAATGCAATATCTTTGTATATAAATTAATAAATATTTAGTTCAATTACTTGATTCATAACAATTAGATGAGAGAATTTAACATATATTATTTTTTATTTAAATTTTATTATTTAACATACGTAAGTTTAATTCTATGATTTTAAGTTAAGTCAAGTAAAGGAATGGGTGTAGTGAATGTGGGAACCAATTCTTAGGGTTGTTTATAGATACATTTATCTTGACTTTGTCGAGGTGTTGGGGGTTGTTATACTTTTATTTTCATTTCCTTTCATTGTATCGGGTCAAGGTGTTTACCAATACCTAATGATCACCACGTCTCAAGAATCGGGGTTTCTAAGATCTCAAGCTAATATCTCTCGCCTATCTAGGATTGAGGCCTCTTAAGATAACATGCTCTTTCCTTTAAGGAATTTGTGGTATGCATGGAACTGAAGCCTCAAATTCCATCTATGCTTCCTTTAAGGTGTTGGGGGTATGCGTGGAACCAAAATATTGCTCCTATGGTTTTCAATGTTTGTGTTTGTTCCCAAAATGGTTTTACGCTATAAGAAGCTACTAGTACACTCTTCAACAAATTCTATAGAGAAGCCAAATCTAATTAATGAATTCCTAAGACGACTTGACCAACTGACAGCGATATTGATTCCTTCTACAATTTAGTTTGTGCAAAACTAAGGCGAGTAGACCTTTAATGGCTCGAATACACACATTAAACTCATAATTGGCATTAACATAAAGCAGATGATCTCATAAAAGGCTCAACAATAAAAAGAGAGTACTAAGTAGTGGATAACTACTTATTGATCCTTCTACTCACCTTCTGCTTCATTGTCAGTTCGCTAGGGATATTTGGAGGGTGGTGTTACATCACTGGAAAGTTAGCTGGGTGCTCCCTAATACTATTCAAGAATTTCTGGAACAATGGAGATCCCCTTTCCAACACCAATTGGGAAAACTTGTTTGGGATTATATAGGCCCTCATGTCATATGGAGGATTTGGAAAGAAAGGAATGACAGGATATTTTGAGACAAAAATTCTACTCCTCTCTTGATTGGATCCAAAATTATCAACAGCATGATTGAAAATACTAAAGTTGTAGTTGAGTTAAAACCTAAAATTTTGGAAGGGATCTATGATAAGGAGGTTCTTCAGAACTGGGACTTCACCTCCAAGAATAAAGCCCCTATTTCTCCCCGTGAGTCTGCGGTTTGGAGCTCTCCTCCTCCTGGTTGGCTCAAAGTGAACTTTGATGGTGCGGCCAAAGGCAACCCTGGCATTGCAGGATGTGGGTGCATAGCTAGAAATACTGAAGGAAAGTGCATTGCAGCCTCTGTTGTTCCAATTGGATCTCAAACCAATCATATGGCTGAAGCAATGGCGGCTCTCCATGCTTGCAAACTTGCTAAAAGGAAGAATTATTCAAAATTGTGGCTGGAAGGGGATTCATTGAATACAATAAATTTTATTAATGGTATTAATTCTCCCTCATGGAATACTAATCATATCTTTGATGAAATAAAAAATATGATTGATGGTTTCGACGTCACCTATGCCAGTCATGTCTTCAGAGAGTCCAACTGTGTGGCTGACAGCCTGGCGAATGTGGGTGCCTTTAGTGATGACATCAGATACTGGAATGGATATCAAGGGTTAAATATTGATATCGTTAATCTTGTGAAGTACGATCAAATCTACCAAAAACCCAAAAATATCCCCAATAATGATGACAAGAAAGGCTAGTATACAGAGTTGCCTCAATTTTGAGCTTCGCATGCACGACAGCAAGTGCATTAATAATAAAATTTATGGGAGAAGTGTTATCATTTCTATTAAAGGGTGGCATTTCACTATCATTCATTCACAAATCCCACATTTCACTTTCGCTCTGCGGTATTCTGATCTCTGGTTTTCTGGTAGTATGGGAGGAAAGTTAAAAAGGGAAGAACCGTCGGTCTGTAAATGGAAGAAAGAAGTCGTTGTTTGGAAGAGACTCAAGGAAGGTGGGGTAACGGATTATATGGAGAGACTCCATGGAAATAATAAGGACATCTTCAAGGAATTTGCAGACAGTTGGGACAATGGCCAGGTAACTCTGTGTGGCAAGACATTTTGTGTGACTGAGAAACTTATTTATGAAATTACGGGTCTTAAGATGTCTGGTCTTAAATACTAAAGAGGTGTTGTCATGGCTAAAAATACCTCTAGAATGTATCCTAAGACTAAGGTGGAAAGAAACCTTCTTGTCAAACAGTCAGGTGATTTCTTATTGCGGGATCATATGAAGCTCTTTTGGGCTAAAGTTGTTAAAGCTATGATGCAGTATTTTACTCTAGAGATTCGGTATACTAGGGTTTACAATTTCCATTTCATGTTGGTAAACCATTTTCGCTACAATATGAAAATCTCTTTCCCGTTATTTCTTCTCAAATATCTGGAAAATAGTATCTTGGAGAACAGAAAGAATGTTGCCTCGCCTATTCTCCATGATGGGCTTATCCTGTTAATTTATGAACATGCTAAATTTAAGATACAGGGCAACCCTAAGGCAGAAGACTCGAACAGAGGTAAGAAAGGTAAAATACCTATGGCAACTGAGAGTAATACCCGTGGGAAAAAGAGGAAGGGAAAAGTCAACACTGGTGGTGAAGAGCATGTCAAGATCCTCACAGAGGAGGAAGGCATGAACACAGATAGAAAAATTGAGGCTAAGGATAAGGATGTGAAAGGGGAAAAAGGGGAAGCTGCTAAATTCCTCTTCTCTTAAGAAGGAATTAACAGGATCCTCTGAGGAGATGGAAAATGACAGTAAAGGCAGCTCTGAGGAAGTGGAAACGGAGGGCCAGCATAAGAATAATTCTCAGGATGAGCCTATGGCTTTGGAGGTGGAAAGACCTAAATCCCCTATAAAAAAGAATAGTGAGCCGAGTTTGAAAAATAAAGAGAAGGGCATCTCTGACACTACCCCTATTCTGGTGAATTATGCGGAGTCTGTTTCTTTTGTGAGTAGGACTTCCAGGGAAGACAAGGCTATGGGATCTGATGGGAATAAAAAAGATAAAGATAAAATTGGGGATAGCCATGGTAATGAAACCAAAAAAACCTAAGAGCCCTGCAGGTTTATTCAGGTTGTTAGAGAGCGGGCTGATATGGATCTGCAGCTGAACACCTGGCTTCTTGAAGAGATTAAAGATATTAATGGTAAGTTTGATGACCTCCAGGACAGGGTTAATAAGATGGCTATCCTAATTGCTAAACCTCTGAAAGATGCTACAATCAATGTGGCTCAGGAGGAGAATATGGAAAAAATCTTGCTGGAGTAACTTGAGCTGAGGATCAATGTTGTGGTCAACTTCCACCAGCGTACTACTGAAAGCCACATACAGAGCATTGAAGATGCCCTCAGCTGAATAATGAAAAATAACTATGAGGGAATGAAAGTGACTGACAGTAATCTCAGGGCTCTTCTCTCTATGCTAGATGGGAACTCTAACCCTATGAATGTTGATGTGGATAATACTGTTGATCCCAGCATTGCTGGCCCAGGGACTCGTACAAGGGAAAGTGATAAAAAGTGAAACAGGGGAGCTCCAAAGATATAAAAGACCTTAAAGAAGCCATCGACAAATATAAATAAGTGATGGATGAGTCTGCTGCGATCTTGAAGCAGACCTGACTCTGTATACTGGGGCTGGTTCTCTTTTTGTTTGCTTTCATCTTTTGCCCGGGTGCTTTTGCTGGAGGGGTTCAATTTATTTTCCTTCTTTTCCCCCAGCTGTTGCTTTTGATGTTGTCTATTTTTTTCTACTTATACTGATTCCTGCCTATCTTTATTCTTTTGTAAAGGGTTACTGTTCCCTTCAAAAACTATTTTACCCTTAATCAAAAACTACTTATTGATCCTCAATTGTTATGGAGCAGGAGATAAGCACACCACAACAAATAATCTCATATAAGGAAATCAACACAATAGGAAGATACTAGATTGTGGTTAACTATCCATTGAATGTCAACCTACATGGAGCATGTGATTAGACCAAGGTAAAAGAAAATATACACAAAATTATATATATTCTTGAGTTTAATCATTTGTTGCACCAAGAAACAACATGAATATAAAACAACAATAGTCTTGTAAAATCCACAATAGCTAGGATCAGTGCCTTGTCCCATTGGTCTTTTGAGTCATCAAAAATATTACTATATTATATAAGAGAGTTTCATATATAGCATATGATCTAAGATTATTCCCTTACAGTATTCTTCAACAACAATCCTAACCTAGCCTACTTATCAAAATCTCCGCATGATCCCTATAAATCTGCGACTTCTATCAAGCCTATAATTAACCCCTTAGGTCAGAGCATGAAAGAGAATCACATATCTTACAACAAGAAACTAAATCCAAATAACTCTTTATTTTTATTCCATTTAAAATGTGACTTATTTTTCACACTGGAGAGATCTAAATCAGAAATATATTTCAATTGATCCCTTTCTATCTCTGTCATACAATATCAATACAAGCTACAAACTCAAAACCTGAAAAAGACTTATCCCAAATTCATCTATATTTCTCTATGAAGAGAAATTAAAATGTTTCTCTTTCTCACCTAATCTTACTATTGGAACCTATCCTGAATGAAAACCCTACTGGATCTAGAAAATACTAAGTGATCTAGAAAATATTTTATATAACAAGGATTGCAACAAGCTACAAATCACTTTAGGGAAAAACTAGGCTTATTACTCAACAACCAAACCTTGGTAAGAGCGACCCAAGCTAACCAATTCATGAGAGCCAACATAAAGATTACTAGAGTCATAATATTATCTATAGAAACAAACAATTCAAGATCTGATTGTAACCACCCTAAATTGGTCTACTCTAACTAGAGATGATGTTTTCCCTAAATGTGATCATACCTTCAATTATGTCAATCCACCTATCCAATTATTGACATAATTCATCAAAATCAAGATAATACCTCAAATCAAAGTGATGTATCACCACCTCATGTTAATTACATTGGCCTATTTAATCAAATCAATATCATTCAATTCCTTGGCTAAAGTAATTAATTAAAAGGCAATTAATAAATACTCTCAATTACAACTCATCACTTGCACATGAAAATTCAATCCATGGACCACTGAGAGCTCACTCACATGGATCACTCACATGGATCAACTAAGTTTCAATCCTCACCTCTCCGCATGGATTGATCTCAACCCTCCATTTCTCATTCTACTCCATAAAAGGATTGATTTTTGAGCTCAAAAGATCCTAATTTTTAGAATTCTTAATTCAATCTTATGCTACCAAATTGATTTCATGCTTTGATCGCTCTAATTATAGAACATTTAAATTATGCTTAAATTAATAAATGAATCATATTTTTAGTTTGAATTGCATACTAAATAGCTTCATTTCCGTTTGAATATTCCATTTAGGATTGAATGTGTCATTGATCTAATGCATAATCTGAGAGAAAGATCATATATTAGATCATACTCTTTCTAAATAAGAAGAAATATGTCAATTTCCTTGGTTTATTTATGCTTTGAATTAAATTTGATGTTGCTAATGATTGATCTATAATGACATATTTAAGTGTTTGTTGCATCTTTGCAGGTACAATATTCACACATATTTCTGGCGCCCACCGTGAGGCAGAGCCCTGGGTTTTTTATCATTTTGAGCTAATTGAATGATATTTTTTTATTCTATTTCAGGAGAAGATTCACATTTGGAAAAACGGGATCGCATTTGGTGTTCTGGATTGCATCCAAGAAATTGGGGATCACGTCTAGGATCCTTACTTGCATTTAGTATTTCCTTAATCACATCTGGGAAATAGTATTGAATTTAGAGAATCTCAAGATTGCATATGGTTAGTTAATTTGCATAATTTATTGATTTTGATGACTAATCAGCTAACTTGGAGTGTTTTTGGAAAATGTGATCATTAACCAGCCTAACAAGTTCTTGTAGGACATTGTTGAAGACTTCTTTGGCCAAAGAGATGGAGTAAAAATGATAAAGACTACTAATGAGTGATTTTTTAGGTTGCCTAAATGCATAACTCAACTAAACATTGTATTTTTCTTTGTAATATTAGGAGCCTAAATCTGATTTATCTCTAATTCATAATATGATTAGAGAAGTACACTCTTTTCCTTCATGGAAAATCATAACCTAAAACATCAATTAAGTCTTGAATGGAATTCGGATTCAAATTTGATTCTTAAACCAACTAGAGGATTATGCTCTTATCCCAAGTGGAAAATCAAAAACTCAAGATGGGGGATTAAGTGTTTAGTTTATTAATTTGAGGGAAAGAACATTGTCTTATGTGCTTGATAGGAGAAAACAACATGGATAGGAGAGTATTCTCTTCTTCCTCGTGAAGAATAAGAAATCTAGACTCATAATTCATCAATCCTTTTTACTGCTTTGAACTTTAGAGGTTCTTCTAGTGAGGGAAAAATATCCCAGGAATGACCCAAGTGAGGAAAGGTGAACACCAACCTTTCCATCTCATTATAATCAAAAATTTTCCTTGAGATTAAAGTCTTGGATGAATTAATTGGCTTTCTCCCTTGAATTATGACTATCATTCCTTGGACATGGTTGGAATTTGTGTAGAGATAAGCCACTTTAATCTTCCTTGCTATACTACACTCTTCTAGGTACTCATAGGGCTATACACCTCAATTTTTCTTTGTGCAATTCTATGGGAGACGGTTGTGAACGGATGCCTGAATAGACACTTTATGGTAGTGACCAACTGATTCACCCCCAAAAGGTGATAATATTTGTGCAAGGAGGATAGCAACCTCCCAATATACGCATCATTTTGTGCCCTCAAATGCGTTTGGAGTCAAATAATATGACATCATGAATCCAGCGCCATTGCATGCTTGGTGATGGCCATATTCTGATTAGCATGCGAGTGTGTATGTGAGTGTATGAAAAACAATTCTTGCTACACCAATGATATAGGAATAGGTGTGTTTTGTTCTTAATAAACATGCTTGATGTGTCAAAATTACAATGAAAAGATAATCACCTAAAATAAATTAATCTTTTGACAATCATAGACATTTTACTACCTCAAACAATCTCGAATGTGTTAAACTAGACAGACCCTAGAATTGAACAAATTTTCATTATCTCCCAAAAAAAGTGGAAAAAATAAAAAAAAATCATTGGAAGGTCACATTAGGGATCCTAGGTCACATCTTGTGAAAATAGGATCGCATTTGGTGAACGCAATTGCATCTGGTAAATCCTGGCTCACATCTGGTGAACAAGATTGCATTTTGGAAGAACACAATCACATCTAGTCATTTGAAGAATGCATATCGTCAGTCAGATATGGGATAGAGAATACTGACACACGTGTCAAAATTATGAACTTTTCAGTTTTGGATACCCGTTTTGCTCTTCATTCTGATTCTATTGTTGTTGGTCCACCTAAAGATTTTTCTCTGTCAAGTTGGAAGCATACCTTGCATGAATTTTAGGTCCATCACTATTGATCCCAAGTCATTTTGTCACTTTTACCAATAAATTATCCTTGATTCTCATCTCACTATCAGGGAATTGTAACCCTTTGACACTCGTATCCATCACTTTCATACATCAGACTCACAATCACCAAACCTTGGACAAATGCACTTGGACAATTTCAAACTCCTTTTGATACTATTGGGACACTTTTGACAAGATTGATATCCCACTTTAATTTTTAACACAAAAATTAAATAATATCTAGCTGATGATTCAAAAAGATCACCAATATTGCTCAAATTTCATCAAGGAGAGACATCTCGAGCAAACCCTCTCTTTGATCAAGACTCACCTAAAATGGATTTACCTAATCGTGAATGGTGATGGCTTTGATGAATATAATCACGAAGATAGCCAACATGAAAGAGATAGTCAAGAATAAAGAAATAATGATCATCCCTTATTTGACTCAGATAGTGAGGAAGACGTAACTAAATAATAATATAATAAGCTCAAACAAAGTTGGAAGTTTCAAAGGACCTTGGAGAAAATCATTGAAGAAGACAAGGAAATTTTTTCCTCCTCCTAGCTTTTCTTGGAGTTAAACTTGCCAAAGACTATGATCTCAAATGATTGAAAGAGGAAGAGATACAGACACCCATCTCCAATCTCTCAAAACAACTATATCAAATGCAAACAGATCTCACAACGCTTAAAAGAGACAAAAATAAGCCCACAAAGTAATGCTCATTATGTCTGTTCCCATTTAATAAAAACTTGAAAATGGTGCCTTTTCCACCAAACATGGAAAGACCAAAGTATGGAAAATATATGGGAGAAATGGATCCTCATGATCATGTTTATGCACGAACGAATGTACTTAATGAGACTATTTCTAGGAAGTTTAGGAGGACAAGCCATAGAATGGTTTTCTAAACTAACACCTAGTATATAAACGTTTGAAGAATTTATTCACAGATTTTTTCACCACTATTCCTATAAAATACAACACAAAATTACCTTGGTGGATCTTATTAATACTAAACAATGAACAAGTGAATCCTACACACACTTATTGCAACATTGGAGAAAGCTGTTTGCAAGGTACTCTTGACAAATACCTGAATCATAAAATATGGAGACCTTTATAAAACAACTTAGTACCTTAAATGAATTATTCCCTACAAATGCAAAATTCTCTCAGTTTTGACAGAATGGTTATGAACACTACTCAAACTAAATAGGTTATTCTGAAAAACGGATATATAACACTTCATAATAATAAAAAATCCTCTAACAATTATAAAAACAAGCCTAAATGGTGGAATAAGAGAAAAAATGTTAATGATGGAGTGGTGGAGGTCTCAAATATGAACGTTAAATTATGTTTAATCTTACCAACAACCTACAAGAAAATGAATAGGCAACAACATCAATACCAGGAATGAACATTGATACCAACAAGAATAATTCGTGGGTGTCTAGGCCTAAGAGAAAATTTACTCCATTGGGAGAATATCTTAAGATAGTTTTGAAGACTCTCTTGGATAACAAAATCATTACTTTATTGGAGTCAAAACCATGGGAACCGGAGGCAAAACAAAGATGGTAGAACAAAAATGCCTATTGTGCTTTCCATAAAAATAAAGGACACAAGACCAATGACTGTGTCAAACTCAAGCATGTCATACAAGATCTCATCGATGGAGATAAGATAAAAGTAGAATGAAACACATCTAATGAAGATCACATGACCTTTAATAAACCATTTCCAAATACCAAAAAGGAGAAGCCTCTAAATCAAAAGGAAATGAAGTCAACTACACCTATTCTCACAATGAAACATGTGATCAATTTGTTGGAAATAAAAGGTGAATCAATCAAGTTGATCACTATCAAAGGTGTCTTAGACAAGTTGGCACACTAAAATGCTCTAACAAGAAGCCAATAAAAGATCACAATTAAAGGGGTTAATTACTCATCCCAGCAAGCAACATCATCCAAACGACATTTTTTCACAATTCCAAAACCAACAACATCAAGACAAATGGTTCCCAGACCACCTACTAACTACAACCTAGTGGACCAATTACAAAGAACCTCAACTCAAATTTCTATATTTGAGTTTCTAAAGATCTCTTCAGTGCATAGGGAAGTTCTTGAACAAACCCTACATACAACCAATGTTCAGAAGGACATAGATGTAGACAAATTCCAGGCAATGGTCAATCACATAAAATCTCCCCATTACCTCTCTTTTTCAAAAGAGGATGATAAATCTTTGACTCATCCCCATAATCAACCTCTGTACATTAAGGTTTTGATCCATAAACACCATGTAAAATATGTATTGATAGATGGAGGCATGGGTTTGAATATATGCACTCTCAACCTAGTCAAAGAATTTGGATTTTTAGAACACATAATTGATCCAAGGAGTAAGATAACCATTAAGGCCTATGATGAGGAGGAAAGGTCTCCCAAAGGACTATTTTTACAAATAAGAATAGGAAAAATAGAATGAGATGTGATTTGTCAAGTTCTTGATCTACCATTGGCCTATAACATACTACTAAGGAGACCCTAGGTACATTAAATGCAATCAGTGCCATCTACATACCAACAATGTATCAAATTCCCACACAATAGGGCGTAAATAACAATTCCTATAGATTAAAGTTATACTTGTAGCAACATCAAGGAAGATAGTATGGTTCCTCGCAATAAGGAAGTTCCAAAAGAGTTCCTAGCTGAAACCTCCAAAGACATGGTGATGAGAAGCTTTGGAAAAATGTTAAAACTTGAAGAAACTAGCATGGAGTAATAAAAATTGGCTACAATGCCATCATTTTGTAACATTCTCATATCTCCAAGATCAGAGGGAAGACCCTCCCCATCCTTTACACCTTCTGCTTCAAAAGAAAGAGCTATTCATGAACCAACTGGTATGTTTAGAGCCACACCTCCCAAGAAGAAGAAAAGGAAGACAAAGTAGTCTTGGCATGGATCTATAATGAGGAAAAGGGAGAAAATGAAGTAAAACATGTTGAGATATCTCACAAAAAATATGTCAAAGGTTATGACCTTCTCAAAAAAATGGGATACAAAGTGAAGGGAACTTTAGGAGATAAAAGCAAGGGACTCATTGAGCCGATTCATATGGAATTCAAGGACACTAAGGACAAGACAGGATTAGGTTTCAATAAAAAATAAGAACATCCTACCTCAAGAGAAGGTCCAATATTTGATAGAGAAAGTGATGAAGAAGAAGAAGAAGAAGTTGAAATCATACCCTAGACATATAAAATATAACTACATATAGGTACTAAGAACCCATAATACCAAGGAGAATGACATGTACCTACTTTTCTGATAGAACAATCAGAGTACCATATTCCCTTGTTGTCACAAAAAAATGCTCAAGAATAAAAAGAGGAAGAAGAAGAAGTGGGTAGTTATCCTGAGGTTTAGCAGGAAGGGGAATACCATGAATAAGCACATCAAGAACAAGAAGAAGGAAGAAGTAGGGGAGAAGAAGCAAGTAGCTCAAACATTTTTGAATAGTTACCTTCTATGAGCCACCAACATAGTGAACATACTAACTGGGGGAAATTGGATACAATTTCATATGTCCTAGATCTACCACACTTTGATCTACTAACTATTGTTGAATTCCTATATTTATCTAATGGTCCAATATCTCAGATTCACATGATTATGAGTGGGATGAGATGTGTGATGCTACCATGGATATTGAGGTAGATGTGATCCATATATTTGCACCTTTAAAGGAAAGGGAGAAACTTATAACACTAACCATAGTAAAAATATTGACACAAGATTGGTTAATGTGGTGATACCTAGTATAATTGATGTAGACAATGGGGTCTCAATAGGAAAAGAGGAGTACCAAAGGATATTAGACAACTTTGATAGATCAAGGGAAAGAGAAGAAGGAGAAATCTCAAATGTTAGAGAGTTAGGTTCGCATAACACTAACAATGACACTAATAATGACAATACGACTCTTAATGATCTAAAAAATATAGAAGATAATTTAATAGAACTTATCTTGTCAGTTATTATTCTTGACACTAATGCAGTGTTGTCCTTACAATCCTCTAAATCACTATCCTCGGTAACCCTGAATTGATTGATTGGACCGAGTCAGAACCCACTACTATAATGAACTTTATCAATGAATACACTTTGGTCTTCTATCCGAATGCTTGTGAACCATATCCCTCTTCAACCAGTGCAAGGAGTGCGAAGATGACAGAGGAGGATGTCAAGTTTCTTAAATTCAAAAATTGAAGAGTAAATAGGAAAAAGAACTGATGGTGAAAACCAAGTTGTGGCAGTATCAACTTTTAAAAAGGTAAAAATAAAAGACATATCTAATGGTGAAAACCTCGTAAAGGAACCAAATGATGAGATTCTTGATATTCTCCCCGAGAACTTCCAAGAAAGATCTTTAGTAATAATAGAAACAACACAACTAGACAATATGGGAATAGCTAAAGCTCCTCAAATTGTCCATCTGGCACAATATTTATCAGAGGAAGAAAAAACACAATTCCATGAGTTCCAAAAAGAGAAAAAGATCAAATTTGCATGGTCTTATTATGATATGCCTAGATTAGACCCTGAATTAATAATGCACCACTTATCTATAGCTCCTGGGATAAAACTTGTCAAGCATAAATTAAGAAAGATGCATCCACATATAACAATTTTGGTAAAAGCAGAGATAGAAAAAATCTTAAAAGTTTGATTCATAAGGGTCATTGATTATGCATGATGGATTTCTAATGTAGTCTGAGTTTTTAAAGAAGACAAGTCTATAATAAATTTCACAGACTTCAGGGATCTAAACAAATATTGTCTTAGAGAAGACTTCTCATTTCTGAATATTCATATGAATATAGACCTCGCGGCAGGATATGAACTATATTCACTCATGGATGGATTTTCAGGCTACAGCCAAATAAAGATCGCCCTTGAAGACCAAGAAAAAATAGCATTTACATGTGCATGGGGAACATTTTGGTGGAATGTAATTCCATTTGGGTTAAAGAATTGCGGAGCCACATATCAATGAGCTATGATAACAATCTTCCACAACATGATACATAAGAAAATGGAGGATTATGTTGATGATACCTTAGCCAAGTCGCTGATCAGAATAAATCACATCAAAAACTTGAGAAAGATACTATATAGAATGGAATAATTTCAACTAAGCTTCAATCCAAAGAAATGCACATTTCAGGTCTAATCAAGAAAGCTCTTAGGATTCATTGTATCAGCAAAAGGAATTGAGATAGACCCAGAAAAAGTGAAAGCAATAATGGAAATTCCACCCCCTCCTAACATAACTCAAAAGAGGAGACTCGAAGGAAGAACCTAGTCAATCAGAAGATTCATGTCTCAACTAGCAGATAGAGTGCGACCTCTCACAAAAATTTTATGTAAAGGAGTGAGTTTCAAATGGGATGAACACTCTAAAACAAACTTGAAGGAATTAAAATGTTATCTAGCTAATCCTCCTACCTTAATGGCGCATGTTCATGGAAAGCCATTATTTCTCTATATTTCAACTATGATTACATCACTTGGAGTATTGCTAACATAAGAGGATGATACCAAGAAGAAAAGAGTAATTTATTATATCAGCATGATATTGGTATCCTATGAACTCAAATATAGTATAATTGAAAATGTTTTTTTATCATTTGTTTTTGCGTCCCAAAAGGTGAGACACCACATGCTTTCACATACAGTGAAACTCATTGTAAAGATTGATCCTCTTAAGTACCTCCTGAGTAAGACAACATTAACAGGAAAGCTACAAAAATGGGTCTTACTACTGAATGAATTTTATATAGATTATGTAGACAAAAATGACATTAAGGGACAAGTGCTAGCCAAACAACTGGTTTATTCACCATTGTAGGATGCAACACCATTGATAAACATAGATTTTTCAGATGAGATAATAATGCACTTAACATAACATCCATGGAAAATGTACTTTGATGGTTATTTCACACAACAAGGATCCAGAGCAGGGGTATTGGTTGTCTCTCCTCAAGGTTAAAAAATACCTAAGGCATACAAAATGATGTTTCCATGCACCAATAATATCTTAGAATACAAACCATTGGCAAATGGTCTCAAGATAGCCATTGAATGAAAAATCATAGTTATATATATATATATATATATATATATATATAGAGAGAGAGAGAGAGAGAGAGAGACTCTCAACTCATCATCAATAAAGTAAATGTAGAATACCAAACAAAAGATGAGAAGATGATGCCCTATAAAGATATTATAGATGATTTGAAGAAGTACTTTGTGTTTATCAAGTTTCAAGAAATTCCAAGATTAAAAAATAGAGCTGCAAACGCAATGGAAACCGCTAGCATCCATCCTACAAATGCAAGAACATCAATTCCGCTATGACTTCTTGGTGGAATAACTATCCTTTCCTACATTTGATGCACCTGAGTCCCAATTTATTTGTGCCCTAAATTTCCAAAACCAATCTAGGTATACCAATATAAATGCCTATCTTACGAATCAAACCTTACCCAATGGCGTGTCCAAAAATGAAAAATGACCCTTAATCAAGAAATCATCGCATTAGGTACTCCTAAATAATAACTTATATAGATGTGGTCTTGATGGAATGTTACTTAGGTTCTTATAAAAAGAAGAGTCTAATTGTGCATTAAAAGAGGTCCATGAAGGTGTGTGGATCTCACTCAAACAGTTTTTCATTAGCTAAGAAAATTCTAAGGGTTAGGTATTAATGGCCTACAATGGAGAAAGATGGAGTTCAATATTCCAAAACATGTCAAAAATGCCAAACACGTGGAAATATTATCCATTCTCTAGCCAAGGATATCATATCATTTAGCACACATTGGCCTTTCCTGTAATGGGCCTTTGATCTGGTTGGACAGATCTATCCCAATTCTTCAAATGGACATAAATACATCGTCACAACCCTTGAGTATTTCAAATAGTGGTTTGAAGAATTTCCTCTAATCAAATCCACTATAAAATGAGTAGCTATGTTCATCTTGAACTTCATCATCTATAGTTGCGGGATACCCTCATCTATTGTAAGAAACAATGGAGGGCAGTTCAAGAACCAAGACATTGATAACCTTTGTACATAGTTTCATATTGTACTGAACATTGATCTTCCATCTATTATCCTCAAGGTAATGGACAAGTTGAAGCTTCAAACAAGAATATTCTAAAAATCCTACACATTACTGTGAGAAAATCTAGTAGAGACTGGGATTTACAATTGAATCCAGCACTATGGGCTTACAAGAAACAAACATTAGAACACAAATAGGAGTCACACTATTTTCTATTGTCTATGGAACAGAGGCAATATTACCAATTGAAGTAGAAATACCATCTTTACGAGTATTCCTCAAAGGTCTTGTCACAGATGAACAATACTGCATAGATATGGTACAATAACTTGAGACGTTGGATGAGCACAAACAACAAGCGTTTGATCACCTAAAAGTCTATCAGAAAAGGATGTCAAAAGGTTACAAAAATAAGGTAAATCTAAGAGAGTTTCAAGTGGGAGATCTTGTTCTCCAAGAGAATCCTAAGAATCAATTAAACAGAGAACAAAAAGGTAAGTTTAAACCCAACTGGATGGGGCCTTTTGTTATCACAACTTTTGGGATAGGAGCTTATCATTTAGCTACACCTAAAGGAGACTTGTTTCCTGATCCTATCAATACTCTACACTTGAAGTGGTTTTATGCTTGACATCTAGCCAAATGGCTCATATAGCGAAATTGATTATGAGAAAATACTCAAAATAGAAAAAATTGATCCTGAAGAAAGCCAAAAATAGTGAAGAGAGAAAAAATAAAAAACAACGAAAAAAGTATTGAAAAAGGTATTCTTGGTCAAAACCTGGAAAACATGCACCTTGATGCTTAAAAAAAGAGAAGTACCAAAAAAATTGAAAACAAGAAAAAGTGCCTTGTCGAAAACCTGGCACATGGGCGTCTTGGTACCAAAAATAGAGATTTTCCAAGTAGTGAAAACCTGGAAAATATGAATCACTTGTACTCAGTGCTCCATCTATTAATACACCTCTTGAAAATATCCTTCATAGTTATTTATTGATATCAGTTGGACTTAAGCCCTTCAAGAATATACTTTCCTTCCTTAGAATTTGTCTATATACATATGTCTTAGGATATTTGTACTTTGTTGGGGGAATCTGTCCTAGCAATTTGAGTGGTTAGCTTGGTTCTATTAGTCAGAGGTTGTTGGTTGCGTTGTTGTCATAGGTCCTTGTCTAGGAAATTTTTCCACTGATATTAAATAGTATTTCTTAGTACTCTAACAAAACATCATTATCACTATGACAAGAGAAGGTATTTCTTAAACAACACCTACCATTAACAGACATCACACTAGTTTTTCTCAACACTTTAATCAAACAGTGTTTCTTAGCACTCCATTGGATTGTAATTATTAAAAGTGTTTATCTCATTGACTTAGACACATATATATATTGCTAAAATCCAATCTTTAATTAATGATTTCTCTTCTATGATTGAATGATGACTAAAAGGTGTTCGTAAACACCAGATAAACACATATAGACTAATCTTTATTTGATCATGACTCTTTTAATGTTCCAATGATGTTTCAAACTAGGGGCATATAAATGGTTATGAATTTTTTTTGTCTGATTATCAATTGTTTCTTGTTATGTCTTCCAAGTTACTCCATGTCATCTATTAAATGACAAAGAGTCACAATGATAGGGGGCATAACATTTTCTTGGTATTCTTCTTGTGGTGATTTCTTTAATGATCGTACAAGCTTCACCTAATTTGGATGTTTATAATAAGAGCTTTTAAGAGGAGTGGATAGCCACATATATCCTCATCCTTTTCATGTGTAAGCTATGGTGAGTTTGAATCAATTTCCTTGTCTATTTTTAATCAACTTCTTAGTAAGGTGTACGACACATTATGTACCCAGGGATACGAACATTAAGGGTCATTACAGGTTACATATCATATTTTAAACTTGAATAGATGATGATTATTAAATTAAAAGGAGATAACTAACAAGTCATCATGGCCTCTATGCCTTTATGCTTAGGTTTATATTTTACATTGCATCCAATTAAGGTAAAATCCAACATGTGCACAACATAAAATCACAACACAGTACTCATTTTTTGACGGTCTCTATCAAATGGAGAAATAATCTATACATATAGGAAATGATTCGCAAGCTTTACACAATGGTTTTCAAGGTTCTTTATCAACAAGTTGAACATCACCTCTATAAAATCTTGTTCAAATATCACCTTATCTTTCTCACAAGTACATTTAAAAGTAGTGAACTTGGTAAAATTGTGTTTTCTCTTAACACATTTTCGCTCCAATGCATATTCTAATTGATTCTTACATATCCAATTGAGTGTTCCATTGATCTATCATAGATATTCTCATTCTAAAGAGGGATTTTATTACTCTTTTCTTTGATTTCATTCTCGAGGGGGCATGATCACACCTAAAATCAATCAATTTCTTACTCAAAAGAAAAGCTGACTTCATCATTAATAGACTAGGGGCATGGCAGTTTCCTTTGATCAAGTTGGGAATGTTGGACAAAATGATTCTACAAAAAACAAGCCAGATATCTATGCCTACAATCTCTCTTATCATTTATCAAGCTATCAGTAGCTTCTTACTAACCTTCATTCTATCAAGTTCAGAGTTAGTATTATCAATTCTAGTACAATCAAGTTCAGAATTAATATCTCTAAACTCTTAGTAAGCTTCTTACTGACTTTTGTTCCATCAAGTTCGGAGTTAGTATTATCAATTCTGGTTCAATCAAGTTCATAATTGATATCTCTAGATCAATATTCAATCAAACTTCATTCGATCACGTTCAAATTTGATACTATCAATCTTAGTTCAGTCAAGTTCAAGATAGGTATCATCAGATAATTTTTTTTCAATCAAGTTCAAAATTCTCAAACATTTCTAAAGTCAACATCAGAAATCCTTTTAATCAATTCCCTCCTCGCATATCAATTCAAAGAGTGAAAAAATTAACCACCCTAAATTGGTCTGCTCCAACCAGGGACCTTATTTTCCCTAAATGTGATCATACCCTCAATCATGTCAATCTGACTATCCAATTATTGGCATAATTCATCAAAATCAAGGTAGTCCCTCAAATCAAAGTGATGTATCACTACCTCCCATTAATTAATTATTCCTATTTAATCAAATAAATCCCATTAAATTCCTTGGCTAAAGTAATTAATTGACGGGTAATTAATAAATACTCTCAATTGCAACTCATCACTTGCACATGAAAAGTCAATCCATGGACCAATGAGATTTCAATCACATGGATCACTCACATGGATCAACTAAATTTAAATTCTCACCCCTCCTCATGGATTGACCTCAACCCTCAATTTCTCATTCTCCTCCATAAAAGGATTGATTTTTGAGCTCAAAGGGTCCTGATTTTTAGAATTCTTAATTCAATCTTATGTTGCCAAATTGATTTCATGATTTGATAGGTAATTAGAGAACATTTCAATTGTGCTTAAATGAATTAATGAATCAAGTTTTAGTTTGATTGCATACTAAATAGATTCATTTACATTGGAATATTTCATTTTAGGATTGAATGTGTCACTGATCTAATGCATAATCAGAGAGAAAATTCATAAATTAGATCATACTCTTTCTAAATAGGAAGCAATATGTCGATTTCCTTGGTTTATTTATGGTTTTCAATTGAATTTGATCTTTCTAACCATTGATGTAATGAAATGTTGAAGTGTTGTGTTGCAATTTTTTTGGTACAATATTCACACACACTGATATGCAGGGGTTGTAAAAAGATGAGTATCACTTTTCACCATAAAGTGGAAGTGTTTTCCTTGTTTTTCAAAATTTTCTATCAGTTGATGTCAAAAATTGAGGAACTTAAAGATTAAATATATGAAAACTTCACCAATATAAAATATAGTTCTCAAAGTCTACTTTTCAAATATGTAATTTATTTGAATGCCCATATGCTAGAAATATATTTTTAGTAGGCATGTCTGGAAACCACTTTTTCAAAATGTATGTTTCAGGACCATAACACACGTGTACGACCACCATATTTTGACTTAAATAAAAGAATTTTCGTAAATACTTTATGGAAAAGATAGCTAAGACACCAATGATTTATGAGCTTTGTAAATCATCACTTTTTAAATTTTATTTTTTTGTATCTTCAAGAAACTTTTGTGTAGATTAATGTCATCTAATTATTTTCAAAAATTGTAAAAGAAAAGATATTAAAAAATTAGACCACCTTCCTATTTGAAGTTTATGTGCTAGTTTGATTAATAAATAATAAAAAATAGTAAAATAAATTTAATCCCCCCAAAAATTACAATTTTAATTCTAAACTGTAAGAAGTTCAATGGGTTCTCGTTTCATTAAAAAATTTGATTGGGAAGGCCTTCAAAAAATAGGGCGACACATAATTTTTGGGTTTCAATGCCTTAGCTATTAATTTGCAAATCTAAAGCATATGTTTTCTCCCTACCAAGCCTATCTTGACCCAAAACCCAATGCAAAGGGCGGGTTGTGAATTCAACTTTTATATAACAAGTACACATTAATAAATGTATACCCATTACATAAATACAATAAGTTTGAATGTAAAAATGAGTTTGCAGGCATAACTTTTTAAAAAATAATATATCTACAAAACATGTACACATTTTGAATAAAAATAGGTACCCATTTTAAAATGCGTACATGTTTTTCAAAAAAATGAGTATGCATTTTTAATATTTGGATTGGGTTCCCAAGACAAAAATGCATACCTATTTTTTTTCAAAATACATACGCCTTTCTAGTGGAATTCCCAAGGTTGAGAAAACTTACCTCAAAGTGGGACCTAACTTTTTGCACTTACTCAAAAAATTGATTCCTCTTTTCCGTGTACCACACTATATCCATCAACTCAAATGATGACATATAACTGATTGGATGTTTGATAATGTTAAGTTGAAGATAATGCAAGGCATTAAATCAGTTAATGGTTTGTATTGTCATTGATGTCAACTTGATATCATTTGTACGGTCATGTACATAATGCAAAAGACTTCAGAGAACCAAAGGAATAAAGGTTGTGCTTTTAGCAATGCATAAAATTCAATTATTCACTTAGTGACAAACAACACCGATGGAGTGCACAGCATCGGTAAAGGAAAAGAAGAACAGTCACAGTGATACCTGACGATCAGAAGCATAGTGTTTCCCAACGAAGAAAAACCATAGGATGCCCGACGAGTGAAATTCCAATGATGCCCGACGAACGGAGATCCCAAAGCTAACTGGATTCTCACTAATGGAACTGTCAGTTGTCACCGACAACTAACTATAGAGGTGACCGACGGAACAGAGAGTTCAGAAAATGAAAAATATCTAGCTGGAAAGAGCTAAAGATAGACTTAACTAGTTGTTTTCTTTGTTTTATTCAACCAGAGTTAAGTGATTGATTTAAAGATGATTTTTATAGTTGGCAAGAAGATAATTACAAGACAAATTAGGAGTTATGCTTTAAATCTAATTTGTTGGATTGTTTTTAACGCCAAGAATCAAAAATCAAAAAATAGTGAATATCATGTCTATATAAGAGACAAGCTTAATTCATTTATGAATGGGATTACGGGGAGTGAATAGAAAGAGGATGCTGAAGAGAAATCGATGAAGATTAACTTCATACAGTCTTAATCAATCCAGATAATGGAGAGCTAAGGAATTTTTCAGACACCGATGAACAGTGAGCACAACATCACAAAGTAGAAAAAGTGGAGCACAAATAATTGAATTGATACATTGATCAGAGAGGTAATGTACTTAAATAGATCTAAAAATCTGCAATTCAAAGTTGCAATATGAATAGGTCATAGTGTTTTAGTTTAACCATTGAAGCATCAAGTCTCTTAACCAAGCAGGACTTAATAGTCTTCTATATATTGAGGTACATCCCAAGGAGTGCCGAAAAGGTTGATTCATCAAAGTAGCATTGGACTTTCCCGATACCTATTGACAGTCTAAGAAGGAGGCTGATTCAAGGATGGTAGAAATAGATACCTGATACTAAGTGACAACCTCTATGTATAAAATACTCTAACAAGGTTGCACTTAACCATGTATTTGTAACCTTTAATAGGGTTGGCTCCTAACAGAGCTCACTTTAGAAGAGTGAAAATTTGGGGTACCAGTCCCAGTGGTTTTTTCTCTAACAGGGTTTCCATGTTAAAAATTCATGTGTTATGTGTGTATGATTCATTTCTTTATTGTTTTGTATCTGACATAGTTAACACTGGATTGATCGGTATAGTCTTCTTATTTACTGAGTTACGGTAAATAGTTATACTTCTTATCGATAATTAAGAAAGAATAAGGATTGATAGATAACACTGACAGATAGTTAATCATTATAAGTATTTCATGGCATGCATCTTGTAGGGACATAATAATCTGAGGTCTATTGATTGGTGGTTAAGTTTGAAGGATAAGTTTTTGAGACCACTGATTCACCACCCCCCCCCACCTCTCAGTTATTACTAACAATTGGTATCAGAGCTTGTGTGTTTAGAAAGGAAGGTTTCAAAATCTAAGTCAAGATCACAAGATGAACAGATGAGATGTGCCCAAGTTGAACAAAGACATCTTTTCTTCATGGAAAAGTAGGATAAGACTCCACTTATCAGGTATTGGTAATGATGTTACTCAATTCATAGATATTGAATATGTGTTTCCCACAGGAGTATTGATAGTAGATTAATTGAGAGAGAAGCATGAACACAACTGCATGGTCATAGAGATTTCTTCCTCACTCTCTGATTCTGAATTTGAAGATGTCAAGGATTGCAAAACTGCAAATAATATGTGGGACAAACTGAAGCTCATACATAGAGGTGATACAAATGTTCTGAGAGCCAAGGAAGAAAGCCTTAGATGAAAGTTTGATGATCTCATAATGAAAGAATGAGAAAAAATCACATAGTACATCACAAGAATAAAAGTAGTAGTCAATGCTATACGAGGAGTTGGAGGTACACTTGAAAAGGTGACAGTGGTAAGTAAAATCTTAAGAACCTTACTGGCTATATATGCTATTAGAGTTTCTTCCATTCAAGAAATGAGAGTAGTAGCAAACAATACAGTTACTCTTTATATTTAATTGGTAGACTGGATTCATTTGAGATGAATAACTTTGATAATAGTGTCTTACCAAACTTAGAGTCTAGATTTAAGGCTTCTATGAGAATAAGCAAATCAAGTCATAGACACACATCTAGAAGAGATAGTGAAAGTGAAATTGAAGAAGAAGATCTAGATGAAATAGAAGCACTTATGGCTAGAATAATGTAGAGAGGTAAAGGTAAATACAAAGACAAGTTACCACTTATATGCTTTAGTTGTAAAGAGATTGGACACTTTGCTGCAAGATGTCATAACAAAAGAAAAGATGACAGAAGTAATGATAGATCTTTTGAGAAGAAATCTGACAGAGATGATAACAAAGATTACAGAGGTTACCGACAATTGGAAAGAGGAGATACCCAAGACTACAAGGACAAAGGAAAGAAAGCCAGCTACCTAGCTTCTTGCAAAGATGAAGATACTGAAACCCAACCTAATGAAGACATCGAGATAGTATTTGTAGCTGTGAAAGATGATTCATATGAAGATGAAAGGTATGAAGAAACTGCACTCATGTCTAAGGTTAGAAAGAATGACATCTGGATTATAGATAGTGTCTGCACTCACCACATTACCAGTGAAAAAGAAAATTTTAACACTTTTGAGTATTATAATGGTTGTACAGTAAGAATGGGTAATGATACACCTTGTCCAGTTGAAGGTAAAGGAACTATAATGTTAAATAACCTGATTAAATGTGAAAATGCTTATTGGGTAAAAGGATTGAATTATAATCTATTGAGTGTTTCTCAGCTGAATAAGTCAGGTCATAGAGTAGAATTTGAGAGCAAGAAGGCAAAGATCTTCAATGAATCAGGAAGATTGATTGGTACCGGTGAACAGAAAAAAGGTAACTTATTCTATCTGAATGATACTAACACCACTTTATTAATGACTAGAAATGAAGACATATGGTTGTGGCACAAAATATTGTGTCATGTGACTTTTGACAACATGATGAAAATAAGTAGAAGGAGAAATGTAAGAGGCTTACCGACGATGACAAAGCCTGACAACATCATGTGCAAGAATTGTCAAAAAGGTAAAATGACAAAGTCTAGTTTCAAAATTAAAACCCATACATCTGATGATATTCTAGAATTAAACCATATAGATCTATGTGGATGAATGAGGACAAAGAGTTATTATGGAGATAGGTATTTTATTCTCTTTATTGATGATTACTCTTGAATGATGACAATTATGTTTCTAAAAGATAAATCTAAAGCATTCAAGATGTTTAAATGGTATAAGGCTATGGTAGAGAAACAAAGTGGTAAAGATTTGAAATTTTTGAGATTAGATAGAGGAGGAGAATTTATATCAGGTGAATTCACTAATTTACGTAATGAGCATGGTATAAAAATATAGGTTTTTGCAACAAGAAAACCACAACAAAATGAGATTATTGAGAGAAGGAATAGATCAACAGTTGATTGTGCTAGAACACTGATGATAGAGAAAGGCATCACCCAAATCTTCTAGACAAAAGCTGTCAATGCTACTGTCTACACGCTGAATAGAGTACAATTGAAGAAGGACACAAAGAAGACACCTTATGAGCTATGGTATGGTAAAACACCCAATGCAAGTTACTTCAAAATATTTGGTAGTCAATGTTATATCTTAAAGGATGATAGAAATGGAAAGCTTGATGCCAAGAGTGATGAAGGTATCTTTCTAGGGTATTCCACCAAGAGCAAAGCTTATAAATGTCTTATCAAGGCTTCTAACAAAATTGTTGAAAGTACAAATGTAAAGATAGATGAATTTGCAAAAAGAATGAGCCAGAAAGCACAAAAGAACCAGATGACTACAACAAGTTTTTATACTGTGAAGAACTCAACACTCTTCCTGAGCAACAGTGCTTAGTTCTAGAACACCAAAATGTTGCAACTGACAGTCAGACTGTAATTACCGACGGTCAGGATGCCGATCAAAATAATGTGCAAGGTGACGAAGAAAAAAATGAAGATCAAAATGATGATCAAGCTGATACACAAAGAGTTGTACATATACTTGCAAGATATGCAAAAGGGAACCATCCAGAGATCCGAATCATAGGAGATAAGAAAACTGGTACAAGAACAAGAAGTAAGTCTTTAAACTCAAATTGTTTAATTTGTGAGTTTGAGCCAAAATCTGTCAATGCTGCACTTGATAATGAAGAATGGATAAGTGATATGAAT
Organism: Thuja plicata; assembly: GCA_018584345.1. NCBI lineage: Eukaryota > Viridiplantae > Streptophyta > Pinopsida > Cupressales > Cupressaceae > Thuja > Thuja plicata. Next base: position 205,295 of record MU228053.1, on the reverse strand, counting down.
GATGAGATTGAGAATATTGAGAAGAACAAGACATGGTCACTTGTGCCAAGTCTAGATGACAATAATGTCATCAGTTTAAAATTGATATTCAAGAATGAGCTGAATGAGAAAGGAGAAGTCACAAGAAACAAAGCAAGACTAGTATGCAAGTGGTATACACAAGAGGAAGGTATGGACTATGGAGAGACCTTTGCACCCATTTCTAGGCTAGAAGGTGTAATAATACTACTTTCTTATTCTGCATTCAAAGGATTCAAGGTATACCAAATGGATATCAAGTCAACATTCCTAAATGGAATACTTGAAGAAGAGGTATACATTGAGCAACCAGAAGGGTTTGTCGATCTAGATAAGAGAAACATGGTATGTAGACTTCACAAAGCCTTGTATGGATTGAAACAAGCTCCTAGAGCCTAGTATGAATGACTTCATTCCTATCTTATAAGTATTGGATTTGTAAGGACTAGTGAAAACAATAATCTTTATTTAAAGGAAGATACTGATGCTAACACTTTGATTGCTGAAATATTTATTGATGACATCATATTTGGAGGCAATGATATGCTATGCAAATTATTTTCTAATGAGATGAGAAAAGATTTTGAGATGTCTGTGTTTGGAGACATCAAGATCTTTCTTGGTCTACAAATCATTCAACAAAGTGAAGGTATTTTCATTACACAGTCCAAATACATCAAAGAGGTCCTAAAAATATTTAAGATGGAAGAATCCAAACCAGTTGGAACACCGATAGCTACTGGATGTAAGTTGACAAAGGAGGACAAGACAGCAGAGGTAAATCAGACTTTGTATAGATCAATGATTGGAAAACTCATGTATGTTGTACACACTAGACAAGATATTGCACATGCAGTAGGAATTGTTGCTAGATTTTCTACTAACCCCAGAGAATCACATATGACTATTGTGAAAATAATTCTAAGATATCTGAAGAATAATAAGGAGTATGGCTTATGGTATAGAAGAGAAGGAAAATTTGAACTTAAGGTTTTTACTAACGTTGACTGGGTTGGAAATCTTGATGACCGAAAGAGCACAACTGGAGGAGCATTCTTTATGGGTGACAAACTTGTCACATGGATTAGCAAGAGGAAAGGATGCATCTCTCAGTCTACTGCAGAAGCAAAGTATGTTGCTACTGCTACAAATTGCTCAAATATTACATGGATCAAATAGTTACTGGAAGGTGTTGATGGGACTTTGCGATCGGGTCCGCCAATAGATGTAAGTTGTCACCAAGTACTGGGGTACTGGCCAACTTCGCCTATAAAGGTTTTCTGGGGAAATGAGATTCCCCGGGCCTTAAAGCACATGAGAGTTGGGTCTCGACAGTGTGGGAGCTTAGATGGGAATGTGACTGTATTGTTTGGGGGGATAGCTGGTTATCTTGGCTCATCTTCTCTGGGGATTTAAGTAAGTGGGGTTTCCTGTAAGCATTCACAATTTGTACCAAAAAAACTTCAAAATATATTGTAGGGTTAGAAATATTTCATCTACCTATAGTCATGCCAAATGTTCAAAACATCAACCAAGCACTAATATGCTACACTAAATACCGAAGAAATAAAGAACCATCAGTTCATATTTAATCAATAGCAAGGGAAAAGAAGGTCCTTAATCTACTTAAAATATCAGAGCAAGGGACATAAAGAACATACAACACAAAATACCATTAATCTAGAGATCAAAATGCTAACAACATCATTGATAGAACCCTTCCTTCTTCATTAACATGTTTCCAGCAAGTACTGGTGCGTACAATAATGGTGGCTCTAGGGGAGCATTTAACTACTAAAAGATTCTAAAAACTAAGGAGCATTGAGTTTTGCAACTAAGAACTGAGAAAACCAAAATGCTATTAGCTATGGACTGCAAAATCATCAATTTCACCGACCCTTGGAATGAGGTCAGACTTATTATTTATACACAAGTTTTTGACCTAAAAACTAACCTAAATTATTTTATTCTTAACAATATAATACTATTTCTGATGGCCGGTACTACCTGAACCACGCTACAAAAGACCTTGAGACGGAAAAGGTCTAACATGTCAGAAGAATGAGACAAGAGAGGTGTAGTGGAATAATCGGCCTCGAGAAAGGAGTTGTAAGGAGAAAAGAAGAAATTTGATCCTCTAGGGATCGAGGCTACATGCCTCATAAATGGAAGAGAGGCTCACTATCCCCGATGTGCCAGGTGTCACATTGGAGCAGCGCCTTGGAAAGACCACCTGTCAGAATCATCCTCTGAGCCAACATGCCTTTTTATGGTTACCTACTTTCTGACACCCTTATTAACTACTTTGGAAGTGACCGGTCACATTTGGGAACCGGGACACAGGTCACCTTAAAGAATTTAAAAATATTGGATCCGAGACTCTAGGATCCAGAAGCTTGCGCCCCAAAGAATAAAGAATACAATCGATACATGGTTGATGGAATTCTTCAGACTCCAGAGAAATTTATTGTTCCTTATTATTTTTCAATGTCTCCAACACCTGGCTTATGCCTTCTTCATCTATGTCTTTAATATTGTCCCATCGATTGTGAACAACCTCTTTTTTTTCCTCAATATCTTCGGCCCCATTCTAGAATTCATCCACCATCTTTACAACATCATGCGCTCGGATGATTGTCTTGGATAGTCTAGATAACCTGCCCTAGTCAAAATCTCTAGCAACCAGATACAGGGACTCCATCCGTTCATCAAATTTACTGAGGATGTTGTCCTCTGGGGTCCATGTCCCGGTGGTGAAGGGATTAATTTGCAATATTCCAACCACAACTGCCTTGAACATGCCCAAGGGATATTGGGTTGTGGTCACCTTTTCTTTCAAGGCCTTAACCAATTTCTTGCATACCTCAATTTTGAGGCCAAGTTTGGAGTACTGGGCATGGAGGGAATCATATGATTTGTCTCCCAAAATTCCTGCCTCTATGGCGGCTTCTTCTCCAATGTTACAAATTTCTTTGAGCCTGACCTTCCACTTTTCATACTTTACCAAGTCTTGCTCCCATACCAGAGCAGAGCCATTCGCTTGGCTGATAAGGATGTCATTCCTATAAAGATCTGGGAGGGACACCATAATAAATTGTCTTATGGAAGCTACTTTCTTGGCAACCCATCCATCTACAGCCTGCGCCTTCTTCTTCATGGCATAGAGAGAATCCATGTCACCCTGTGCAAGTGGCAATCTGGAGGAAGAGGTTTCCAGGTGGATCTTAGCCAAAGGCCATGTAAGTTCTGCCAGGAGTTCAAGAAGATTAGTATTAGTTTCTCTTTCCTCCAACTTTTGGCCTTGTTTTATGTACCGGGCCTCCACTGCTTTGGTGGCCTCTCTCAGTAGGTTGATTTCACCCTACTTATCTCTTCTCCCCAGTGCCACCTCTGTCACAGTGTAATCTTCGAGACTTACAACCACTACATCTGCATCTGGGGGAGGTGTTGCAATTATCGCAATTGTTCCTCCTGTGGGACCAGCCTGGATGGTATGGATTGTTCATGCCTTCTTAGGCTTCTAGGCCTCTGCATTACGTGCCATCATTTCTGCTAGGGAGAGCGGAGTGCTTGTTGCTACTGCTGGGGCTTTTATTTTTCTTGATTTGACCAACCATTGGAGTGGCTAGGGTGGCTTTGCAGTTTGGACCTGGGTATCTAGACTCCCTTCAAAATTTGGTGGTGCATTCCTGAGATTTTTAGTATTTTCGGGCTCCTTATCCTTCTCCTATTCCTACTCTCCTGGAATTTTGGTGCCTTCCACTAGATTAGCGCCTTGGTTGGCTGTGTCTGGGATTTCCCCGCCTACACCTATATTACTTATTTCTTCAGGGATTTCCCCATCTTGTTGTTGTTGTTGTTCTCTGACCCCATATGTTTCTTCTGCTAGAGCTTCTCCCTATACTGGAATATCTTGTGGGAGTGGGTGAGGTCATTGGCCAAAGTTTGACAATGCAACCACCTTTACTACCTCACCAAATGTACTTTGAGGAGCCTGGTCTCCCAGAGTGACCAAAGGCATTTGGAGCATGATAGTTGGGGGTACGGTTGTTCCCTCAGGTCTTGTTTCCATGATTATCAGTTTCTCACCTGTCATTTTCCTTGGTCAATTCTCAGCCTCTTGGGCTAGTGTTTCTTCTTGCCTTCCCTACTCTTGTTGTTGCTTCTACATTTCTTCTTGGACCTCCTACTCTATAGCAGCTTCTTGTCCTTGGATCTCCTCCTTCTCTTGTGCAGAAATTTCCTCCACTGTGTGACCTGTATTTTGATGGAGGTCCATGAGCTCATCTGTCAAGAAATTCTCATTGAAGTTATCATGTGGGGGCGAGGAGTCAAAAATATTTTCTGGTTCGGGAGAGTCCAAACTAACATCGACCAAATGAAAATCTGGCATGTTGGGGCTAGTGGCTATGCTTGGAGTGGGGGGTCACCTTCTTCCTTTTCTTTCTCATCAATGGGACCCCAATCTCTAGGATGCTAGTAGACTCCACCTCGGTGAAAGTCTATTTTCTCATCATTGCAGCCAACAACGGGGATCCCGTCAGGTGAGCAGATGCCACTAGAGTTATGAGGAGATCGGAGGACATCTGTGTGCTTATTTTCTGGTTGGCCAGCCTTGCCAACTCCATTTGTTGTTGCAATTATACCATTAAAGGGTTGGGGCTTTGGGGAGGTACCTTAGTCGGGGTGCCCTCTTTTTCTTTCCCCTTTGTCGTGCTGGGTCTGGTGGCGGCGAAAGATGGAGTGGCCTTTGATAAGGCCAAGATAGGGCCATATAGTTTTATGTTTTCATATTTTTTATGGCTACTTTTGAAAGACTTTATATGTTTTCATGATACTTTCCAGACTATTTTAATATCTTAGAACTGTTATATCTATGGGTGTATGCAAATATATGTGAAATGTTTTTTAAAAATTTTATCAATATACTATCTATGTGTTGTATGGATATATGGAATTAAATCTGATACCTTTCTATCTTACCTTAAGTCGAGTGGGTTTCCTATAGCCATATGATGAAGAGCGAGGTAGTAAATAAACTTGTTATGAATTCTTTGTCTTGGATATGTACATGTGCTAACCCTTTTGCAGAGGCAATGGATCCATGAATAAGGGAGGAGTCAACATAAGAGGAACAGAGTAACACTTTGAAAGGTTCAACTGTTGAGGAGCTCATAATGGTTCTACTATCATGGGTGAGAATGAGTCCTATTGCAGATGAATCACAGTTGAAGCGGTCACGATGGTGTCAATCTAGCAGTAGAATGTTCCTAGATTTCATGAATGTATAAATGCAGTTTGTTCCTTTAGTTTAATTTGTTGGTCATGTTCTTCATGACTACCATATCCCTAATGTTGGGGAATTCCTAGTCAATAGGAGTTTGTTTCAAGTTGTTGTTAAATAAGCTGGAAGTTCTATTCCCAGTAGTTAGTCGATAGATAGAGAATTATTATTACAGTACTCTGTTGTAATTCAGAATGAGATATACAGTCTTATTTTTTGTATCTTGTGTAATCCATGATTTATGAATAAATTATGAGAGCTTCAACTTCTAGTATCTGAGATCTTGTTTATTCACACTTCCGTGGTGGCCCACACGGGAGGTGAATCTAATTTGTAGTTAAGTAGGTTGCAAGTTATTTCAGTAAGTAGGTTACAATTTATTTGAAGCAAGTAGGACTCTGTTTCTCCTACAGTCACTAGTAACAACACCAGTGGTTGTTCCTATAGCAAAGGTAGTTAGCTAGTTTATCATTCCTGTAGCATAGGATTAAACTTACAATTTCAGCAAATCTCTTCATCTTTAGATTACACTGTTGGCATTTTATTTCCTAGTTTAGTTCCTTTCAAGCATTTTCCATTTACTATAATGATGACTTTTAAGATGGATTAGAGAATATACTTTTCTGTCACCATTTCAAGTTTACGCCCCTGGTCAATAATTTAATGAGTTCAATGTATTATTTCTAGTAGAAAGGATGCATAATCCTTAACTATAGGAGGTATTATATAGAGTAGTCATGTTTTCATATGTTCTATGGCTACTTTTGAAAGACTTTATATGTTTTCATGATACTTTCCAAACTATTTTAATATCTTAGAACTGTTATATCTATGGGTGTATGCAAATATATGTGAAATGTTTTTAAAATTTTTTATCAATATACTATCTATGTGTTGTATGGATATATGGAATTAAATCTGATACCTTTCTGTCTTACCTTAAGTCGAGTGGGTTTCCTATAGCCATATGATGAAGAGCGAGGTAGTAAATAAACTTGTTATGAATTCTTTGTCTTGGATATGTACATGTGTTAACCCTTTTGCAGAGGCAATGGATCCATGAATAACGAAGGAGTCAACATAAGAGGAACATAGTAACGCTTTGAAAAGACCAACCATTGTAGAGCTCATAATGGTTCTACTACCACGGGTGAGAATGAGTCCTATTACGGATGAATCACAGCTGAAGGGGTCACGATGGAGTCAATCTAGCAGCAGAATGCTCCTAGATTTCATGAATGTATAAATGCAGTTTGTTCCTTTCAAACCATTGGTTTCTTTTAGGTGCTCTTGGGACACACCCAAGTAAAATATTGGTGACTTGCCTCCACAATAGGGTGGCATACTCCCTTGATTGTCAAGTCTTCAGGGGTGGTCCAATCCACCAGAGGGAGATCTAACTTGTCCAATCCTTGTCTGTTGTACGCTGGGTCCTCAAGTGGCCCGTCATCTAAAAATCCCTTTGGAAAAGTCCCAAGCTCGAGCACCTTCATAAGCCCTTTGGACATGCATTAATGTTGATGGGCCCAAAGATCAAAACTATCTTGATAGTATGCCCAAAAGTCTTCAATATCTTCCTTGTGCGGGGGGGATGCCCAGGGAAGTGTTGCGGCAATCTTGCCTAGAGGATCATAGTTCTTTTAGGCATGGTGGAATTCCACCAGCCCCAGGCTTTTTAGTTCATTATCTACCTCCCTTACTTCGGCAAGGCTGCATGTATAATTCCTACATGAAAATGGGAATAGGACGTTGATGACCTTCTTTAATGTGAAGAAGGCGTTCCAGTACATCATCTGCCGATAGAACTCCAAAAGAATGTTTTTTTCCCCGCAATACCAGGGAAGAAGATAGGTTTTCCCAGAGAAGCTGGTCACCCGAATGTAATTGTGGATCTGGAACTAAATAAAGTAGTGGCCATAAGTGCTGACCAAGTTCATTGCCTCCAGCGATAATCAGTCCCTGGTGTCCTAGGTAAGTCTTAGGATATTATTGTAAATGAAAGCATCATTTACCCAACAAAAATTTAGGAAACTAAGTTCCCACTATACTAGCAGATAATGATCCCATAGCGTCAACTGGCCCAGCCCGTTCCCAAGGTCACCAACTATTCCCAAACCTGGAAAAGTTGGTCTTTGTTGGGCTAATGCCCATAACATGTAGGATGTCATGTAGAACTTGGAACTCTGGATGACGCCTTTCATCTACCTGTCGACATGATTGGCAATGATGGCTGCCTAGTTGAAGGTTTGGCTAAGGTGATGATGCAATAAAAAAAGTAGTACATCCATGATGAGAAATCCTGCGCATGGGGCAACTCGAAGACCCTGGATAGAAATATGATGCTCGCCTGAATGGGTTCTATCAAATCCCCGTGGGGGATTTCCAACTTCATCCTTTTATGGTCTCTCTTCAGGGACTTCAGCTAGTGAGTGTTCAGGTATTGCCAGGAGATGAGAGAAGCTTCCTCAAACTCCTATAATGACTTGGTCCAGTTGAGATGACAGACCCCTGGAATTCTAGAAACCCCAAACCTTAGGAAAAATTTGTTGCATCTAGGGTGACAATGGTTGCTAGATATTGTAGAGGTCAGGGATCGGAAAGCAGAATAGTCCGAGTAGGTGCATTGTACAATGTTGCCAACTTAAGTATCAGTTCTGTTGATTGCACCGCATAGGGAAAGATCACGGCCTTTATAATGCCAGATGCGTCCAAGTGAGTGGCCATAGTGTCTCTGTCGGGTTTCAATCTGTATATGGCTTGAATTAATCCTTTCATTTCATCCCAAAGTCTGGGCTCTGTATCTTTTATTTCCCATACTCCGCAGTCCACCTTGGACCCCATGAGAACATTTTCCTTTGGGTATTTAGAAGTTAAGGGTAGCTTTGCCAACATCTTTTTGGCCTTGGTTTTTTTGGCCGCCTGAGTGGAGGTGGTAGGTAGCTCTAGGCTATCAGGAGTGGTGATTACTTCAGACATCTTGATCCACTATCCGCAACCTGCAAGACCGGAGAACCGTTAGAACATGGAGTATATAAAAAGAGCATTAGAAACTCTAGGGCATTTGTCACCACCCTGCACCTGTCCAACAAGTGTTAGCATATATCAAAAATTATAGAGTACTTAAAATAGATGAGTTATATTCCAGGGTGTTTGAACCAAGTGACAAGAGGAAAAGAAAGATAAAGGACTCCTGGGGACCCGAAGTCGGGATAAACTAGCCGTTATCGATGTGACCTGAAGTAACCCGTACTCAGCTGACATGGGCCGTCACGTGGCCACGTGACAGATGGTGTAAATTTCATTAATGGTGACAATCAGGATGACACAAGGGAAAATTGAATTCCAGATGGGATATGATTTTAATTCTAACTCGTGGGAAATTAATCCTGCCATTAAGGTGATAAGATAGAGGAGAGAGAAAGTTGCCATGGCTCAACTCGGTGAGGTGCTGAGTTCAAACCATGATGACTTCCTCTTGATGAGCTTGGTAAGGTGATGTAAAAGGATCACGACAGAGCATGAAAAGCTAGGTAGAATGGAAGGATACACATGAAATATACATAAGTTTACAGAGGGCCGAGAAATATATACACTGAAAAATAGGGAACCAAAGCTCTGCTAGGGCCGAAGCAAACTCACAGAACCAAGGCGGCCTATATACAGTATCTACAGACTGTTTACATGATTATACAATGATCACATAGCCACACAGGCTACCCTACAACAACATACATTACATACATTAATTTACAACTATGCAGAGGGCAGACAACCCTCTGGTAGAGCTCACCCACCAACGGGAGGCAAACCAAGAGAAAAACACAAAAGGTAGAAATTAGTAAAACCAAACAAAGACGAAACGAAAGCAAAAAAAAAAGAAATAGAAAAAACCAGACAGTAAGGAACCAGAAAAGGGAAAACCAAAAACCTACCTCGAAAGATGAAGAAAAGCAGGGGAGAAGAACACCAGGAGCTCGCTGCAACAGGTTTACCCTCAAACAATCATAGACAAGCATGGAAAATCAACTTTCAATCAACTGCTAGGCATAGAGAAAATCACAGTTTAATCTCCTTAATCGCCTAAGAATCTCTCTGAATGCTTTAAGTGTTTTTAATCATGGTAACTGTAAAAATGATAGGTAATTTCCATTTATACTGCTAGGGTAAAAGAAAGCTACACTTTTCTCCGCAAACTCTGGAACAGGAAAGCCCCAGACTCTGGGCCTAGGGATTCCATGTAACCATACCTTCTCACAAAAAAAGACATCATGGCAGAGAATCTCAGAGTCTAGGATCTAGCTCTGGAAAGACCAAAAGACTCTAGGACTAGGCCCGGAGTCATGAAAGATAAAAAGCCAAAGAAAGACACCTCACGGGACAAATTCCTGGAGAAGAAAAACAAAGGAAACAAAGAAAACAAGGCAAGAGAAAAAGAAAAAAGGGGGACCCAACATTTTTCCCACAAAATGTAGGGAAGGATATGCAGGGCATAAAAAATGGTGACTATCGGGGATGAATTCCTTCATGCATTCGAAAACTTCAGAATCTCTGGTTAACAAAATTGGAGTCATTCTATACTTGGAGCATCCTGCTTGCAAGGTGTGAAGCGTTTGAGAAAATTAGGCCCATTCAGGATTCAATCCTTGGTCTTTCATCAGCTGTGAAGTGTGTGCTTCGAAAGGAAATCAGGTCAATGACCTCTGGGAGAAGTAGAGAAGAGGCACTAAATATATCAAACCAAAGTCGTCAAATCTTCTCTTTTCCCCCGGGTACCAAAATTTATCCATTCTCCACTTCTTTTTATTTCTTTTAGATGTGAAGGTGGTACTCCTTTCACCATTAACCTTAAGATTAGCTAATTTTAATAGTGGTACTTCTTTCACCTCTCCATCCACTTCAAATTGCTAAATAGGGGAGAAAAATCTGGACCCAAAATAATTTAAATATTTTTTAGACTTGGGCCAACAAACTAGTGTGACTGATCTAGTCTTGGTGTGTTTGATTACTTGTTCCTTTTGATTTTGATTTAACTAATTTTTGTACTTCCAGGGGATGAATATGATGAAGATTACTCATGGCCTATTACCAAACTTACAAAATAACTTCCAGAGCATGGACCAATTCCACCATGCTAACAATAGATTTCAAGTTCACCAAAATGCAAAAGGTACCATCTTGGAGACTAGATGTTATGCGAAGCATACCAATCTACCAAAAGGGTGGGAAAAATGCCGAGAACCTAGAAAAATAGGACAAACAAAAGAAAACCACAAAAACAAGCAAAAAACACAAGGAGAAGGCTACCTCAGAGAGCAGCCAGCAAGAAGCTACTTACAAGGAAAAGGTATTCCAAACGGAACACTCGGATAAATATTTACAAGCAAGAAATTCACATATAGTATAATTCTAGACAAACTTATCAACATACCTCATTCAAAGTAGTGTTTAAGAAACTGACCATTGACGGGAAATGGAATGGCTTCTCTGGTCATAGTACTAAGGTGATAAGTATTTTCCCCACAGATCTCAGATATCAAGTATGGTCCAAGCCAGAGCCGCTGGATTTTGGTGTGCTTTCCTTTGTTCTCTCGGGCCTTATCCCACAAAAGGACTAAGTCCAAAATCTGAAAGGCCTTATACTGGGCTCTTCGTTCAAACCATCTCTTCACTATGGCTTGATGACATGAAAAATGTTCAAGGGTTGCATCTCTTTGTTCTTCCATTTGCACTAGATTTAGGAGCCAGACCTCCACGAGGTTGTCGTGGTTGCCAAATTCCTGCATGAACTGCAACACCAGGATTTGTAAATTAATGGGGAATACTGGGTTTTGGCCATAAACCAGGTGGAATGGGGAAGTCCCCAGGGCTGCCTTAATTTAAATATAATCCACCTAGAGAGTGAATCTGAGATTTTGGTCCCAGTCCCAGGGGTTCTGATCTAATAGATGTTTGATCACTTCAAGTAAATTTTTGTTGGTCGATTCAGCAACACCTTACCCCTGAGGGTAATAGTTGTTGGAGAACTTCAAATTGATCCTTCTGTCATAGGTCCATTCAAGTAATTATGCCTAAGAAAATGCCAGATCATTGTCACATACTATAGCAAAGGGCATTCCAAATTGTGTGACGATGTTTTCTTCCAGGAATTTTATAACTACGTCTGTTGTGTTGTTTTTACAAGGGATGGCTTTAGACCATTGGGTGAGATAATATGTGGCAGTTAGAATGTACCAGTGGTTGGTAGAAGAGTTGGGGTTGATTTCTCTGATAAATTCAAATGCCCATTGGGAAAAAGGTCTAGCTTCGAAGACCAGCTGTAAGGGCATAGCTGGGTTCCGCTCACGATGTGTCACGGTCTGGCAAGTGTGGAATTTCCTGACATGAGTGTAGAAAAATTTAAAGATACATGGCCAATAGTATCTAGCCTGGAGGATCTGATGGGAAGTGTCATCAGCTGAGTTGTTCCTAGTTCCAAACTGCCCGGGAAATCCTTCAATAATTTTTGCAGCCTGGTCCTTGTCTATACACCAGAGGTACACCTCTTCATAATTTATGTGAAAAAGCATGTCATTCTTGATCATGAATTGTGCACTTTTCAATCATAGGGTGCAATGTTTGTTTGGGGGTAGCCCCTTCGGGCATATTTTATTTATCAGTAAGTATACCAGATTGGTATACCATGGGTCTTGAGTGATGGACTCCATGGTATATGCCTAACATTCAATCTTAGGAGTTCCTTCTACCATCACCCTACATAGTCCCTGGCCTCAGACTATCTTCATGGGTTGCATTTATAAATTGTAAACTTGGAGGATGGCCATCCATTTCCCCCATCTCTCACCCAACTCACTCTACATCAGCAGAGATTTTACTGCCTGGTCTGGGATGATAGCATGCACTTTGCTCCAAAGAATATAATGTTGGAATTTCTTCATGATGTGAACAAGAGCAAAGGCCTACTTTTCCAAAGATGAATACCGGACTTTAATGTTCTTAAAGGGGGAGCTCATGAAAGCTATTGGTCGTTCTTCCCCTTCAACTTTCTGGGTCAACACTGCTGCAGTAGAATGCGGTGAGGCAAAGGAATATATGTAAAAGGGGAGGGAATAGTCTAGACGAGCCAAGACTAGTGCCTCCATAATTTTTTTCTTAATCTGGGCGAACGCCCACTTTGCCTCTGAACCCTACTCAATCTTAGTGTCTTTCTTCATCATTTCATTGAGTGGCTTTACAATCTCAGTGAATCTGGTGATGAACCACCAAACAAAGTTGATCTTCCCAAAGAAAGATCTCATTTCCTTCTTGCTGTCAGGCATTTGTAGGTTTAACAATGCTTCAACTCTCTCAGGGTTAGTGGATATACCCTTGTCAGAGATAATATGCCCGAGCAGCTTCCCTTCAGTGACCCTAAATATATATTTCTTAGGGTTGAGGTATATTCTATACTAGCGACATCTCTCACAAAACTGGGCAAGGTGGGCGGAATGATCATGCTTGTCCTAGGAAAAGATGATCAAATCATCCATGTAGATGATTATGTGCCGGTTCACTAGGCCTTTGAACGCAATGTTCACATCCTTTTGGAATGTGGCCCTTACATTGATCAGGCCAGAGGGCATTCTCCGGTAGGAAAACATTCCCCACTTGGTGGTGAACGTTATTTTATCTCTATCCTCATATTTAACCATGACTTGGTTATACCCGGAGTATCCATCCAAGAAAGACATCATTTGTGATCCATTCACAATTTGCAATACCTCATCTAATGAGGGGAGAGGGTGATTATCTTTCTTGGAGGCCTTGTTTAAATTTTAGAAATCCACGCAAAGGTGGATCTCACCACTTTTCTTCTACATAGGGACAAGGTTGGCAACCCACGTAGTATGCCAGATTGGAAAGATTATCTGGGCTGACAGTAGTTTTTGAACCTCCTGATGAATCAGAGGCTCGATGAGTGGGTTGACCGGTCGTTGCTTTTCCCGAAAAGGCTTAGCATCAAGTTTGAGTGGGATAGTATGAGTCATAATGGATGTATCATAGGTTTTCAAGTCCTCATATCCCCACGCAATTACATCAATGTATTCTAGGAGAACCGTGAGAATCTTCTCCTTCTCCTTATGGGAGCAGGAGGTTCCAATGTGTATCATTTTCTCTTCACCAGGTTGGCCCATGTTGACTTTCTCAAATTTTCCTCCCTTAGAGGAGGATGATATCTTTTCTTGGCCTCGAGGGTCTGAGTTGAAGATTTGTTCAAGTGCGACCATCCCCTTTGGGATGGTGTTGGTTGGTAAGTCCATGATCCCATTGTATTCATCACCCTGTCCAGTATCATCATGATCTCTTCCTTCCACTATGTGGTCCTTGAAAACACCAACATTGGCCATGAAGGCTAGGATATGCTGGTCATCCTCAAATACCTAAAAATAGGTGACGTTGTCTTGAATGGACGGGGTGGGGATCATCTCCACAGAAAATTTTTAAAGCCAGGATCAAGCCATTGGCTCAAGAGTGCTGGCAGAAATAGCAAGGGCAATTGGGACATAATTCCATCTCCAGGGAATAATTTCAATGCCAAAGGTATCAAAATCTTTGATAAGGCTCCATGCTCAGTTGCGATATGCAGCCAACCTTTTGTCGTGACAGGTGTATTGACTCTGGACTTGCTTAACAATCAACTCTGAATCACCTAGGGCCCAGAGGTGAGTGATTCCTTTTCTCAATGCGAATAAGATCCCAAGGACCAAAGCCTCATACTCTATGATGTTGTTTGTGCAGTTGAACTACAACCTATAGGGCACAAGGAAGGATTTCCCCCGTGGGTTGATAAATTCCACTCTATCCCTATAGCCTTGTTTGGATTAGGAACCGTCGAACTTAAGGGTCCACAAGTCATCATTTGTTGTCTGGAGCTGGGAAGATGAAGTGGTCTTTAGATTATCTCTGGGAAGGTTGGGAGGAGTTTCCTCCGACACTGATGGTACACCGGTGAGGTTTTCCCCTGGAGAGGTTTCTGGTTGGGATCCCCAGACAAATGGCATTGAAGAGGCGCTACCAACAAATGTACTGGGTCCCATGGAATCGGCTATGTGTTCTTCCGTCTCAAGGGCATCGGTGTACTGGATAGCAGCGGCAAGGCAAGGCTCACACTCTAGCTCTGAATGTTTTTGATAATGCACCCGGAACCAGGTGTTGGACATGAGTGTATTGGGGGTTGATGCGGTACCCTAAGAGTTAACCTCAACCCTCATTTTTTCTTCTAATTCCTGGGTTCTCTGCAAAACTATGGGGTCTTCCCCAGGGGTGAAATTAAATGTTAATATCTCAAGGGGTTTGTACACCCCTGGGAAGTCTTAGAGAAGAGGACTTCATTTACCCTTCCGACTTTAGTGAGGGCCTTTTTCATCCAAGGCTCACTTTCAACCTAGGTCTGGTTAGATTCTCCCTCCTAAGGGAGTCACAAGTGGGAAAAGTCGGTCAAGAAATATCCATTCAGGAACTTGGACCAATTGTGACTTAGTAACATCCTATAAGTCTCTGGGATGTCCACCACCTAGATGTCAATCACGCTCGCTATCTTAGGGTCTTGGATAAGCTGGATCCAGACGTTCTTCAACTCACCACCATTTTTTTACAGTAGTTTTATCTAGCTAGATTACTACACCGTTAGACGAGGTGGGTCAAAATCTGAGATTTTGGCATATGGATAAAGGCATGATATTGCCCGAAGCTCTAAAATCTACAGGCAATTATGTATATTTTTCCCTTGTATGTTCAGTCCAAGTAGGAAGGGAGGATCTTTAGTATTTCCTTAGAAGACAGCCGTGCTGGCATCATCAAAAGAGATAATCTTGGGTGGGTGACTGATGGCTTCCAGTTTTCCCAAGAGCTTCAGAAGGGACTTCTTATGCTCGAGACAGTTCAAAAAAACCACCATCAGGGTCCTGGAGGTGGTAGTTCTTTCTAACACCTTCGTAATGTCAAACCTTCCTCCTGAGAATTGGTGGCTTCCCTCGACCGGTCAGTCATGTTGTCCTGGGGAGGAGTGTCTTTCAGAGGCATAAGCATATAAACTGGCCTTTTACCAGCCTGGCTCTGAGTGTTGTAGGGAGTCTG
This sequence comes from Thuja plicata, assembly GCA_018584345.1. Taxonomy (NCBI): domain Eukaryota; kingdom Viridiplantae; phylum Streptophyta; class Pinopsida; order Cupressales; family Cupressaceae; genus Thuja; species Thuja plicata. The sequence continues at coordinate 189,880 of MU228053.1, read as the reverse complement.
TGGGTTGGTGAAGGCATTGGCCTCAAAGGCCGGAATAGATTCATCAAAGAACCCTTGTAGTTTGGGTTCCTCTCCATCTTATTTGGCTGCTCCAAAGAAGATGATCTCACAGGTGAATGCGCCGTGAGTGGGATCTTGTATAGGAGGCTCTAGGGTAGTAGGATCAGAAGTTTTTTGTCTATCTAGTTGGGAAATCATGATGACTTTCTCTAGTGTGGCATAGTTCACCTCATTATGAGAGCCTATGTCATGCATTCTTAACCAGTTAGTCATGGACTGGAAGTTGTAACAGGTGCAAAATGGGAAGGTCTAGTGCCACCTTGATTGGTGTTCTAGTTCAGAGGAGGACCTCTAGTATTAGCATTGTTTTTCCATTGTTGTTGGTTGGGCCAAGACCTATTTTTGTAATTTCTTCCTCCAGCATTGGTATTTTGTTGGTCGGAGAAGATGTTCCCTCTTTGGGAATTGGTGTTGTGGGTTGCAAGGGACCCTGCCTTCATCTATCCCATGTCCAGAGTCAGTGAGGACAACATTGGATGGAGGGATTCAACCTCGGTGGTCAGTTGGGTATTCACATCACAATGTGACAGTTGTTATTTTTGGTTTCTCAGGAAAATAACAGCATTCGCCGAAGTCGAGGGCGGCAATCCTCTAGCCATAGATGACTGAAAGAAAGGCACTCTGGAAGGTTGTGTCTGTAGTTGTTGCATTTATTTCGGCTAGTTAAAGCTAAAGGATTCCAGATTCAGTGTTGTATGTTCTTGAGATAGGTATACATACCAGGCCTGTTGGTCTATCGGCGGTGGTGGAGGATTCATAGCCATTGTAGGGGCACCCATTGCCTAATTTGGGTTATATCCCCCGGTGTAAGAAGTTCTTTTGGGTATCATGTTAAACGGCATGCTCTTCCCAATCTCGCCCAGAGATTTGTTAAGACCACAGGACAATTCCAAGGCTAGATTATAAACTTTCGCCAAGGTGTCCCGGTCACTAGGGGTAGTATTTCTCCAGAGGAGAGTGGCAATGAAAGGGTCCATCACATTAAGATAGGTCTACTGGTTACATCCACGGATGGGATGAAAGGACCCGTGCACTTCTTCAAGGCATGTTAGAACCAATGGTTAAATGCCATGAGGGGTTCATTCGGTTCCTTTCTAATGGAGATGAACTGGTTGTGGGACCATGTTGGGTCCATATGTACACGAAAGGCAGCTAGGAAGGTTAAGGTACCAATTCAACTTGTTCTGTTCCAGGGACAGAGGGAACATCCTGGTCACAACGTCTTGATGTTGGATCTGGTGTCAGTTCATGGCATCTTTGTATGCCTATAGATTCTCTTCAGCGGTCCATGAGCCTAAATGCTCATATCGGGGACAAATATTTTCTGGGCGCATAGGTAGATCATTGGTTGCACCCAAAAAAGTTCACATCGGGGAGCCAGTGTTGTCGAAATATGCAGCCATCAGGGGTGTTGGATTTTGACTAGGTTGAGCGTTAATTCCCGGGGTCATCTGGGGGACTTGGATATTCTAAGTTGTAGTAGATCCCCAATCAATGGTGGTTGACTTGGCTTTTGGGGTCTATTTCTTTCAAGCAGGAGGCTCAACCTCAATAAACCTTCCGGGGTTCGGGGCTGAGAATGACCCAATCCCACTGAAGGTCTTATTTCTAAAACTATGGCTTGGGGAACCCTCTGGCGGTGTGAAGTCTAAATCCTTAGAAGGGGACGAGCTTGTGCCCTCCTTCTAGCACCAATTTTTGTTCATGGGACTTTGTGATCGGGTCTACCAACATATGTAAATTGTCACTGGGTACTGGGGTACTCGCCAACTTCGCTTGTAAAGGTTGTCTGGGGAAATGAGATTCCCCAGGCCTTCAAGCACGTGAGAGTCGGGTCTCGACAGTGCAGGAGCTTAGTTGCGAATGTGACTATTTTTTTTGTGGGGATAGATGTGTTGGGACTGAAAAAAGCAGTAAGGGTTTTTGAAGTACCATGTTAAAATTTTGCATTTTGACCCCCTATAAGTGCTTTTTGAGCCTATTTTCCTATATGAGATTATGAATTTTTCCATGCATGTCAAGTACTCATCACTCTTTTTTAGGAATTTGAAGACACACCAAGTCATTAAATTTGAGTTTCAAGTTGTTTTGTGATGTCTTGTTTTGAGCACTTATCCAAATCTGCATTTTTGCCTAAGTTTCAATTTGTTGTAATAGGCATAGTTCACATTTGAACATCTTGTGTCTTGTTGAGTTTCATGGCCCACCACTTTGGGGATGTTTAGTATGCATATCAAAGAACCTATGTTTAAAATCCCAAGTCATTTTGATATGTTTTGACTAGTTTTCAAATCCCTCAAAGTTGGTAGTTTGTTGTTGTCATGCATTGTGTAATTGATTAGAATTCTGAGTGGCCCTGTTTGACTAATTGTAACTTTTGACCTTGTGACCTAATTGAAAAAATTCCTTTTATACTCCATTATAGAGGTCAAATACTCTTTGAGTATCCATCATCAAGTTACGATAATTTTATTTGGTTAGTGTGTCAAGCCCATTCCATTTGCAGTTTATATCAGTGTGCCAAACTGTCAAATGCAGATTTCTGAATGACCTACTTTGAGGTCTTAAAATTTCACACCCGGCTGAGTGAAATGGATAATTGAAAGCTCCCCTATATTCTAGGCATGGAAATTTTTTATCCTGATGATTTTTAGGTCATGATGAATCTGTTTGCCCAGTTTGCCAATCCAATTCCGTTTGCAGTTTCTAACAATTTGATGCAGATTAGTTGCACAGTTTGGTCAAAGGCCCTGTTTGTGAGGGTATATCTTGAATACCATGATTATTCACATAAGGAAAATGGTTTCCCTAAATTATAGACCAAATTTTCTTCATGTTTGCAAGGTTTCAGATCCTGAGAATTTTGTTTGCACACTTTCCAAGTTTCTTTCCATTTGCAGAAATCGGTATTCCTTATGTTTTCAATTTTCTGCATTTTTCCAAGTGGCTACTTTGAGGGGTTGCCAAATGTGATCGGTTGATTGTAAAGAGCCACCCTTCTGGATCAATATTTTTCATATAGCATACTCCCAGTACCCAAAAGCTTGGGTATTCAGGAGGTCGTTTGATTTGTTTTCAAAGTTGAAACCAAATGTAGTTCATTGTTATTGGATAGGGTAATTTGCAGAATTATTGTGAAGAGGCAACTTGGGTGTTTAAAATCTTTGGATCTATTGTGTTTCATGAAATGTCACTTTGTAGTATTGAAGATTGTCAACCATGGAACATGTGTTCCCAGCGCCACATTCTGGTTACTTCATCTTGTCATTTTTTAAAGCCAGCCCCAGAGGCCACATGTCATTAATGAGTTAAGTTTGCAGAAATGAGGAAAGTCATTAAAAGCACCGCCAATTCAATGCTTCATTTCCCATTTGCAGTGGATCATTTTAGATGGTTAGGGTTACAAGAAATGGCTACAGACAAAGTGTCTCCATATATGACTTCATGATTGGTGATTTAGTGCAAGTATCAATCGGAGATATGGTTCCAATTGTTAGATTTTCTCTTTTCAAGATATTTGTTATCAATGAACATCAATATCTTTTTGGATAGATATCACACCAAAATGCAATATAATGTTGATCGGTGCTCATCTCAACTTAAATGTCCCACTTTTTGAAGCCAAGCAATTGCTATCCCTGTATAGCAACCAAAAAACATTAGAGGACAACCTATCATGGTAATGAAGTAAATAAAAATTGCAAGGGTGATCCATATAAATAATGTAATGATGATCCAAGGAAAATTGTAAGTCCAACTGCATATGTTATTATAGGTGAACTTCATTTAAGTAGGCCTCCAATGGAGGCAATATATGAAGATTTGCAAAATCATGTTATCCACCATTTTGGAGGAAGAGGCCACGCCAGGAGTGCAGAGGTTTGTGCCAAAGACAATTATCTCTAATGCCAGCGCATTTTTATAGATTGAGCATACGAAATGGATGCCAGCAAGATGACTGTACAATGTCTATTAAATGTGAATTTCCATGTTCAGAGGATGGCTGGTTTTCAACTTTGAAACTTTGGCAAATGCAAATAACGCATATTTATAAGGAGAACCTTGCGCAGATTTTTTTTTTTTAAAAAAAAAATTTCAAGCTAATGCATTCGGTATCAGGGAGACTATTAGGAAGACCCTCTCAAGAAAGACAACTGGGAAAAATTTCTCCCAAATTCAACAGCTGGAAATTTTTAAAATTTGGGAAGCATTCTGTCAAACAGTTCATGTGCCTCGTCTATGCTTACACATTTTTCATACATGTCTGGCACGACAATTGTGACTACAACATCTATGAAATTTCAGTCATCTGTTGTGAGATAGATGTTCATACCCTGTTCCAAAGCTCCCATTTTTTCTTAGGCTATGAGGACGCTGGCTATAGTTACTACCAACTGGGAAGGAATTGAGATTTGCGGTCCTCTACTGCTATCTTTTTCTGCACTGAGAAAAGTAGAGTAGAAAATGAAGCAAGAGAATGTCACGAGCTGCAAGAAAATAAGAGTTTAGCTACAAAAAGCATTTTGTTGTTTTGACTCAGTGCAAATTTTTCACAGTCAAACACTTCCAGATCTTAAGAATTCTAATGTAGTTATAATTGTGTGCACATTACACTTCAATGGATTTTCGTACCCTGTTTGAGAGCTCCCTTTTCGGCACTGCCTAGGAGTGTAGGTGCAAATGCAAATTGTTTACATCCAAGCTTCTGCAAGCTCACATTAAAAATGGTGGGGCCTTAAATTAGAATTAGAACTTGTGATCGATAAAATTTGTAGATGAAATTCTGACCAAAGTAATCAACAGAAAGAGGAGTGTCCAACACGTCACAACAGTTAAAGGTGGTCAAAAATCAAATTCAGAAAACAAAGTGAAATTAAAAGCCAAGCAATGTTTTGAAAAGACCTGCATAGGAAGTATGGAGGCATTATCCCACATGCATGGGATTTGGTTTTTTTAAATGCGTTTTATATGTTTTCACTTTATATGTAATTTGAAATAAAAGCAAGATCTCTTGGAGATCGCGTGAGCTAGAGAGCCTAATGTGCGGTGGGGCCCACATTATTTTGAAGTAAAAAGCATAAAATGCTTTTAAAACTCAAAAAAAATTATCCCACATGCATCCCACAAAGGGGTTTTCCAGTGTTTATAAGGAAAAACACACAGATTATAACATGAAGAGAAAGAGGAGGCTATGGGCATGCACGCGTAGGAGTTGACACTAGTAAATTTGACTTCAATTTTTGACGGCAATTGGTCAAAATTTTGACAGTAATTGGTCAAAATTTACGACCAAAACTTTCGTCGGTCTTTTTTTGTCAAAATTTTGACGTATTTATAATTGGTCAAAATTTTGACCAAAACAAAGGTCAGAATTTTGACTGTAGCTCTTCCTCACTTTGGTAGAATTCACCGTCAAAATCTATAGGGAAATGGTCAGAATTCCGACCAATATATGGTCAAAATTTCCACCAAAACATTGGTGGAAAGCACAGAACGAACGTCGAAAGCTCTTCCCGTAATGGTCAAAATTTTGACCAATATTTGGTCAAAATTCCACCAAAACATTGGTGG
>MU228053.1:172086-184149 GCA_018584345.1 Thuja plicata | reverse complement strand
CGATATTACCTGTTGGTCTTGTAAAAAGAAATGGTAACCTCAATGTTTTGCTCCATAAAATCTGCTAAAATCCCTCCATTTTCACCAAATTAACCACCAAGTAAATCAATGTTTCAAGGTGAGTATCCTAGCAAAAACCCACATGATATTTTGATAAAGAAAAGTTGTTCTATAACTGCTTTCAGGCACCCGTGGCAGCCAACATAAGCTAGGGTTTGACACAGCATGAAATGCTTTCTTTGTTCTTCGATACTCAAAATTTCTAATGCCAAACATAATAGCAGCTTGAAATGAAGTTGCATTTTCATTTTTTTTTACCTTTATGCACGTGTTGGTCACAATTTCGACCAACACGGGCATAAAAGTTAAAAAAAAGAAAAGTTAACTTTTATATTGCGACCAAACAAAACCATTTTGCAAGTTGGTCGAAATATTTGGTCGCAATTTAGGGTCAAATCTATTAGTGTGAGGACTTGCCTCAAAAATTGTGCCCAAGGAGAAGACGCCCAAATTTTGGCAGGGCCCGTAGTGTTGACATGGTAGGTGACTTGGCATAAGAGGGTGCAGATTTCATTGCGAATCTCGAGGTGGCCAAAATTGATGAATGGCTTAATGGCTTAATAAGAAATTTTCAAGGAAGATAAGCCTAAGCCATTAAGCCATTGGTCCATGTGGCACAAGTGACAAGTGGCACCCAGTGGACCAGTCAGTAAATCAGAGGATGCCACGTGGTGCCCAATAGGTGCCAAGTGGCACAAGTCTAATGCAATTCATAGGCACCAATGAGAGATCGACACGTGGCGCCAAGTGGACCTGTGGATCAATCACAAGGTGACACTAGGTGCATTCTGGTGAGATGTGCAGATTTCAAATGATTTTTTATTTTGAAATTCTTTCAACAAATGGGTTAAAAAACTTGCAACTTCAAATCAAAATCAAGGGTTGACTTAATGGCTTAGGGGAAAGATGCTCACCATCTACCCTTTAAGTCATTAAGCCTAGGTGACAAGTGGCGCATTATGGTGCATTCTGAGGAAATAATGAATTAAATTGAAATATTTAATTAAATCCATCACAAAGGGAAAAGGATTAAAAAAGTGAGCAAGTTGAAAAAGAATTAAGAGCTGACTTAATAGCTTAGGGGAAAGATGCTCACCATCTACCCTTTAAGCCATTAAGCCTAGGTGACAAGTGTCACAATGAGACAAAATCTGGAAAAAGGGAAATTTTAAAGTTAAATTTGTCTCATTTCAATAGTCCAACTATTGAAAATTATTTTATTTCAAATTGAAATATTTCAAAATTTTAAATGAAAATCTACACGGAAAGGCAAACTTGGACTAAAGTTTCAGAGGGAAAATTTGATCCAAAGTAGAGAGTATTATATGTTGCCAGAAAGGTCTTGGAATGAAGAAGAGGATTTTGTAGATAATTTGAGGGAAAATCAAATCAGATTTTCTTAGTTTCAGTTTGAGAAGTTCAAGATATTTTTTGGGGACAGACAGGTGTCAGTGACTGGGTTGTTTTTCCTTTCTCCTATATATGGTCTTTTTTCCATTGTAATAAAGATGGTAAAAAAATAAAACTACAAGGTAGACTTCTGAATTGTGTCTGAATTTTGGTTTTGAGTCTTTTGAATGTACTGATATCAAGCTTACATTAATAAAATATAATGGAGTCTCCATTTTGAGACCAATGATGTCTTTTTGCATTTGCTCTTAGTTCTTGTATGTTCAATTTGTAAGGCATTTTGAGTATACTGGTTATAAGGTAGCCATGTCATTGTTTAGGAGTTGCTTTCAAGGAGAGTTTTAAATCTTGCAGATAATTGCAAAGGGTTAGGATGTATGCAGGAATTTGATACAGGGGTGTGAGGATGAGAGGATAGTTTGTAAGAAATTCCATCTGAGGTTTATTTGTATTTCCATTAATTATCCTTGATGTATGTATGTTTTATTCTAACTCTATGACCCATGATTAGGCACTAACCAAAATGCTGACAAGTGGTTGTTATCATCAATCCAATTTTAATCAATCTTTATATTTCTGTTATATCAAATTCATGTCTAGCTAATTGTATTCAGTACAATTCATTTCAGTGATTCCTTGAAGAGTGAATCAATAAGTTGGCCTTCCTAGTTTTGAGAACTTAAAAAGAAGAAGGATTATAAATATTTAGTCCACCGTGAGATTCTTTGTCATTCAGTGAGTCTGCAAGTAGGTACACCCACCTGAGTTTTTGGAGCTCGAAGTGAAGAAGGATTTCATCCTTGTTAATTAGCCTTTTCCATGTAATAATCAGTGATGGGAATAGAGGTCAAGCATTGTTGATGTATTGTTGATTTCTACAAGAAAAAGAGCTAACCAAATGGCGACTCTACTGGGGAAGTAAGATGCAAAAATCTTGTTGAATAAATCAGAATCCCTGGTGTTATTTTTAAAAGTTAAATCAAATTTCAATTGAGTTTTCCCATCTGAGTCATACTAACAAATTGGCGACTCTACTGGGGAAGGGTTGAAGGAAATCATGTTTAATCTATTCTAGATTTGCTGGTATAGTATTTTCATAATCTTTTGATCTAGTTCCAAGTTCATTGAAAATATTGGGGATGTGTTAGGACTTTTGTTATATTAAAAACCCAGAAATTATGATCTGCTGGAGAAGTGAAGGTTACAAGCTCATAGGAGCTAATTATTTGTTTACCAGTTCTAAACCAGCTTGTGAATCTTTCCCATATCTTTATGGGTGGCGACTTTGAATTCTTGTGCAGCCTAGTGACATTGATTTACATGTAAATTTTCAGAGATTTGCAGTATATTGTTTACAAATTTGAAGCCCTTGTCAGTTTGTTATGGAAAGAAAGGATAAAATATCAGTTGGTTGTTTGAGTATGTTTACTTCTGCTGGCCATAAAAGAGTATCTCAGCAGCAACACAAAGGTATTCTGCTTCTCATGTGTTTTTATTTGATGATAATTAAGCGATTTAAATAGATTGCCTCTATTGAGTGTTTTCAGCACTAGGAAAGAGGTGTGTTCAAGTTAGTGAGATGTCAAAAGAAATTTCATCTAAATTTCAAACCAGCAAGGGTTTTTCAAAATCGTTTCATACCAAGAGGTATGAGCCATTGTTTTTTGATGGCATTAAATATTTTCCACATGATGTGCCTCATGAAATTAGAGATTATTTGCCAAAATTTTATGGTGATCGAGTTGTTTCATCAAGTCATCATGTTCAAATGTTCATTGATTTATTGGGTGACTTTGAAATAAAATATGAAGATATATACATGAAGTTGTTTTCTCAGACTTTGAAAGATAATGCTAGGGACTGATTTTCTTTTTTACCAGCTTGTTCAATTTCTTCTTGGGATGAATTACATGTTGCCTTCATGGAACAATTTGGTGAGAGAATGAATCTGAGCAATTTATTTACTGATTGGTTGAATCTTAAGATTAAAGAAGACAAATTAGTTCCTGATTTCAATATCAGATTTGCAAGAGCTTTGTATGAAATAGCTGAAAGAAATAGACCTCAAGATCATGTGTGTGTTGTGGTTTACATTGATGCATTTGACAAGAAGATGAGTTATAGGTTGAGAGACAAGGAACCTAAAACTTTGCATCAAGCTTTTAGGAAAGAAATAGAGATTGAAAACAATGCCAAGTACGGATTGACAAGGAACCATTTCTCTAGAGGGATTCGCTGACAAAATACATTTGAGAATGGACAAGAGTATTGTGAAAATTTTGCAGCTCCAAGTAGGTGTATTGATACCTCTGCTTTGGTTTCTAATCAGGTCTTGAATTCAGATTTGAATAGATTTATGGTTAATAATCCTTTGTTGCATATGGAAGAAACTTCTAATGAAGATGGAAATACATATGTCCAAGAAATGGTAGCAATGAATGACGTTTCAAATACTTATTATGTTGGCTTGCTCAATGAATCTTTTCCTTACAAAGTTATATCAGAAACACCCTCTCATTTTGATCCTAGATGCAATGGTACTAACAATGTTTTGAATACTGAAGAGGATGCATATGTTTTACACTCTTATGAGGATCAAGAGGATGTTGAAACCTATGTCCCGCAAAAGAATGATATTTTAGAGAATGTTGATCCATTGTGTGATCCGAGTATAGCATGGGAAGATAAGAGCATTCATGGAAGTAGATGCAAATCAGCAAGTGAAGGTAAGACTATCTTCACCAATTCTAAAAATAATCTTTTACATCAGCATGATGCAAATGAGTTTGGTATCAAGATCTTTGAAGTGAATTTGGTGTCAAAACTTAAGGAAAGAGGGATAGTAAATGATGGTCTTCCTTATGAGATGGAGTATGATACTATCTTGCAACTCTATCATGATATTATGGATGAAAATCAGAATGAAGATCAGTTAGATGAGTCTTTTCAGTCAAAGGGTAAAGTGTTAGATGAGTGTGTTTTTGAAATCCATTCACTTAATGATTATCAATTGAAGCATATGGTTTGTTTGTGTAATGAAAATCTTACACATGATGAGAAACTTGAGGATGATTGGTGTCCTTTCCCATCTCCTCCGTGTGAAGAAGGTAGTATAAATTTTCCATCTACTTCTTTGCCTATGGATAGAGATGTTGAATATACTTATAGTGACATCTCTGATTTTGCATCATATGCTGAAGATTTTTGGTCTGAAATTTTTTTTGCAGGTTGGCATTGGTCACAGGTGTCTCCGTTTGAAAATTAGATTTTTCAGATCATTTTTCCGTGATTTATAATTTTTTTATGATGTTTCATGAAAATTCATTTGTGGTAGCAACTAAGTGAATTTTTTGGAAAATTTACATTTCTGAAAATGTCTTGGAATTCTATAGGGGATATGTTCTCTATGTTTTTTGTTTTGATGACAAATAATGGCTTAAAAATATGATCTTTAAAAACTGGTATGTTTTGATAAATAGGGTCCCTAGGGCACAAATCAAAAAATATTACTAAAAAATTTACATTTTTGGAAATCTCTCTATTTTTTAATAGGGGTCTATTCTTTGCATTTCTATTTTTAGGGCCAAAATCATAGCAAACAAATCAAATCTTGTTGACTAGGTCAAAAATCAAAATTAAAAAAAAAGGTCATTTAATGATTAGCTTGCACTTATTTTTCACATGGTTCAATGCATGATGTGAGTTATCATTTGGATTATTTGCTGGTTATTATTGCTCCTAACAATTGATTTTCAGATCTAACCCTAGGGTTTTCATAAATTGAATATACATTGCATATCTTGTTTGTTTGTTTACTTGTCTTTCTTATTGAAGAGTTCGTGGGGATTGCTTGGACTTGTGTGGATAAACAAAAAAAAACTCGCGTTGCTTTGGATCTGAGGTATTTTGTTGCATATCTATAACATTTATATTTTGGAAATAATAATGAACATCTCATGTGTTTAGCTTGAGTGTTTTCTTTCTTTCATAGATCACATCTCCAATTGGTGCTCTAAAAATGGAACTAGATTTTCTTTCTTGCATATATGTTTCACATAGTAATTAGGCCCTATGAACACTATTTGTGGAGATCTTGAGAGAGTGGGATTCATTCTCTTGTCTTACATGTGAAGCTCTTCTTGATGATAAATCCCCTTGTAGGTAGGGAAGGATTAATCATTACTTCAAACTTGGTTTAGTCTTCAACTTTGATTGGTACTTTCTCTCTTGAGATTGGTGGTCATTGTTGTTGATTTACCTTGGGTGAGTTGATTTCAAATTAGTGGGTCAATTAATCTTGTTTTCTATGTTTGGGTGAGGTGAAGAGGCTAGAATATTATGCTCTTTTCCCTTTTGGGAGAATCAAAAACTTGGAACCCTTGAATCCAAACCAAGTCCCCATGTGGTTCATATTGTGAGTCTTCCTTGTTAGAGAGGATTAACACTAGTGGACACTCCCTTTATGGGGTAGACCACGTGGACGGAACCTCAAGAGGTAATAGCCATTTTTCCATGGTAGCAACAATAGCTATATAAATGTCCGTGTGGAAGAAATCTCCATGGGTGTAATTTCTTGTGGGTTGTTAGATCTCCTCAGCAGCTCGTGAATGTAATTAAATTCCCAGACTGTGTCAAAACCTTGGTGCACCGGGATTGGATTTCACCCACTTGAGATTGCAAAATTTGTAGAGTCAAACCATTACTACAAACCATAGTGCAACCAACTTTTTATTTCTAAGACTATGTGAGTGATTGAAAAACATTTTGAGAACATACACAAGTAGAATTTTTAGGGAGTAGAAATAATACAACACTATCCATGTTCATGTGCAAGGTTGCTTTGTTCCTTTCTCATTTTTTGAAGACATTGATTGCTTGAACTCCCTGATTTCTATCTTGCGTGCCTGATTTATGATAAAAAAAAATTGTTAATGCATCTAGTTGGTCAATTAAAATGAACAAATCTGATTTCTAGAGTGATAAAAACTTTAATAGATCTCCCCAAAAGAGTGCTATGACATGTTTCTCAACATCCAAATGAACTTAAATGGTATCATTTTGCACAAAATGACTCTTGGTCTTCTTTCTTCCACATCTCCCATGTCTTCTTAGTCTTCCATTTCCATTCTTTCTCTTCTTCCTTCACGCTTCTTCCTCTTCTTCCCAAGATCTTCACATATTCTTATTATTTTCCTCTTATTATCTAGTCTATCTTCTTCTATTCATCTCTTCTGTCACTTCCATGCTTGATTCCTCCTCTTCTAGAACCATGAATTCCAAATATCTTGTTATGGAACCTCTCTTGAGAATAGATGATATCGAACTTGTTCTCAATTTGAAGAGTGGTGTTTCTCCAAAAATCACATGGATGATAAATTGAGGACAGAAATACAGGAAAACATGATTGAATTAGATTCCTTTCCTAGGATCATATACAATATCTTGTCACAACTTTCTTCTTCCAAACATCTTTCATCTTTTGAGTCTTCTCATCATTCCTCATCATTCAAGTCTTCTTCCTCCACTAGGTCTTCACTTTCCCCTTCTTCACGATCTCGTTCTTCTTCTACTTCTCCCAAGAGTCATACTTCTCTTTTCAAGACATACCATAATGAGCAATGTGATGATCCTTATGATACCTCTTCCATGAAGAATGACACACCCATCTTTGATGACTCTAATGATCCCATTTATTATGACTCTGATGACTATGATGACTATGATGATGGACAATATAGTGATACCTATGACACCTCTATTCATAAGCGTCCTCCTCGTCGTGTGCTTGTTCTTACTGGTAATGGGTTGTCCTATTTGAGAGATTGTGATGGTGATCCATATGATTATGATTTTGAAAGAGACTTTGATGAGTTTTTTGAGAAATACCTCTTCGATGCTTCTATTGAAGAAGAGAAATTTCACCGTGCTAATTTTAAATCAAAATATCATAAGAGTTTCTCCTCTAACTATTCTCAAGCTGAAAATAAATATTGCACTGTCAAGAAGGATAATGTTAATGATGAACCTTTGTTTTTTGAGGATTCCCTTCCATCCTCTACTTCTTCCAATACCCATACATCTCTGAAAGTTACCAAATCTTCCACAAATCCTTCATCCAATAGAATTCTTAATGCTTTTCATGCAGTTCCCTATAATTATTCAGCTACCTCTTAAAGAAACTCAAGCTATCCTTCACTTGGCTACAAATAATTTCAATAATGCTAAACCTAAAGAGCCTAAGCCTTTATATTCTATAATTCTTACTTCAGATAATCCTTCCCCTTCTCTTCCCAAGTCTGCCATACAATTCCAACACACTTCCTTGTCCATAGAAGTGGATCCATGTCAAGAGGACTCTAAAAATGATAAAGGAAAGAACATAAAGAAAGATCAAGATCAAGAAACCTCCATGTCATCCAATCCTTTTCATGATGTCTCTTATCTGTTTCATGGTTCTTTTTATCCCTTACGCCCTTTCTCATTCATTCCACCATGTCTTAAGTCTTCTCCTAAGCAAGATCAAGTCACTACTTACACTGTTGAGCTTATTGACAATCAAAATAACCTTACCCCACTTACACTTTCCAAAGATGATACTTCCATTAAGGTTATTAAAAATGGTTTTGTTACTTCTAATATTAAGCCTATTGAAAATCAAGAGGAAAATTATGTGCTTATGCTATCCAAAGATCCTTTTCAAGATCAAAGTCTTCCATCTTCTTTTTCTACCACTCCATGTTTGCTTCCACTTTCTACTCTTCCTAAGTCTTTTCAAGCTTCGAACAATCCTATCAAAAAAGGTGCTCCTATTCAAGATGTTCATGATCCTATTGAAAATCCTAATGCTCACTCTAACGATGCTGATGTCCTTGGTTGTCATAGACATGCTGATGAACTTATTGATTATCCTTTTGCATCTTCCACATCCATCCTTGGACCTCCTCCACCAATACTAAGGGCTTCACATTTTCCTTCCATCTTGGGTCCTTATGTCCCTTCACTTTCCCCTCCTAACTCTCCTAATTCTTCATCCATCTTGGGTCCTTACATCCCTCCATCTCCTATCTTTCCTTAAGATCAACATAGATGCATACCCTTGATTCCTTTTCATCCATCCACCCATCTACACCAATCATATTCTTCCTCTTCCTCCACAAGTCCCAAGTCTTTTGGAAGAAACTTGAATGTTCAATACAAGAAAAAGAAGCAATACAAGAATTCATCTAAAAAAAAATATCACCATGTCTCCTCTAATTGACATGGGGGCATAAATTCAAAAGAGATATCTAAGAAGAAAACTACAAGACAAGTATGGGTTCCAAAATCCATCATTGAAGATATCCTCTCCAAATCATCAAAAAAGAAATGAAAAGCCTACGACTATATGGATTCCAAAGTCTCTCTTGAAAGAGTATCATGTTGAGAAACAAGTGAAGTTGGCATTCAAGCTTCCAAAGGCTTCCACTTCATCTTCTTCCAAAAATATTCTTTCATTCCATGCGCCTAAACAACAACCTCTGTTATCCATTCACCATATTTCTTCATGTATTCCTTCATTCACATTTCCTCTTTCCTCTCGCTGCCCTTCAAGGTGTGTATTGATGTTGATCTTTCCTTCCTTTTTGTATACCCTTTCACAATCCTTCCATTCACTATCCCTCAACCTTCTACTCTTTTTCCTCATTTGTTTATTCCTCCTATCTTCCAACCTCACTCACTTTGCATAAAACCTTATCCTCCATTTTTCTCTTTCATCTTCCTTTCCCTATCCACATCTTTGAGCATATCATCTTGAATCCTTGGAATATCATGGTTTATCCTTTCAAGGAGCATTATCTAAAAATATTTCCTTCTTCCAAAAAATTCAAAATTCAAAATATATATAAAAAAAGAGAAAAAAAATTAAAGAGAAATAATTTTGTCCTATGGAGAAAACCACTCCCTTGTGGAACCTTGGATAGGTACCATGATGAAAACCTGGCAATCAAGCATCATGCATAGTTCTTCTACATCTTTCATCCATTCTATATTCTCTCTTTGATCTTGACAATGTTGATCTATACACGAATATTTGGGCTATCTTGTGAGCTATCTTACTATGACCTTGCTTTCATTCCTTTCATGTTTAGCCTTCATACCTATCTTCCTCCATTCATTTTCACCTATCACTATCCTTTTCCCCTTTGGTCTTGATCTAATAGAAAAAAGAGTAAAACATGGTACTATGAAGCCTCTTGACATGTCTACTCTTTTGGACTGCATCCTTTCCTACTCTTGCATTACAATTTTGTGACTTATCCTATGTTGGCCTTTCATTGCTTGTCCAAATGTGCTTTACATGATGTTTCTTTTCTTTTCCCTAGCTTGGGTACTCTTGAGGAGTTTGCCTTTAAGGATTTCTTCCCTTCATTCTCCTTCACTCTCCCATCTTCCATCTCTTCCACCAGCTTGCTAATCCCTCCTATCCTCCACCTTCCTAAACATTGGGACTACGCGATGTGATCTTGCTTGGGAATTTGATGCCCATTCTGTCTGGGGGCATCCTTTGTACATAATTATTGATCCTGAAAAAGTCCAAAAAAAGGATATATTGTCAAAAATTCTAATAATCATAAAATGTCTTGAAAAAATGATCATCTTAGTGAAAACCTAGCAATAGGCACTTTGATGTATATTCAAAAAAATTATATATTGCAAAAATACAAAAAAATCAAAAAAATTAAAAAAAAAAAAAATAGAAAAAGGGCCTTGGTGAAAACTTGGAAACAAGCGCCTTGTTAGCAAAAATTCAAAAAAATTATAAAAATTCCTAAAAAAAAGAAGAAAAAAATGAAAGAGAAAAAATTGTAATAAAATCCAAGTGGTGAAAACCTAGAAACAGGCGCTACTTGAGGCCTTTGCACCCCTGTTTCTTAGCGCATGTCCTCGACAATTAACCTCTCTCCATCACACCATGTCCTTGTTGCCTTGGTTTGGAATTGGCCTTTTTCTTTGTCTAGGGGGCATAACTATGTTAGATTTGGTCTCTTGGATCCATTAGTCTTTAGGACACCTCACAAATGGTGTTTTTCAACACCACCCCAATTGTATTTTTCAATACAATCCCTGACATCGAGTGTTTTTCAACACTTATCGGTTTGGTCTTACCCAGTTTTGTCATGTGATCTTACCTGCTTGCAAGCATTCAATGCTTATATATCCTTGGAACTCAGTATCAGTTAACACACTTAAATTTTTAAACACAACACTTAATGCTTGAGCTATGTCATGATCTTTTCTTTGTGTGCTGACTGTTATTTATTTTTCATTGAGTGTCCTTGTATAATAAGTCTCTCCAGGATGCATAGCTAGAGGACTTGGGGCATGGGGCATGTTTTTATTTGCTTCATGCTTTATTCTTAACTATTTTTACACAATCTTTCTGCTGGTCATCCTAGCCTCTATGCCTTGATGCGAGCATAGTTTTGCTATATTAAATTGGGTAAGCTAACATCACAGTCATCTTGACCTTTATGTCTTTGATGCTTATGTTCGAATCTTTCCACATTCTAATTCGATATAAATCACATTCATATCTTCATAGTTGCACTTGTGACTAGTGATGATTGTGTGATTTTCCAATGTCCATTATTAATGGCCCAATGATGAAAATAAGTTCCTTAACATTCTCTAATGAATGATGAACACAAAATCCTATGTTACAATTGCTCTATTGCAAGTACACCTTTGCATTTTCATGTAGCTTGCATTGTTAGAACTCATGTTAGTTTGCATTTTTAGGCTGCATTATGAGTTTGAGAGGGTTTCCTTCATCTTTCTTGTGGACTTTTAATCAACTGTGATCACGTTCTGATCTTCATTTCCTTATCTTCTTTCATGATCTCAATAAAAATTTTATATCTTAAACAGTTGATTGATTTTGGGGCATTCTCTTTCTTAAGGAAAATTCTCTTTCTTCTCTCAATTTCTTTCCACCTCTTCCAAACTTCTATCTTCCATTCACTTTCACCCCACTTCTTCTTCTTCTTCTTCTTCTTCTTCTTCTTCTTCTTCTTCTTCTTCTCTTCTAATTCAACCATGGGGCATACTATTTCATGCTTGATGATCTACCTTGGTTCTTTGATCCTTATATCTTTCATATTACGTCAAGAACCTTATCTTTAGTTTGATTTGATCAAATTTATCAATTTGTTGTTTCTCGTCTATCTCATTTCAATTTCAATCACGAGGGGGCAGTACCTATCAAACTTCAATCCTTGATTCATATTTATCTATCCTATCAAGCGCTCCTCTTGGGGCAACCTTGCTTCATATTATTATCTCAGACATGTCAATTACTTATTTACAATGGTGTTGACCTTGTCATTTTTTTGCAATCAGCTTATCTTTGTTCTGATGTCAATTACTTATTTACAATGGTGTTGATGTCTGTGTTGTTTTGTGATCCCAAATCGATCTCACATTTTAACTACATTCTTTGACTACATGTGTTCCCAGAATGATCACACATTAGTCAAAGAGGGGCAAATGTATGCACCCTAAAATGGTCACCTAGACTATGGGCCCCCATTTATCATTTTATCAATTTATCAA
>MU228053.1:115983-159421 GCA_018584345.1 Thuja plicata | reverse complement strand
TAACCTTTGAAACCCGAACAGAAATTTTGAAGAAAATTATTTTCTGCCAATTCAGGTGGCCCAACTTCCGAAGACCATAAGTCATCACCAGTTGACCCGATCGGCTATTATAACCCCATTTCGGAAATGCCACGAAGCGCTCTACAGGCTTGACTAGTGCAAGCGCCCGTTGCCTAAATTTTTGACCTCATCTGGGGCCTCTAAAGCCTTCAAAACTGAGTTCAAAGTTTCTGTACCCTGCTGCCAATACCGAAAACTTTCAATATCTTCCAATATACACTTGATCTGGCAATGAAACTTTACTGGCAGACTTATATGACCAAAATGAACCTCCAAGAAAGAAATCAGATCATTCTGAGCACATACGAAAATTACCAAAAATAGTAACTTTCCATAAATAGCAGCTCTGCACAAAATAGCCCTTATTGAATATAAAAACAAAAATATTTTTGGGTGATGCAAGATTGCTCTTACACCCAGGATGCTCCTACATCAGAATAGCTCGAGAAACAAAATATAAACCTAAGCAACAAAAGAGAAACCTGAGCAACATAAATAAACAAGCTTTCCCAAGCAACGGGAACAAGCATTCCTGAGCAACAGAACTTGAGCATTAGAGACAATCATGTCCCAGCGACAGAACCTGAGCAACAGAGTATTTCTTGAGTAGTATCAAAAAACATCTTGTTGGTTGAGCATGATTTCCAATGACCCAAGATGATCCTACATCAGACACCTGGGGTTAATAGAAATGATTCCTTGAATCATGTATCAAGTCCAACTTGAAATGAATTCAACTTAGATTGAGAAATCCAAGATGAGTCCTCAATCGGTCTGTTCTTCCACTTTACCATATATTCCATCTATTCCTTTCCTCTTGTTCTTCTGCCAATTCTCAGTTTCAAAATATTTTCAACTTCCTCTATATGCTTCTTAAGATAATCACTTGGTAATGTCACTTCTTCATTAGGTTCATGATATTCATACATGTCTAAAATATTTAATATAGGTGATATATCCATGTCATTAGATAATTCAACTTCATAAGCATTGCTACTGTCAAATATTCTTAGTATTTTGCAAGGACCAAATTTATTCATCTTCAATTTACCATATGTTCCAATAGGAAATATTCCTTTCTTCAATGGAACCATTACTGCATCACCAACTTCAAATGTTTTATGTCTTCTTGATCTGTTTGCACTATCTTTGTATTTTTGATTACTTTTCTCTAGCTTCTATTTTACATCTTCATGCAATGTCTTCATGAACTTAGTAAATTCTTTTGCTTCTTCACTTCTTTTCTCTTCACCAACAATATCTCTTAAATCTGATATACTTCTTGGTTGTGTGCCATGAACAATCTCAAAAGGTGTTTTTCCAGTACTTCTATTCACTGAATTATTGTATGCAAACTCTGCTTGTGCCAACATCAAATCCCAATTACTTGGTGTGTTTCCAGCTAGAAATCTCAACAAATTACCCAAACTTCTATTTACATCCTCTTTTTGTCCATCCGTTTGTGGATGAAATGTAGAACTAAACTTCAACTTAGTATCCAACTTCTTCCAAAGTGTTCTCAAAAAATAGCTAACAAATTTACTATCTCGATTACAGATGATACTCATCGGTAGTCCATGTAATCTGAAAATCTCCTTAAAGAAAAGACCTTCTATATGTATTACATCTGATGTTTTCTTACATGGTATGAAATGTTTCATTTTATAAAATCTATCCATAACAACAAATATAGAATCATTACCTCTTTCGATCCTAGGTAAGCCAAGAATAAAGTACATGCTGATATCACTCCAAGGTTTCTTAGGAATAGTAATAGGTGTATACAAACTAGTATTCTGACTCACTCCTTTTGCAACTTGACAAACTTCACAACTTTTCACAAATTTCTAAACATCCTTATACAACTGAGGTCAAAAATACCTTTCCTTCAACAAACTCAATGTTTGATAAATACCAAAATGTCTAGCCAATCCACTACTATTTTTATCCTTAATGAAATTAGTTCTCATTTAACCTCTCGATATACACAAATGAATACCTTTGAACAAAATATCTTCCTGAATGAAATAGTCTTCCTACTTACTTGATTGATTTGAATTATGTTCTCTACACACTCTCCACTGCTCAGAAAAATCAGGATCACTTTCATACAAATTCTTCATGTCATCAAACCCAAGAACTTCAATTCTCATTTCCATCAACAAAGATCTTCTATTCAATGCATCAACAACTCAGTTAGATACTCCACTTTTATGTTTAATCACAAATGTGAAACTTTTCAAATACTCTACCCATTTCATATGTCTATGATTCAACTTATTTTGACTACCCAAATATTTTAAAGCCTTATGATTAGTATACAACACAAATTCATTTGGCATCAAATAATGTGTCCATTTCTTCATAGCTTGCACAATAGCATAGAATAGACAAAATAGTTCCTCTTAGCATCATTCAACTTTTCACTAAATAAAGAAATAGGTTTACCTTATTGAGTAAACACAGCTCTAATTGCACTTCTACTTGCATCATATTCAACTTGAAATACCTTATTGAAATCAGGTAATGCTAACACATGTAACTCAACAACATTTAGCTTCAAAGTATCAAAAATCTTATTAGCTCCATGTGTCCATTTGAATTCTCTTTTGTCTCCTATCATTGTCTCATTCATAGCATTACAAATAGAACTGAAATTTCTAATAAACTTCCTGTAAAAACTTTCAAATCCATGAAATTATCTTACCACACTAACATTCTTAGGTGTAGGCCAACTAAGTATAGCTTCAACCTTCTCTGGATCCATCTTCAGACCATCGGCTGAAATCACAAAACCCAAATACACAAGTTCATCTTTCATGAAGGAACACTTCTTCAAATTTATCAGCAACTTTTCCTCTTTCAATCTCTATATCACTTGTCTTATGTGCATCAAGTACTCTTCTCTAGTCTTACTGAATATCAGAATATCATCCAAGTATACAATCACACACTTATTCAAGAATTTCATCAAAACCTCATTCATTAACCTCATACATGTACTTGGTGCATTAGTTAAACCAAAATGCATAACCAACCACTCATACAAGCCTTCCTTTGTCTTGAAAGAAGTCTTCCATTCATTACCTTCTCTGATTCTAATCTGATGATATCCACTCTTCAAATCAATTTTGGTAAAATATCTTGCTCCACTCAAACAATTCATTATGTCATCCATTCTCGATATAGGAAACCTATACTTCATTGTGATCTTATTAATTACTCTAGAATCAGTGCACATTCGCCATTATCCATTCTTCTTAGGTGCAAATATAGCTTGTACTGCACATGGACTCAAAATTTCTCAAATCAAACCTTTTTTCAACAATTCATGAACTTGTTAGTTAATCTCTTCATTCTCAGTCAGTGTTAACCTATGTGGTGCTTTATTTGGTAAAATAGCTCTAGGAATCAGATTTATACAGTGACTGATATCTCTCATTGCTGAAAAACCATCAGGTACATTATCTAAAATTATTTCCTTGTACTCAGTGAGCAACTTCTCAGCTTTTGTAGGAATGTCATCTTCTATATTCTTACTCAGTTTGTTAGGAATCAAAGCATAAGAGATATCATTTCTTTTCAAATCCTTAGAAAATTGTCTACCTTCCATCAAACAAACTTTCACAGATGTACATATCTCACCAACAGATTCTTCAACCAAAGGTAACAAAACTTGCTTCTTACTATCAACCCAAATAGAATATCTATTCAATCTTCCATCATGTATATCATGTCTATCATATTGCCAAGGTCTACCCAACAAAATATGACAACAATCCATTGGCATAATATCACATAACACCTTATCATAATAATTTCCAATTTTTAGATTCATAAAACATTGTTCACTCACCATTAATGTATGCTCATCCTTGATCCATGAGATCTGATAGGGCTTCAGATGTTTCCTCCTCTCCAAATGCAACTTTGTAACCATTTCCTCAGATGCTAGATTCTCTGAGCTTCCACTATCAACAATCACCTTCCAAACTTTGTCTGCAACTCTAAATCTAGTCTTGAACAAAATTTTCCTGATATGATCTTTCTTATCCTTCTCACTCCATAGTATGCTTTGGATCATGATATTTCCTTCCTTCTCAGCTTCATTTGGTTACTCTTCTTGGACCAATGCATTCCTTCTACTACCAATCTTCTTGCTTGTATGTGTACATTAAAAGGATTTATGTCCTTCTTCACCATAATTGTTTAACAAGTTACTTGGAATCCCTTTCTTCTATAACCTCCTCTAGAGTAATTACCTCTTCCTCAGTATGAACTTCCACCTTTCCATTTAGTTTTTCCTTTGTCTTGAGATATGTCTGAAATTGAATTGTCTGGTTTAGATCTATTATTTTCACCATGAGATCTACCTCTTCCTCTAGGCAATCTACCACCTCTACCTCTTTGTCTTTGTTCATATATTTTTTTCACATTTTCTTCAAGTTTTAGGGCAAATTGATATGTCTCCTCAATGTTGTTCATCTTTACCAAACTAATCTCATCTTGTATGAAACTTCTCAATCTATTCAAGTATCTTTCTACTCTTTCCACTTCATCCTCAACATGTCCAGATCTGATGTCCAATCTGTAGAATTCCTCAGTGTAGTCCTATACTAATTTTTCTTTATGCTTCAAACTTTGCATTCGCCTGATTAGGTTAATCTGATAATCATATGGTAGAAACTTGCCTTTCAATTTGTTTACCATCTTATCCCATACCTTGATTTTGTCTTTACCTTTCTTCTTCTGATCCAATTGCAAATGTTCCCACCATAAGAATGCATGACCTTTCAAATTTATGCTTGTAATATTCACCTTCTTATCCTCTTCTACATTCTCATATTCAAAATACTTTTCCATCTCAGTTATCCAATCAATCAATTCATTGGAATCCAATTTTCCACTATACTTAGGAGGATTAAAGTGAGGTGTGGATTTCAAACTTGTCAACACTCTCAGGAATCCCTCTTCTTTCTGATTCATCATAGGTGCAAGTGCATCTTCACCTTGAACCTCTTCTAATTCATTGTCACTAACATCCTCAAGATGTCTTCCTCTACACTGGGCTATCTCAACAGCTTCCAATCTAGTAGTCATCTGTCTAAGTATATCAACTTGACCTGGATCTGCATTTCCTCTCCCACGAACTATCTTGAATCCTTCTGTAATTGTAGTTCAGATCACAATCTACTACTCGACAACAATACCAACTAAAGCTAGGGTTTATAGGAAGGAACTTAGATCTCACCAATTCTCTAATACCACCTGATGCAAGGAAGGGTTGATAAGAGGCCAAAGACTCTCCCAACTACCAAACCAACTTTCCAACACAATGCGGAAACAAAAATAACACAGTGAGAGAAGAAATGGTAGAGATCCTTTTCATTTATTGATCAAACTCATTACATGTCAGGTTGTAAGGCCTTCTTAGTTTGGGCCATATATTCAAAGAATTACAAATTGATCTTCATACATGCAAGGTCACAGACCTGCTTACAGATAATCTAATATACAATCCTATTCTAGCACTTCTACTTCCAAACTTATCCCTACACTAAGAACATAGAAACAAATATATACAAGAGTCTGCCAAGAGAGGTTGGCACTCAAATCCATAAGTGAGACCCAGATTTAGGTCCACATAGATCCCAATGAGAGACCCCAAATCAATTAACCCATGGAAATTAACTGAAGAAGTCGGCCACCAGATCCAACTCCAAAATAAACATCTCGAGCAAAGGTTGACAGAGAAATAGAGTGACTCAGGCAAATAACACCCTGAGAAACATAATACAAACCTGAGCAATAGAAAAGAAACCTAAGCAACAAAAATAAACAAGCTTTCCTGAGTGACAGGAACATGTATGCCCGAGAAGCACAACTCGATCAACAGAGACAAGCATTCCCAAGTGACAGAACCCGAGCAACACAGTATTTCTTGAGCACTCTCCAAACAAACTAAAGAACAAAACAAACATATTTTTTGTTGAGAAGGATTTCCAATGACCCAAGATGCTCCTTCATCAATAGTTCCCTTAATAGATATCCAAGGAATCAAACTAAACTAAATATTTTCTCATACTTTTGACCAAAACGTGTAAAGGCATTAACTAATATTCATCCCATCAAATATGAAATGAATATGCCATATAGATTTTTTTTTAAATAAATATTCTCAGGACTCATAGATCCACATACAAAAAATGAAATATATTTCAGAAAATCTCTAATGAATCATTCTCCAATACACTAAGTATATGAACAAATGAAACTTGAAGCAAGATAATTCCAACTAGTTGAAATAAAATTCACATAGAAACTCTATTCCAAATTCTTCAAAACACAAAGATTTTGATGAAATCCAGAAAAAATATTATCAACTTTCATTCAAAGATTCAAAGTTTCTTCAGAAGACATCATAACAACATCAAGCATATTGTCTATCTAATTATCCAAAAATTGAACCCTGTGTTGATCTTATGATCAATAATGTATAGTATTTACATAACCCGAGAGTAAACTATCTTCTTCTTCACTTTCACTTTCACTATCTCTTCTAGATGTGTGTCTATGAATTGATTTGCTTATTCTCATAGAAGACTTAAATGAAGACTCTAAGTTTGGTAAGACACTATTATCAAAGTTATTCATCTCAAATGAAATCAGTCTACCAATTAAACTAACAAGAGTAACTGTATTGTTTTCTACTACTCTCATTTCTTGAATGGAAGAAACTCTAATAGCATATACAGGCAGTAAGGTCATTAAGATTTTACTTACCACAATCTCCTCTTCAATTGTACCTCCAACACCTCGTATAGAATTGACTACTTCTTTTATTCTTGTGTTGTACTGTGTGATGTTTTCTCCTTCTTTCATTTTGAGATCGTAAAATTTTCCTCTAAGACTTTCTGCCTTGGCTCTCAGAGCATTTGTATCACCTCCATGTACAAGCTTCAGTTTGTCCCACATCTTCTTTGTAGTTTTGTAATTCTTGACATCTTCAAATTTAGCATCAGAGAGTAAGGAAGAAAGCTCTATAACCATGCAGTTGTGTTCATGCTTCTCTCTCAATTGATCTACTGTCAATACTCCTATAGGAAACACATTTTTAGTATCTAGGAATTGAGTAAAATCATTACCAATACCTGATAAGTGGAGTCTTATCCTGCTTTTCCATGAAGCAAAGTTTTCTTTCTTCAACTTGGGCACATCTCATCTTTTCATCTTGTGATCTTGACTTAGGTCTTGAAACCTTCCTTTCTAAGAAGACAAGCTCTGATACCAATTGTTAGTAATGACTGAGAGGGGGGGTGAATCAGTGGCCTCAAAATTTTATCCTTCAAACATTTAACCACCAATCAAATAAACCTAAGATTATTAAGTCCCTACAAGATGCATGCCATATGAAATACTTATAATGATTTAACTATCTATCGGTTTTCCTTGTCTGACCTTATTCTCCTTGATTATCGATAAGCAGTATAACTATTTATTTAAACTCAGTAAATAACCAAAGTATACCAATCAACTGAGTGTTAACTATGTCAGATACAAAACAATAAAAAAATGAATCATACACACATAACGCATGAATTTTTAACGTGGAAACCCTGTTAAGGGAAAAAACCACAAGGAACGGTACCCCAAATTTTCACTCTTCTAAAGTGAGCCCTTTTAGGAGCCAACCCTATTAAAGGTTACAAACACACTGTTAAGTGTGACCTTGTTAGAGGATTTTATACACAGAGGTTGTCACTTAGTATCGGGCATCTATTACTACCATCCTTGAATCAACCTCCTTCTTAGACTATCAATAGGTATCGGGAAAGTCCAAGGCTACTTTCATCAATCAACCTTTTTTTCACTCCTTGGGATGTACCTCAATATATAGAAGACTATTAAGTCCTACTCTGTTAAGAGACTTGATGCTTCAATGGTTAAACTGAAACACTATGACCTGTTTATAATGCAACTTTGAATTGCAGATTTTTAGATCTATTTAAGTACATTACCTCTCTGATCAATGTATCAATTCAATTCTTTGTGGTCCACACTTTCTGTTCTGTGATGTTGTGCTTCACTGTTCATTGGTTTCTGTAGAATTCTTTAGCTCTCCTTCAGCTTGAGTGATCAAGACTGGATGAAGTTATTCTTCATCAATTTATCTTCAACATCTTCTTTCTATTCACTCCCTTTAATCCCATTTTCATGTGATACAAAAATATATTAAGCTTGTCTCTTATATAGACATGATATTCATTGTTTCCTGATTCTTGATTCTTGGCGTGAAAAAAAATCTAGCCAATTTGATTTAAAGCATAACTCCTGATTTATCTTGTAGTTATCTTCTTGCCAACCATACAAATCTTCTTTAAATCAATCACTTAACTCTAGTCGAATAAAACAAAGAAAACAACCAGTTAAGTCTATCTTTAGCTCTTGCTAGCTATATATTTTTTCATTTTCTGAACTCTCTATTCTGTTGGTCATCTCTGTAGTTAGTTGTCAGTGACAACTAACAGTTCTGTCGGTGTGACTCCAGTTAGCTTTGGGATCTCCATCCATCAGGCATCATTAGATTTTTATTCATTGAGAAACTCTATTTTCATCTCGTTAGGCATCTTGTGGTTTTGCTTCATCAGGCAACACTGTCTTTTGTTCATTGGGTATCACTGTGACTTTTCTTCTTTGCCTTTATTGATGGTGTTCACTCCATCGGTGTTATCTGTCACTTAGTGAATACTTGACTTTTATGCATTTCTGAAAGCGTAACCTTTATTCTATTTATTCTCTGAAGTCTTTGGCATTATGTACATGACCATAGAGATGATATCAAGTTGACATCAATGACAATACAAACCATTGACTGATTTAATGCCTTACATTATCTTCAACTTAACATTATCAAACATTCAATTAGTTACATGTCATCAATCTCTCCCTTTGGCATTTATGGCAACATACTATATCATCACACTATACTATTTCTAATACAATATGAAATAAAATAGTTGAGATTCATCAAACTACCAATCTTTTTGTTCTAATAATCGATAAATGTCTGATATTAGGTAAGCTCTATTTTAGCTTATATTTTATCTTGCAGCTCTTTGTCTTATGATGTGTTGAGTCCTCTTCTTGTGTCAATTTCTCTCCTTTGGTTGTTCTCTCTTTTGTGATGTATTTTTCTCATTGTCAGCAACTCTCCCTTTGTATAATCTTTCCATACAATTTTCTCTCTCTTGGGATATAATCTCTCCCTATTGGAGTAATCTGATAATGGATAATCTCTCTCTCTTTTTTATAAGAATGTGATAATATAGATAATCTCTCTCCCTTTGACAATAATTCCAAACAAATATCTCACAGATATCTGACATTCATGTCAAACAATATTTTCTCTCCATCAATAATATATTCCTTGAAATTCCCTTATCCATCAGCAATACAACAATATGCTCTGGTGCTCGGTTCTGGTATATACATGTTTGTATATAGATGTAGCTTTGAAGTTCTTCTCTTTGCTTAAATCAACATGTGTGATATTCTAATAATATATAGGCTGATGTAGCCTTTAGTCATATTACTGACTGGTAGACAAGGGTTTGACCCCTAGTCTCTTTCTCAAGTACTCAAATGTATCCTTGGGAAGTGGGTTGGTGAAGATATCAACTAATTGTTCTTTTGATTGCACATTCTCAAGTATCACCTCTTTTTCTTCAACTTGTTCTCTCAAATAATGATACTTGATGGAACTGTGTTTAGTCTTTGCATGCATGACTGGATTCTTGGAAATGTTTATTGCACTGGTGTTATCACAATAGATAATTAGTGGTTCTGAGTTCTTCATATGCATACCCTCCAGCAACTATTTGATCTATGCAATATTTGAGAAATTTGCAATAATAGCAACATACTCTACTTCTATAGTAGACTTAGAGATGAATCCTTGCTTCTTGCTAATCCATGTGACAAGTTTGTCACCCATAAAGAATGCTCCTCCAGTTGTGCTCTTCTGGACACCAAGATTTCCAGCCCAATCAACGTCGGTAAACACCTTAAGTTAAAATTTGCCTTCTCTTCTATACCATAAGCCAAATTCCTCAATGTTCTTCAGATATCTTAGAATTCTTTTCACATCAGTCATATGTGATTCCTTGGGGTTAGTAGAAAATCTAGCAACAATTCCTACTGCATGTGCAATATCTGGTCTAGTGTGTACAACATACATGATTTTTCCAATCATTGATATGTACAAAGTTTGATTTACCTATGTTGTCTTGTCCTCCTTTGTTAACTTACATCCAGTAACCATCGGTGTTCCAACTGGTTTGGGATCTTCCATCTTGAATATTTTCAGGACCTCTTTGATGTATTTGGATTGTGTAACAAAAATACCTTCACTTTGTTGAATGATCTATAGTCCAAGAAAGAACTTGATCTCTCCAAACATAGACATCTCAAAATCTTTTCTCATCTCATTAGAAAATAATTTGCATAGCATATCATTGCCTCCAAATATGATGTCATCAACAAATATTTCAGCAATCAAAGTGTTAGCATCAGTATCTTCCTTCAAATAAAGATTATTGTTTTCGCTAGTCCTTACAAATCCAATACTTATAATATAGGAATGAAGTCATTCATACCAAGCTATAGGAGCTTGTTTCAATCCATAAAATGCTTTGTGAAGTCTACATACCATTTTTTCTTGTTTGGATCGACAAACCCTTCTGGTTGCTCAATGTATACCTCTTCTTCAAGTATTCTATTTAGGAATGCTGACTTGACATCCATTTGATATACTTTGAATCCTTTGAATGCAGCATAAGAAATTAGTATTCTTCCTCCTTCTAGCCTAGCAATGGGTACAAAGGTCTCTCTATAGTGTATACCTTCTTCTTGTGCATACCCCTTGCATACTAGTCTTTCTTTATTTATTGTGACTTCTCCATTCTCATTCATCTTATTCCTGAATATCCATTTTGTACCAATGACATTCTTGTCATCTGGTCTTGGCACAAGTGACCATGTCTTGTTCTTCTCAATCCATTCAATCTCATCATTCATAGCACTTATCCATTCCTCATTATCTAGTGCAGCATTGATAGATTTTGGCTCAAACTCACAAATTAAACAATTTAAGGTTAAAGACTTACTTCTTGTTCTTGTACCATCTTTCTTATCTCCTATGATCTGGATCTCTAGATGGTTCCTCTGTACATATATTTCAAGTATAGGTACAACTCTTTGTGTATCAGCTTGATCATTATTTTGATCTTCATTCTTTTCTTCATCACCTTGCACATTATTCTGATTATTATCCTGACCATTGGTAACAGTAGTCTGACCATCGATTGCAACATTATTTTGTTCTGGAATTAAGCATTGTTGCTCAGGTAGAGTGTTGGGTTCTCCAGAGTATACAAACTTGTTGTAGTCCTCTGGTTCTTTTGTGCTTCCAGCTCATTCTTTTTTGCAAATTCATCTATCTTTATATTTTCACTTTCAACAATTTTGTTAGAAGCCTTGATGAGACCTTTATAAGCTTTGCTTTTGGTGGAATACCCCAGAAAAATACCTTCATTACTTTTGGCATTAAGATTTCCATTTCTATCATCCTTTAAGACATAATATTGACTACCAAATATTTTTAAGTAACTTACATTGGGTGTTTTACCATACCATAGCTCATAAGGTGTCCTCTTTCTATCTTTCTTCAATTGTACTCTATTTAGTGTGTAGACATTAGTACTGACAACTTCCCTCTAGAAGATTTGAGTGATGTCTTTCTCTATCATCAGTGTTCTAGCACAATCAACTATTGATTTGTTCCTTCTCTCAGCAATCCCATTTTACTGTGGTGTTCTTGGTGCAGAAACCTATCTTTTTATACCATGCTCATTACAGAAATTAGTGAATTCATCTGATATAAATTCTCCTCCTCTATCTGACCTCAAGCATTTCAAATCCTTACCACTTTGTTTTTCTACCATTGCCTTATACCATTTAAACATCTTGAATGCTTCAGATTTATCTTTTAGAAACATGACTGTCATCATTCTAGACTAATCATCAACAAAGAGAATAAAATATCTATCTCCATAATAAATCTTTGTCCTCATTGGTCCACATAAATTAGTATGGACTAATTCTATAATGTCATCAGATGTATGGGTTTTATTTTTGAAACTAGACTTAGTCATTTTACCTTTTTTACAATTCTTGCACATGATGTTGTCAGGCTTTGTCATCGTCGGTAAGCCTCTTACATTTCTCCTTCTGCTTATTTTCATCATCTTGTCAAAATTCACATGACACAATATTTTGTGCCACAACCATATGTCTTCGTTTCTAGTCATTAAGCAAGTGGTGTTAGTATCATTCAGATAGAATAAGTTACCTTTAGTCTTTTCACCGATACCAATCAGTTTTCCTGATTCATTGAAGATCTTTGCCTTCTTATTCTCAAATGCTACTCTATGACCTGAATTATTCAGCTGAGAAACACTCAACAAATTATAATTCAATACTTTTACCCAATAATCATTTTCACATTTAATCAGGTTATTCAGCATTATAGTTCCTTTACCTTCAACTGGACAAGGTGTATCATTACCCAATCTTTGTGTTCCACCATTATAATAGTCAAAAGTGTTAAAATTTTATTTATCATTGGTCATGTGGTGAGTGCAGCCACTATCTATAATCCAGATGTCATTCTTGCTAACCTTAGATATGAGTGCAATTTTTACATACCTTTCATCTTCATCTAAATCATCCTTCATAGCCACAAATACCATCTCAATGTCTTCATCAGGTTTGGTGTCAGTATCTTCATCTTTGCAAGCATCTAGGTAGCTAGCCTTCTTGCCTTTGTCCTTGTAGTCTCAAGTATCTCTTCTTTCTGATTGTCGGTAACCTTTTTAATCTTTGTTATCACCTCTGTTAGATTTCTTCTCAAAAAATCTATCATTACTTCTGTCATCTTTTCTTCTGTTAGGAAATCTTGTAGCAAAGTGTCCAATCTCTTTACAATTAAAGCATACAAGTGGTAACTTACCTTTGTATTTACCTTTGCCTCTCTGCATTCTTCTAGCCATAAGTGCTTCTATTTAATATAGATCTTCTTCTTCACTTTTACTTTCACTATCTCTTCTAGATGTGTGTCTATGACTTGATTATCTTATTCTCATAGAAGACTTAAATGTAGACTCTAAGTTTGGTAAGACACTATTATCAAAGTTATTAATCTCAAATGAAATCAGTCTACCAATTAAACTATCAAGAGTAACTGTATTGTTTGCTACTACTCTCATTTCTTGAATGGCATAAACTCTAATAGAATATATAGGCATTAAGGTTCTTAAGATTTTACTTACAACTATCTCCTCTTCAAGTGTATCTCCAACACCTCATATAGCATTGACTACTTCTTTTATTCTTGTGTTGTACTATGTGATTTTTTCTCCTTCTTTCATTCTGAGATCGTCAAATTTTCCTCTAAGGCTTTCTGCCTTGGCTCTCAGAACATTTGTTAATGCTTCTCTCTTAATTGACCTACTTCCAATACTCCTGTAGGCAACACATATTCAGTATCTAGGAATTGAGTAACATCATTACCAATACCTGATAAGTGGAGTCTTATCTTGCTTTTCCATAAAGCAAACTTGTCTTTGTTCAACTTGGGCACATCTTGTCTTTTCATCTTGTGATCTTGACTTAGGTCTTGAAACCTTCCTTTCTAAGCACACAAGCTCTGATACCAATTGTTAGTAATAACTGAGAGGGGGGGTGAATTAGTGGCCTCAAAATTTTATCCTTCACACATTTAACCACCAATCAAATAAACCTTAGATTATTAAGTCCCTACAAGATGCATGCCATGAGATACTTATAATGATTTAACTATCTATCAATTTTCCTTGTATGTCCTTATTGTCCTTGATTACCGATAATCACTATAACTATTTACCCAAACTTAGTAAATAAGCAGAGTATACTAATCAACCCAGTGTTAACTATTTTAGATATAAAATAATAAAGAAATGAATCATACACACATAACACATGAATTGATAATGTGGAAACCCTATTAAGGGAAAAAATTACTGGGAACGGTACCCGAAATTTTCACTCTTCTGAAGTGAGCCCTGTTAGGAGCCAACACTGTTAAAGGTTACAAACACACTGTTAAGTGTGACCTTGTTAGAGGATTTTATATATAGAGGTCGTTACTTAGTATCGGGCATCTATTGCTATCATCATTGAATCAGCCTCCTTCTTAGACTGTCAATAGGTATCAATAAAGCCCAATGCTACTTTCACGACTCAACCTTTCTGGCAATCCTTGGGATGTACCTCAATATATAGAAGACTGTTAAGTCCTACTCTGTTAAGAGACTTGATGCTTCAATGGTTAAACTGAAAAACTATGACCTGTTTCTATTGCAACTTTGAATTGCAAAATTTTAGATCTATTTAAGTACATTACCTCTCTAATCAATGTATCAATTCAATTCTTTGTGCTCCACACTTTATGCTCTGTGATGTTGTGCTTCACTATTTGTTAGTGTCTGCATAATTCTTTAGCTCTCCTTCAACTTGATTGATGAAGACTGTATGAAGTTATTCTTCATCAGTTTCTCTTTAGCATCCTCTTTCTATTCACTCCCCTTAATCCCCTTTTCATGTCATATGGAAATTAATTAAGCTTGTCTCTTATATAGACATGATATTCACTATTTCTTGATTCTTGATTCTTGGTGTGAAAAACAATCCAGCCAATTTGATTTAAATTATAACTCCTTATTTATCTTGTAGTTATCTTCTTGCCACCTATACAAATCTTCTTTAAATCAATCACTTAACTCTAGTCGAATAAAACAAACAAAACAACTAGTTAAGTCTATCTTTAGCTCTTTCCAGCTAGATATTTTTTCATTTTCTGAACTCTTTGTTCCTTCGGTCATCTCTATAGTTAGTTGTCATTGACAACTAATAGTTCTGTCAGCGTGACTCCAGTTAGCTTTGAGATCTCCATCTGTTGGGCATCATTGGATTTGTACTCATCAGGCAACTCTGTTTTCAGCTCGTCAGGCATCCTATATTTTTTCTTCATCGAGCAGCATTGTCTTCTATTTTGAGGTATCACTGTGACTTTTCTTCTTTTCCTTTACCGATGCCGTGCACTCTGTTGGTGTTATCTGTCACTTAGTGAATACTTGACTTTTATGCATTGTTGAAAGCATAACCTTTGTCCTGTTGATTCTCTGAAGTCTTTGGATTTATGTAAATGACTATACAAATGATATCAAGTTGACATCAATGACAATACAAACCATTGACTGATTGCATGCCTTGCATTATCTTCAACTTAATATTATCAAACATTCAATTAGTTACATGTCATTAGTTCTCAGGCACTTGGTATCCATGTCATTGATGGGAAGATAAACTCAAACAGTCTTCTTTTTCTTACTCACCACAACCTCTAACCATTTGGTAGAGGGATCTGGAATATTTATAATGGTAGAAAACCCTTTGGTGTGGAGTCAATCATAGCTAGTGTATTCACAAATCCAACCTCATCACCCAAGTTAATAGAAACATTAGGTCAGTAATCTATATCTAGCTTATAAAATTCATCTCTTCATTATTCATCTTCTTTTCACTCTCTTCCCCTGAATCCAAGTCAATAATTGTTTCCTGCAGTTTCTTCCCTTTCCTTTATGCGTTGATCTCGATCTGGTTACCCTAACAATAGAAGCACCCTTTGCTAGATCACCATGTTTCTTACTAGGGGAGGGATTTTCACATTTGATTTTTTCTTTGCCTACATCAGAGGTTTGAACACTCTTATCAAGAAAGGTTACATGTGGTTTGTGTTCCTTAGAACCTCTAGTAGACTTCCTCTTCTGAGGCTAATCCTTTTTATCCCTTTTCTCACTGAGCCATTTTTCTGTCCTCCTTGTCGCTGGGAGATTTTTAAGCTTGATATCATTGTTCTCTAGCATTTTCCATTCAATTTTTGGAACTAGAAATATCTTAACCTATTCATACATTGGATACAGCAATGATATTTCATCTTCTTCTATTCCCTCCACATGCATCTTCACACGAAGGCTAACAATCTGTTGCAGGGTGAATCTGCACCATAATTTATTAATAACTTCCTCCTCTTTAAGACAATTTTACTAGTAATCCTCCATATGAGAGAGAGGTAGGAGTTTTTCTTTCAGAATTCGATGTTCCCTGGTGAAACCTTGGTTATCGAAGTTTTCCCTTTCTTTGTAAAACTAAAAAAATTGAACTGCAAGTGGTCCACTTCAAGGTTAAGAGCATTGGAAATAGATTACATTCATAGGAACCCAATTCAACTAGAAAGGGTATTGATGCAGGAGCATCTCAGGTTTCCTTGGTTTCCTGCTCATCTTTGTTCATTCTTCCAATAAGGATTGAGTTGCATTATTGCCAAGCATTCCTATTTGTGTCGATTTGCCCAGTGTTGGCCAAGCATTCCTTCCTGTGCCGAGTGAACCTAATGCTCAGTTCTTCATTGACTGATTTTGTCTGTGATTAATTCTAGTTGGAGCTGAGTTATGTATTTAATTTTAGGTTGTACATTTAACATTTGAATCTTGTCTTGGGATGTGTGCAGACCATTATGTGGTTGGCCTTCCATCTTTGTAATAGTCTAGAATATTTTGTAAGTCGCTTTGCCAAGTATAAATAGGGATGTCTATGTATAGGTTAGAGAGTTAGAGGAGAGAAATTAGATAGAAGATTATATGAGAAGGTAGAAGATAGAAAAGTCTAGATTTCGTTGGCTATAACCCGGAAGGCCTCACAATCGGGCATATATGTTGTAATTGGATGAATCAATAAATAATATTGTTATTCCTTCTCTCCTTGGTGTTTTGTTCTTTGTTTTGTTTTCTTCCATTGTGTTTACTCTGCAAGGTGGCTGGATAGTTGGTTGGGCCTTGGCCCTGACTATTCATGTCCTCCCTTACACTAGGTATGCCCGATTCCTTCTCTGGTGAAAACATTTTTTTCACATGAGCTTGTTGTCTACATAATTCCACTAGCATAAAACAATCCAAAGTAAACTTGGGAAATTTCACTAGTTGACCTTTGAATCCTCCTACCCTGAGGTAAGAAGAATAAGGAAACTATGTATAGAAGCTCCCATAGACACTCACTAATTGCATAGCTTCTTCTAACATTATCCTCCTAGGAATTCTGACCAATAAAAATTTTATTCACCCTTTTGTAATTCTTCCAACGTCTCTTCCTCTGCAGGTGAGGGTAATATTCATAAATTTTAATCATTTGAACAAATGGTTCGTGATTCAATCATGTCCATTCTCAATTGGAAGCAAAAAATAGAATAGGTATGAAGTCATATAAAAACATCGATGCACAAAACAACCATTATTAAATTGGCCATGCATTTCTTCATCTATAATTTCCCATAATCTAGGAACAGGGTTCCCTGCAAAATTATCTGAATAAAGAAGTACATTCATTCCTTAAAATAAAAGGCATGGTCAGACCCCATTACCTTATTCAATAGATTTGTTAATTCTTTAATATGGGGTTTTATTTGATCTCTAGTGAGGGGTTTTGGTAGTCTTGACCCTCCCTTCTTCAATTTTAACAACCAACTCTTTGCAATTACATTTATGTAAGTTTATCTCTTCTTCGTGAAAATACTCCCAGACAATGCTATGGTAAAACAAGAGTAGGTTTATTTCACCAGGATTTTTAGGGAATTTATAATTGTTTCTTTATTTATCGGAAACAAGACCTCATCATCAGCTTTCCAAATGCATATACTCTTTGGTTCATACCTATTCATGCACTCCTCAACAAGTTCATGAAAATTTACAAATGGAGGAAAGGTTGCGACTTCCACTATTCCACTTTCATTAGTAGTGCTCATGATAGAATTAGCCTCATGCTTTCTATTTCTCCTAAAAAAATCATCTAAATCACACTGATACCAGGTTGTATCCCCATGCTGCTAACATGAGTTTTTGACAGTCTCACCAACGGGAGATGGGTTGTCATTGAAACCAGAGTATCAACCAACTTCACCTAAAGAGGCTTACAGGAGAGCGGGCTCTCCTGGCCTCCAAGTACCTAGTTGTTGGGTCACAACGATACGAACCTAGCTTAGTTGGACAAGTAGCTATTTTTTTGGGGGGGGGCTAGCTGGTTTTGACTCATTGACCTATGAAACTTCAAGGATAATGGGTTTCCAGCAAGCATTCTTTATATCTGGCAAAGAAAATAGCAAAAGATAGTGCAAGGTTAGTACAAATCTCTAGCTATATTCATGCTATACATCTCCTTTACATAAAAAAAAACTTCCAGATGAAAAGAAATAACAAATATTGAACATATACGTATAACCTTCAATCACACATATATCAGTAGCGAAGTAATATATTTCATTAAATCATTGCAAAAACTGGAACAAAGGACATAAGGAAGCATATAACATGAAAATAATTTGCTAACTCTAGGATTAGAAACAACATAGGGCATAGTGTTGAATGGTGTTCCTCATTCTTTCATTAACTTCAAATCCAGCATCACTAGTAGTTACTCTAGTGGCCCCAAGGGAGCAATAATCTATTCTAAACTTAAAAAGACAAGATTGCTAAGAAATCTAAAAGCTTGTATTGCTAATGGACAACTAAATCATTAATTTTCCGACCCTTGGAATGGCGTCAGACTTGGTATTTATAGAAAATTATAACTACCTAGGGGACTAACCCTACGCTATCTATTTACAATATATTATAATATTTAGAGTTGGTACTATCTGTGCTGTTAGAATTTTCCTGATATAATACAATCATTTGAGAAGAAAAGAGAGGAAAGAAGGAAAGAAGCTCTGGGAAAATTGCCATAAGAAAAAGTTTCCTTTTACTTGTAGATGTGATGAAGCTTCCCTAAGTGACCTAGGCCATACACCTTCATTAATGCTCCTCTACACTTTGGTGATCAGACAAGGCCCCATACGCCAGATATTAAACGCTAGAATGATGGCTTGGGACTAGGGATGCATCTACAGTGAACCTTTAGACCAATAGTGACTAGTCACGCCAAGAAGGATGATCATGGACCTGAAAATATGTTGTAGATAGTAATCGGTCAGCTTGGAAGAGCTGTCAATACTTGTCACTGTAAATAATAAAAAACTAGGGATGTGGAGATCTAGAATGCGGGAGCTTGCACTCTAAGAATGAAGAATGAATCTATATTTTTCCTCTAGTCAAGGATCCCCAGAGTCTAGGAAATTTTACTAGCCGTTAAACTTCTCATACGCCTCCAGAATCTGGAGTATGCCATATTATTCCACATCCCTTAGGCAGTCTCAATGATCAATAGAACTTTCAAAATGAAGGTTGGAATCCTTGGTCTTTTCCTTTAATTATGTAGCCACCTTGGCTGCATCATGGGACTTAAGAAATACCTAGGAGAGCTCCGCCATTGTGGTGCCACTAAAATCTCCCTCCGAATGGAATTGAGCCTTGGTCACTTCAGTGAACTTACCAAGTATAGAATCGATGGGAGTATAAGTCCCAAGGCTGAGAGGATCAACCAACATAATTCCTTGGATAAGGGTAGCATATCAGTCCAATGGAGACCAAACCACCTGTAGTTGTTCTTCTAGTACCCTTGCCAGTTGCTTGCCATTTTTGAGTTTAAATACAAGTCTGGAGTATTAAGTCCTGAGGAACTCATATGAATCATCCCCTAGGATGCCTGTATTTATCAACTCATCCTCACTAAGATTTAGGATCTCTAGTGAGACATCCTACCATTCTTCATATATCTCAATCTCTCCTTGCTACTAAGGAATGGTGGCCTCTATCTTCTTTGATATATCATTTTCCTAGAAGAACTTTGGGAGAGACTCAAATGAAAAAATTTGTATAGCCCCAATTAGCTGGGCCATCCATTCATCCACCGCTAGTTCCTTCTTTTTCATATCCCTCAACACATCAACATCTCCTTAAGGGAGCGAGGTCCAAGGGATTGAAGTTTCGGGTGTTTCAGAAGAAAGGGGGCACACTAACTCTATCAGGAGTCCAAAATGATTGGCATTATGTATCTTCAACCCCTTCACCTTCTGAGATTACTTCTCATATCAGGCCTGAATATCCTAGCTTTCTTCGTATAGGAGGTCCAATTCCCCCTTCTAAGTTCTTTTTCTCAGACGCACCTCCATGATTACATAATCTTCGGCACTTACCTATGAGTCTTCTTTTCATGCTGGAGGGGTGGAAATCATTGCCAAAACATTACCATCTGGGGCCCTTCAGGTCGTGTGAAGGGTACGATCCCTCTTATGATTCTTGGGGACTTGGCCTTTGGCCAACATCTCTACTAGTGATAGTGGGGCTGAGATAGTCGTCAAAGCTTTTATTTCTGGGACACCACTAACCACTGCATCGGGAAAACTGGCCCGCTTATTATCATCCACAAACTTGAAGCATCCCTTAGGTTCAATTCAAGCTATCTCCCAGACATGTTTCCCTTTGTATTGATAGGGTCTTCACATGTGTTTCCTTTATCTCCTTCTATATCACCTCCTGGGATATCATCCATAGGTGCGCTGGGTTGTGGAGGAGGCTGAGGTAACTTGTTCAGATCTACTTGTTGAAATATGGCCATGACTTTGTCAACTGTTGCATTGGGTTATGTTAGCGAACTCTGATCACCGCTTAGGCTCAAAGGCACTACATCAGAGGTTACAGTTATTCTCAGAGGTCCGATTTCCTTATCAACCAATATTTTCTCCATGCCCAGATTATTTCCTTTCTCTCGCGGTATTCTTTTTCTCCTTCAGCCTTTTTAGGCCATGATAAATCTTCTCCTTGGGCCACCAACTCTTTAGGCCCTTTTGAGTCATGTATGGGAACCCCAACTTCTGGTTTCATTGTCTCTTCTATGGTGTTGTCAACCATACCATGTAGCTCTCTGAGATCACCCATCGGGAAGAAATCATTGACATTGATTTGTGCTATCTCTGGGGGACTCTCTGGGTGATCCTCTTTTTTTGGAGGAGGAGGAATAAAGTACCTCAACCTTAGGTACTTCCTCAGGCTCTGTGTCCACATTTCTATTCCATGGGGGCCGATCTACATTTTGCTTCTTTCTTCTCTTGAGCAGCACCCCAAGATTTGCAACTACCACAGTTGCTGCAATCTCTAACTCACATGGTACACTTAACAAACTGGCCAGGGAAGGAGAATCTCCTAGCGGAGGACAAGAACCTATCGGGGTATCTCCAAGACAAAAATTGACTCTGGTGTTTGATGCTTCCATTAGTTTTCAGGAGTGAACTAATTTATCACCCAACTGATCCATCAGGGGGCCAAAATGGGGTCTAGGACTTGAGGTGGGGTGCCAACCCTTTTGTTTCCTTGGGCCTTGGATTTCTCTGTGTCTTGGGAGCCTAAGGCTTCAAAAAATTGATAATCTATCTAGACACTCTTCGGGAAAACCCTAGAAAAATATGAGTGGGTGCACTCAATTACTGCTCTCAAGATGGCCTAGATACTCAAAATCTCTGGCATATCCCAATCTACCAGAGGGAGGTCCATCTTATCTATACCTATATCTTTATACTCAGGGTCCTCTTGGGGCATGGTGTCTCAAAATGTCTATGGGAATGTCCAGAGCTTA
Organism: Thuja plicata; assembly: GCA_018584345.1. Lineage (NCBI taxonomy): Eukaryota > Viridiplantae > Streptophyta > Pinopsida > Cupressales > Cupressaceae > Thuja > Thuja plicata. Next base: position 137,647 of record MU228053.1, on the reverse strand, counting down.
ATTTATTCCATCATCCCTTTTGTTATTCTAGTGTAGTTCCACCTCTGGACATCATAGTCATCTTGGCAGTTGGCCCAAAAATATTCTTAGTGTAGATAATGGGGGTTTAACCCCTTGGGCATCAACCTTTCCAATACTTTGAGAAAATCATAATCCTTGTGAATAAAAGAATATTTGGCTAATTTAAGGTTTCTTAGCTCATTTTCTTCTTCCTGGGCCATGGCAAGGGAGAAAGAGTATTCCCTGTAAATGAACAGGAATGAGGGAGTGGTGACCCTCTTTAGGGAAGTCAAAGCATGTGCCTTCAAAATCTGCATGCAAAACTCTAATAAAGAAATTATGTCCCCACAATGCTTGGGTAATAGGAAGGGTTCCCTAGAGAAGCCCAACACTTGAATATATGTGTGCTAGGAAAACTGGATAAACTAACATCCCCATGAACCAACCAGGCTCATGGCCTGGGGGGATAATCTGAATCCCCGATCACCTATGATTTCCTTGATCTCATGAAATATGAAGGCATCATTGACTCTGCAAAAATGTGGGAAACTATGATCCCACTAAATCTGGGGGAAGTGGAGTAACCTAACCATCTCCTTTCTTGAAAACACCAACTATTGTTAAACCCTAGATACCCTGGCACTACCGGGAAAGCGGCCAGAGGATGTAGGAAGTCACATAAAATTTCCTCTCAACTTTGACCCTCTTCATTTGGATGTCTACATGTCTAACAATGATGTCAGTCTAGTCAAAGTTTTTCGTTGTTGGTGGTCATTCCATAGAAAAAGTAATACATCCAGGGGGAGAATTCCCAGGCATGGGGCTCCCCAAAAATCCTACACAAAAGATAATCCTTCCTGGAAGGGCTCCTTGAAGTCAGAGCGAGGGATTTCTGTCTGCATTTTCTTGTAGTCTCAGAATGGACTTTTTAGCCATTCAAATTTTAGGTGGTGTCAAGCCAGATCAGCTGCATCCTCAAACTGGTGGAGGGTGGTTTCCTTGGTGAGAGAAGTAGCACCTATGAAGCATGGGATGCACTACCCTATGGCGGTTTCATCATGGTCCAATGTGATGATGGGCACTAGGTATCCAATGGGTGGGTGAGGGAAGCAAAATATGGTACTACAGTAGCCATATTGGCTAGGCAATAAGCCCTATCCAGGAGTAAAATCAGCTCCAGTGCTTACACTCAACATGGAAAACCAATCGCTTGAATAATTTTGGATGTTGCTAAGTTAACTTAGAGGGATTCATCAGACTATCGAAGTTGATGGATTTTCTGAAGGAGTTCATGCAATTTGGCCCATGTACTGACATCTATTTCGGTGATCTCTTTGAGCGTAGACTAAATTTAGGATCCCTGCATCGTCCCATCTTTATTATATTTCTGGGTTAGATGGAGCCTCACCAATCCCCACTCTATCTTATTTTTCTTGTTGATGCATGTACTGGCACTCGAGAGTTTAGGGCTCCAGGGAGGTGAAGATTCTGAAGCCATTTCTTTCTTTCTTTGACCTGTACCTACAAATCATACAACTATCAATATATAAAAATTAAAATATTTTGGACTCTGGAGGCTTTTAGAGTGATCTTGATTTTCACCTGAAATAGAGAAATGTTAAGGCATCTTAAATGGGATCATATGTCTGATAATTAGATGCAATTTTAGCACATGAAGCATTTATTTCTTACCAAAGATCCAAAATGATGACCCATAAATACATCGCATGAGGTGGAATAGCCCAAACTTACCGAAATGCTTGGCATTAACTTGAAAAGACAACAATCATCAGTGATAAGACACGTAGCCTTGTTGTCATACTTTAACATGTGCATGCCCAGTTGGCTAAGTAATGAAATTTAATGGATATTTGTTCTGGCATGAGTGGCATGAATGCCACTTGGGATCAATTTTAAATGCTCATTTATGGGAACTAATTCTACCATTAAGATAGAAAAGACAGAGGAGAGAGAAACATTAACCACCTGCTAGTGAGATGGCCTCTACAACTCGCATACCCATCACCTCGACATGCAAGGATTCACCAACTAGGATGGTGAACTGGTTTATTAGGCGTACATGGTCTTTAGACCTCGTAAAGAATTCAGTCAGTAGAGGGTCATTGGGAATTGTTTTCATAAGAACCCAACTAGACAAGACTCTTAGAGATGCCTTGCCCCTCGAGCATAGGAAAAATAGAGCACTACAGAATCTACCAATGTACAGGGCGACCCACAAAGAGTACCTAGGACAAATGGAGCACCAAAACGCGCGTGGGGTCAAAATCATATAATTTACAAATGAGACCGAGCATCTATAGTGAGCTACAAAAATTTACAGACTACTTACAAAATATACAAAAAGACCCCAAAAATCACAGCATTTATATACTCAAATTTACAGAGTATTTACAAACTTCTGAGTGGGAATAAAACCATTATTCATAGAAAATATACAACCCAAAATGGGGTGCACGTCTCTCCTACCGATTTGGATGAATACAAAAGAAAAGAGACATACCAGGCTCAAGGATAATTTCATTCCGAATGACAGACACAACCTAAATGATGAAGGTGCACAACCACCCAAAAAACATGAAAACACACCAGACGAAGATGAAAAACAAAGATGGAAAACACAAACGAACAACAACAAAGAACTAGACATGAAAAAAAATGAAACCCAACAAGGGAAACAAAAAAACACGTAGAGAAAGTAGAGGAAATGAAATGAAACAAAAACAAAGAAACAAAAGAGCCTACCTAAAACTCGAAATCCCAAAAGGGGATACTGAAAATAGCTTCACTCTACTACCTAAACACTTCACCAAAATCATTGAACACACCTCTACACCTTCTACCTCAAATGTCTTAGCTCAGAAAACAAATTTCTTCTCTCTCGAGAAAATTTTCCAGGAGGTAATTAGTTTGCGGTAATTGTAAAAGTGACAAGTTAAAAGTCCTTAAATAACACCTAGAAGAGTGCATCATTTACCAAAAGTAACTTTGAGAAACATGTCAGTGATCGGGGTCTAGTCTCTAGAATACCTAACGATTATTCATCTTTGAGAAAAGAGAAAGGGTCGCGAGATACCAAAGATCTGAAACCACCCACTTAGAAACGACACTCCGAGAACTAGATCCTGGAGACAACAAAGGACACCAAAGAAAGGAAAAGACCGGATGGAACCAAAAATCCCAGAGAAAAAAAGAACCAAAACCAAAAGAGAATAGAAATGGAAAGAAAGAAAAAAAAGAGGGACCCAACATTTTGCATACAAAATGTAGGTACTGTTGGAAATATTGTTTGGAAAGGTACAATGGAAACAATTATTGTTTTGTCATTGATGTCAAACCTTAACTGGTGAGACTATTGCTATCTGTTTGAGTACCATATCTATTGATTGATGGAGGAGATTTAACAAGAAGACCAAGAAGAATGGTTGAGTTATGAGGAATTACAAGGGGTGCTTTATCAGTTGGCACATTGGCAAAGTGATATGTTGTTTATCTTTTGTTGACAGTTTACTGAGATCAGTTTATGCCAAGCAAGTTTTGTGTTGGCCGAGCACCAGTGTGTGCCGAGCATATTTTCTTGTATGTGTCAAGCGTTAGTAAATTTCTAAGAAATTTTTGTGTTGGCCAAGCAGCAATATTTTGATGATTGATGAGATTTAAGATCTCTGGCTGACATAGTTGATTTTATTGGGATATGTAAAGTTAATTAAGGATAATCATGTTTGATCTACACTACATAAATGCATGAGTAACCGTAATTAATGCATGGATCAAAGATTTAATTGGTGATTGTATTGGACAAATAAATTAAATGAAATTATGGAAAGATCCATTGGATCTTACCTAACCTAAGATCTACGATCTTGATTAAGTGGAAAAATATGTATCTGACCTAGATGGAGAGGTATATGATAACCTCAAGGGGTTATTCATGGAAGAGAGTGGAGATAGCTGTGAATGCAGAGCATGCAATAGGATTACATGGTTAATTGACTGATTAGCAAGATCTAAGAAAAGAAGGTTGAGCAGAGAAGCAGAGAGAGATTGCTTGACGATTTCCCAAGCAGATTTGGAGTTTGAAATGAGAATGGAGGTCACTCATTGAATTAGCATTAGAGCTGAATTGGATCTGGATGCAAAGTAAGTTGTATGAATCAGATCAAACCTGTTTATTACTTTCTAACCATTGTATCAGTTGAAATCCTTTAACCAGGTTTACCTAACAGTCATTATATAAATCCTTTGAGCAAGGTGACATTCAGATTGGAATTTTCTACATCCTCTAACAAGGCCACTCCTAACAGGGTGTTTAAATCCTTTAACCAGGTCACATTTAGCAATTTGTTTTGTAACCTTTAACATGGTTGGATCTTAATATGGAATCACTTCAGAAGAGTGAAAACTTGATAGCATGTTATTGGTGGTTTTTCCCAAATTGGGTTTCCACGTTAAATACTGGTATCAACTTGTGTGAATTTTTATATTGTTTTTTACTGTTATGTTTCAGCAAGCTTATTTCATCTGAATAGTAAACTGCATACTTATATTGTTGACTTATGCTATCACTACCGAGCAAATCTAAGTTGTTTAATTTGGTATAAAGTTTTAATGGGAACATCTAGACCCATGGATAACTGATTCACCCNCCCCCCCCCCCCCCCCCTCTCAGTTATTCTAAACTCATTCTAACAATTGGTATCAGAGCTTTGGTCTCTTGAAAAAGTTTGAAGGTACTTGGAGCAAAAAGATCAAGATGTATAAAAGGGAGGTACCAAAGTTTAACAAGGACAACTTTCCAGCATGGAAAAGTTTGATGAAATTTCATTTGGTTGGTGTTGGTGATTCTGCTAAACGTCTTGTTGATCAAGAATATGTAGCCCCTGCAAGAGCTCTCAATGTTGCGTAGTTAAGAGAAAAGAAAGAACATAATCAAGCAATGTTGGAGATTGCATAATCCCTTAACTATCATGAGTTCGAAGACATAAAGGAATGTACAAGTGTAAAGAAGATGTAGGATACTCTTGAAACCATCTATGGAGGTGACACAAATGTGCTAAGAGCCAAATCTGAAAGCTTGAGAGGTAAGTTAGATGAAAATAAAATGCAGGAAGGATAAAATATAGTTTCATATTATGGTAGGATAAAGGAAGTTGTAAATTGTATTAGAGGAGCTAAAGGAAACATTGATGATAACACCATCATGAGCCAGGTACTAAGAACACTTCTTTCTATTTATGCTATTAGAGTATCTACAATTCAAGAATTGAGATGTACTCCTAACAACAATTTGACTTTGGAAAGTTTGGCAGGTAGACTTACTGCATTTGAGATGTCAAATTTTGATAACTATACTCCACAAACCATTGAATCTGCATTCAAGTCCCAAATGGTCCTCAAAAAATCAAACAAAGGAAAGAAATATGTGGATAGTGATAGTGACACCTCTGATGATGATCTAGAATAACTTGAGGCACTTATGGCAAGAAGACTATCAAGAGGAAAAGGAAAATTCAAAGGTAAACTTCCTATTATTAGTTTTTTATGTAACAAAGTTGGTCATATTGCTACAAGATATCCTGATAAGAATGGAAAAGATGAGAGAAGAGACAGCAAGTATAAAGACAGAAAGGATGGCCAAAACTTCAGGAAGTACAAGGATTACAAAGACAAAGGTAAGAAGTCCTGCTATATAGCTGAAGAAGCTTCTGACAATGATTCTAACAAATCTGATGAAAATGATATAGAAATTGTGTATGTTGCAATGAAAGATGATTCTGATGATGATGATGATGATGATGATGATGATGAGAAAACTGCACTAATTTCTTATATGATTAAAGGTGATCATTAGATTATTGACAGTGGTTGTTCACATCACATGACCTGTGATAAAGATAAATTTGAAACCTTAGATCAGTGTAAAGGTAGCTATATTAAATTTTTAAATGATACACCATGTCGTGTAAAAGGGAAAGGATCAATTCAATTGAGTGACAAACTCAGATGTGATGATGTATATTGGGTTGGTGATCTTAACTATAACCTATTGAGTGTTTCATAGCTGAATACTTCTAGTTACAAAGTTGAATTTCATCACAGGAAAGCAAAGATCTATGATGTCGATGGAGAATTAGTTGAAGGTGGCGAGAAAACAAAAGGTAACTTGTTCTATCTGGATTTAGCTGATGAGACATGCTTGTTTGCACAATATAATGATGTTTGTTTATGGCATAAAAGGTTGCATCATGTAAACTTTGATAACTTGGTAGGCATAAGAAAATTGAAAAAGGTTAGAGGGTTGCCTAAGTTAAAGAAATCTGAAAATGCAATGTGCAAGCAATGGCAATTAGGAAAGATGACTAAATCTAGCTTCAAGAGAAAAACTCATACTTTTGAGAATATTCTAGAACTGGTTTTACCTTTGTGGACCTATTGGAGAGAAAAGTTACTATGGGGATAAATATTTTATCTCATTTCTTGATGATTACTCTAGAATGATGATTGTTATGTTTCTTAAGGAAAATTCTGATGCATTCCAATTATTTAAGTGGTACTTGGCAAAAGTTGAAAAGGAGACAGGTAAAAATTTGAAATGTCTGAGATCTGAAAGAGGAGGCAAATTTATTTCTAATGAGTTTAACAAGTTTTGCAATGACAGAGGGATAAAAATATAGATGTCTGCACCTAGGACTCCACCACAAAATGGTATAGCTGAAAGAAGAAACAAATCTATCATGGATTGTTCCAGAACACTAATGATGGAGAAAAATGTTGCACAGAAATATTGGAGAGAAGCTATAAGTACCATAGTTTATACCCTGAACAGAGTACAAATCAAGAAAGGTAGAAATACTACACCTTATGAGCTATGGTATGGATATGCACCTAGTGTAAGCTACTTTAAATTTTTTGGAAGTAGATGTTTCATATTGAAGGATAACAAAAATGGAAAAACTTGATGCTAAAGGTGAGGAAGGCATATTTCTTGGATATTCAACTAAGAGTAAGGCATATAAGTGTTTGAATTCTAACACTAACACAATTGTGGAAAGTGCAAATGTTAGAATTGATGAATATGCAGAAATAATTGAAGAAGAAAGAATAACTGAGCCTGAGAGTTACAAATCATTCACCTATCCCGATGAGGTAGATTCTAATGAATTACCTGAGACTGAAACTAAAGTTGTCGATCAACAGTCTACACCTGCCGAGACAAAGAAAAAAATTGTTGGGCAACAGGATGTGACTACCAAGCTATCTGATGGAGATGTCAAGTCATAGTTTCAACCTGAATTAAACATGAATGCAATCTGAAGCACAAAAAGAACCTACTTTGGAAAAATATGTAAGAAGGCACCATAAACCTAATCAAATCATAGGAGAAAAAGATTATGCAGTCATGTCAAGAGGGAAATTGAGAGAAGACACCTGCTTCTTATGTGATTTTGAGCCTAAAATAGTAAAAGATGCTTTAGACAATGAAGACTGGATTCAAGCCATGAATGAAGAGATTGAAAAGAACAATACTTGGACACTTGTACCTAGGCCGACTGATAAAAATTTAATTGCTACTAAGTGGGTCTTCAGCAAAAAGCTGAATGAACATGGACAGGTAACAAGGAACAAAGCTAGACTAGTATGCAAGGGTTATGCACAAGAGGAAGGAATTGACTATGGAGAAACATTCGCTCTAGTTGCAAGATTGGAATGTGTCAGAACCTTACTTGCATATGCAGCCTATAAAGGATTTAAAGTCTATCAAATGGATGTGAAGTCAACATTTCTAAATGGAATATTAGAAGAGGAAGTCTACATTGAACAAGCTGATGAATTTGTAGAACCAAGAGAAAGGAATATGGTTTGCAAGCTACCAAAAGCACTATATAGACTGAAGCAAGCACCCAGAGCATGGTATGAAATATTGTAAAACTATCTGATGAAGATTAGATTTGAAAGAACAAATGACAACAACAATCTGTATTTGAAGACAGAGCAAAGTAAAGGTACTTTATTAGCTGAAATTTTTGTTGATGACATTATCTTTTGTGGACAAGATATGTTATGCCAAGCATTTGCAAAGGTGATGCAAATTGAATTTGAGATGTCTATGTTTGGTGAGATAAAAAAAAATTGTCTTAAAAATATATTAGATGAAGAATGGTATCTATATTACTCAATCAAAATATGTCAAAGAGATACTAAAAAATTTTGGAATAGAAGATTCAAAACCAGTGAGTACACCCATGAATATTGGACAAAAGTTAACCAAGAATGATGAGACAAAAGAAGTAAATCAAGCACTGTACAGATCAATGATTGGAAAGCTGCAATATGTTGTACATAGTAGACCTGATATTGCATTAGTTGTTGGTATTGTTGCTAGATTTTCTGCCAATCCAAAAGAAACTCATATGATGACAGTAAAAAGGACTCTGAGATATTTGAAAGGGATTGATGAATATGGTCTATATTATAGAAGGAATGAGAAATTTGAACTCAAAGTTTATATTGATTCTGATTGGGCTGGAAATGTAGATGACAGAAAAAGCACCACAAGAGGAGCATTTATTTTGTGAAAAAGATTAGTTTCATGGACATGAAAGAAACATAATTGCACCTCACAATCTATAGCTAAAGCTGAGTATGTGGCAGCAATAATTAATTACTCTAATATTGTATGGTTGAAGATACTACTGAAAGGTATGAAAGAAGAGATCACAAAACTAGTTGTCATATATTGTGATAACATGAGTCCCATTAATACTTCAAAGAACCTTGTAATGCACTCTAAGAAAAATCATATAGCTATCAAGTATCATTACTTGAGGGAGCTAGTTCAGAAGAAGGAAGTGAGACTGGAATATGTGAACACTAAGGAACAGTTAGCAGATATATTTACAAAGGCACTACCCAAGGATGCTCATGAGTATCTGTGAGGTAAATTGGGGGTAGTTCCCCTAACTGAAGCTGATTAGTTTAGAATGGTACTGTTGCATTAAATTTTATATTCAGAATATTTTTCACATTGATGCATGGACAGTCACACTTTAGGATGCTGCCTAAAGTTGTGAAAAGATAGACAAGGATAGTAAAATAGTATAAGTCATAAGCAAGATGACAGAGACAACATGATACAGAGTTTAGAACAAAAGAATCTACATGATGAAGATGTCAACATCTTTGGAATTTTTTTCAAAGAGGGAGAAGTTTACTGAAAGAGGGAGAATTATACTGAGAAAGATACAGAGAGAGTTTAGTACTTAGAGAAAAAGAGATTGATGAACAGAAATAGAAAGATATCAATGTGATTACAGACACAGAGGGGGAAAATTTTTACAAGATGAGAATCAGAATGAAGCTAAAGACATTAATGAAAATTTGTTCATACAACGAACACAGGCACTTTTTGGATTGTATGGAAACTATGTTTGCAATATTATTATTTTATTGTTTTGTGTTTCCATCAATGCCAAAGAGAGAGATTGTTGGAAATATTGTTTGCAAAGATACAATGGAAACAATTATTGTTTTGTCATTGATGTCAAACCTTAACTGGTGAGACTATTGCTATCTTTTTTAGTACCATACCTATTGATTGATGGAGGATATTTAACAAGAAGACCAAGAAGAATGGTTGAGTTATGAGGAATTACAAAGGGTACTTATCATTTGGCACATTGGCAAATTGATATGTTGTTTATCTTTCACTGATAGTTTACTAAGATCAGTTTATGCCAAGCAATTTTTGTGTTGGTTGAGCACCAGTGTGTGCAGAGCATATTTTCCTAGATGTGCTGAGCATTAGTAAATTGTCGAGAAAGTTTTGTGTCAACCGAGCAGCAGTATTTTGATGATTGATGAGATTTAAGATCACTGGCCGACATAGTTGATTTTATTGAGATATGTAAAGTTAATTAAGGATAATCACATTTGATCTACACTACGTAAATTCACAGGTAACTGTAATTAATGCATGGATCAAATATTTAATTGGTGATTGTATTGGAGAAAAAAATTAAATGAAATGATGGAAAGATCCATTAGTTTTGACCTAACCTAAGATCTACGATCTTTATTAAGTGGAAAAAGATGTATCTGACCTAGATGAAGAGGTATATGATAATCTCAAGGGGTTATTCATGGAAGAGAGTGGAGATAGCTGTGAATGCAGAGCATGCAATAGGATTGCATGGTTAATTGACTAATTGGCAAGATCTAAGCAAAGAAGGCTGAGCAGAGAAGTAGAGAGAGTTTGCTTGACGATTTCCCAAGAAGATCTGGAGTATGAGATGAGAATGGAGGCCACTCAGTGAATTAGCATTAGAGCTTAATTGGATCTAGATTCAAAAGTAAGTTGTATGAATCAGATCAAACCTATTGATTACTTTCTAACCATTATATCATTTGAAATCCTTTAACCAGGTTGACCTAGCAGTCATTGTATAAATGCTTTGAGCAAGGTGACATTCATATTGGAATGTTCTAAGTCCTCTAACAAGGCCACTCCTGACAGGGTGTTGAAATCCTTTAACTAGGTCACATTTAGCAATTTGTTTTGTAACCTTTAACAGGGTTGGCTCTTAACAGGGCATCACTTCAAAAGAGTGAAAACTTGATAGCATGTTATTGGTGGCTTTTCTCAAATTAGGTTTCCACATTAAATACTGGTGTCAACTTGTGTGAATGTTTATATTGTGTTTTACTGTTAAGTTTTAGCAAGTTTTTTTCATCTAAATAGTAAAATGCATACTTATATTGTTGACTTATGCTATCACTACCGAGCAAATCTGATTTGTTTAATTTGGTATAAAGTTTTAATGGGAACATCGAGACCTATGGATAATTGATTCACTCCCCCTCTCAGTTATTCTAAACTCATTCTAACAGGGATGGGTATGTAGGGCATAACACACGCTTAAGAGAAGAATAAAGCATACTAGACTCATTCTCAAAAATTTGAAATGTTGTTTTCATTTTTTATAAATTACAAAAAAAAGCCTATTCAATAGTAAAATTTATAACAAGCTACATCACAGAATGATTAGCGCAAGGCAATTTCAAAACTCAACTCTAGAACTAAAAATTTATGCATACCCAAATTCGGAAATCTCAAACTTCTCATGCTTTATGTATTCCTTACTTAATTTGTGTTTAAATAATTGCCTTTTAAATGTTATTTATCACAGCAAAAACATTTCCAAAATAATATCATCAATCTTACCTTCATGCCAAATTAATTAGTGCATTATTTAATCCCTCCATAGGTAATAATTATTTGTCTTTTCTACGTGTGGGCTTGTCATTCATCATTACTGCCTTTCTAGAGGAAGATTTAATTCATTATTGAAGGCTGACAAAGTCATTCCCATTGGTCATCTATCATTTTAAAAAAAATCCTTACCTTACTTTCTTTGAATGATTGGTGAACCTTCTAAACTACTTGAACCGAATGAATAGGTTTAAGAGGTTCAAACAAAACATTTTACTTCCACTAAAACAAAAGAGAAAATGAGAATAGATGGCCATAATACAGAGCCTCATTTAACAACTTTGAGTTTGAACTGATTGAAGTGGATAAACTCGTTGAACTCATTGAACTCGGTTCAATGGGTTCAAGCGGTTGGTTACTTCAACAACAACTGAATTTTAAAACAGAGTGGGGAAGATTGACTCAGCTTGGACATGCTGAATTGGCTGAACTGGTTTAACCACTTGATCTTGTTCAATGAGTTCAATGAGTTCAAGGGGTTGAAATACTTTACACTTAATTTCACCCAAACCTTTGTTTACAACTTCATGAGAAAAACAAAAATAAGACTCAGAAAGGATGGACTCCAATTTCACTAAGTATATACATATAAAATAAAAAATTATGGCCAAGGATAATAGGAAGAAATTCCATAGTGCATTGAAAATAGGTCTTCTTCTTATGGGGAGCTTATTAGCTAAATCACTAGGAACCCCATGAAGATATCAAGTGCTTTGATTTTTCAAGCATGGAGAAGCTCAAGGATGATAGGAAAGATATTTTGAATTTATTTATAGATGTATATGGAATGATTTGGAGGTGCACAATCAAATTTGGAAGACATAGACAATGAATGAAGTTCTTTTTCAGAATCAGGGTACATGCATTTATTGCATAGTGAGATCAGAAAAAGTGGATACAAAAATAAATTTTGGAGTCTAACTTGACTCACTGCGATCAAGAGCACAAGAAAGGAGGTGATTGGAAGGAAAATTGAAGCAAGGTTAGAAGCGAGAAGATAATTGATCAAGTTGTTTGCATGAAAATCCTAGCTCTATAAAAGGTAGTTTCCGTTAGGGTATGTGCACCAAGTTGTGAACCAAAAAGGGGGGTACAAGTGGACACATTTTTTCTAAAATCGTGTAAACCTAAACTTGGAACAGATGTTTGAGGGTCATGCACTCAAAAAAAGAAGATGTGTAAAAAATAAAAATTATAGTACTCTGAATCTAGTTTCTAAAATGATATTTTTTTAAAAAAAACTCATAACATTAAGAGGGTCAAACCCCGTGCACAAAAAAAATTGTTCCTGATTTTTTCATAAAATCATAACATAGTTATTTCTGTGCGATGTACAAAACATATAGCTATATTCAGTATTTTTCAAATCCCTTTGCTAGGATGATAGGTAAGAGTGAGATCTAGAAGTTGTCTATTTTTTTTTGTAATTTTCTGATGAGTATTTTTTTCTGTGATTTTTTGAAGTGACTGCATCCTTAAAATTTGGTATATGTTCGTGCGTTGGGCATAACTTGCATCAAAATAATCAAAAATAATTTTTTTTTTTAAAAGTGTATAGAATCAAGTGTAGAAAAATAATATGTAATTTATTTTTAATTTGGTTTAGTATATCAAAAGTTATAAAAAAATGGTAGACATATGTCTGTGAGGACTGTCAAGACACTGGTAAAGAAAATTAAAGTTTACTATGCTAATGTTGTCCAAAAATAGAAAACTTTATATGGTTAGAAAGCTAAGAAGACATATCATATTATGGTGAAAATTCTAGAGCTAACCTCTTGACAAATTAAAAACCTAATGAAGATAAAGTTGAGAATTCATCTTACAAGAAGAAAAAACATCTAAACGAATAAAAATGGAGGGTAAATAAGCCTCCAATCCTTTGGGTCATTTTCCAAGCCTCTTCCCAAGCCATAACCTGATAGGGTTTCTAAATTTCAAATAACCCGATTGGGTTTTGAAAAGGAAAAAGTACTTCAAAACCCGATCGGGTTTTAAAGAAGTAAAAATTATGCATTTTATTCTCCATAACCTGATCGGGTTATGAAGAACTAAAATAGGCTTTTCTCTGGAAGCCATAACTTCCACATACGGAGTCTAATTGACTCTATTCAAAAATTGTATGAAAGATCTTGGGAAGATCTAATACATGATTAACCTACGATCATCTTTAGTCATCGACATTTTTTCTGCCATCCATTTGAATGAAGTAAGGTATAAAATACATACTCATTATTGCCCATACATGCAATGTATAGGAAAATAAGTATGCTCTCTCTCTCTCTCTCTCTCTCTCTCTCTCTCTCTCTCTCTGATTTTTCTATACATTGCATGTATGGGTAATAATGAATACCTATTATATACCTTACTTGATTCAAATGGATGGAAGAAAAAATGTTTATGACTAAACATGATCATAGGTTAATCATGTGTTAGATCATCTCAAGATCTTTCCTATGCTTTTTGAACAGAGTCAATCGGACTCCGTATGTGGAAGTTATGGATTCTAGAGCAAAGCCTATTTTAATTTCTTCATAAACCGATCAGGTTATGGAGAATAAAATTCATTATTTTTACTTCTTCAAAGCCCGATTGGGTTTTGAAGTACTTTTCAATTTTCAAAAACCGATCGGGTTATTTGAGATTTAGAAACCCGATCGGGTTCTGAGACAGATTGAGTTTTTTTATAATATTTTCTAGGCTTGGTTACCAAGCCTAGAACAATTTCCAATTTTCAATAACTTGATCGGGTTATATGAAATTTGAATTTTTTTTAAAGATGTGTCCACTTTTTTGGTTCACAACTTGGTGCACATACCCGTTACTCCAATTGCACATTGAAGTTTTCATTAGTTATCAAGAAGACATTATGAACAGTCGTGTTAGTAAACAAATTTGTCTTTTCTAAAAATCCTTCCAAAATAACTCTCAAACGCCCAAATAGGAAGACACAATCTGCAACTTATCATTAGACCGATAATCTTCCTCTAAATTTTACAGGGTACAACTCCCCAATCAGATGTGCAATAAATTAATTGGTTTTAAACCACACATTTGCTTTTAACAAGAAAGCAACTAAAGGCCACTATTCAATCATCAACATGACTTGAAAGTGTTTGTTAAATAAAATAAGGAAAGATACAATTTGAAAGAAAATAAAGTTTCCATCAAACAACACTTCACAGTTAATCCCAAATGACATCCAGATTTAAAAACAAAAAAAATGAAAGAGTTCCTTTCCAGTATGATTATATTGCAAAAAAAAATGTTCTGAAATACACTCATGCATACAATCTTTTGTAAGTGAAAAGATATGAATGAATGATTATAAAGTCCCAAAGTACAATTACAATCAGAAAATAAGTTCAGATAACTCAAAGATTATGAACATCATCTTCCTTTATTCATATCTGCATAGAAATTCAAATCCCTCTATCCCTGTACAATATGATTTCTCAAAAAATAATTCCCTCATGTTTGATTACAGAACAAAAAATTTATATTCCCCTCTCTCTCTAAGCACAAATACTTCTTCCAAAAAAAAAACCCTCAACTTTACCATCTTTATACAATAAATAGTTCTTTGAGATGATTATTCAGTTATATAACTGAATCTTGAAAGGATTATAGAATTAATTTGTATTTTTCTTTTCATCTCCCGATAACATTATCACCTTTGATTTACCCACTTATAACATTATAAATATAATTTATAGCATTATAATAATAGTGGTCTCATAATATATCCTTTTATACAACAAGATGCATTTGAATATATTAAAATAAAATAAAGATAATCTTTTTTCTAAGCGAACCAAAATATCTCAGACAGTAAAATTAGGCCTTGGTACAGGGGGCATAACTATTTAGTCCACCATTGGATCTCCTTCATTGTTGAATATGTTGGTCAAATCCTAATTCCACACATCTTGACAAGAGCGATTGAGCAGATTCAATATGATTCAAAAGTTAGGGGGATCTATGTAGAGGTCTAGAAAACCGCCAAAACAATTAGAGTAGTTGTGCTAATGTTGTTGAACCATTGAACTTGCTGCACTATCTTTCCCTAGACTGAAGTGGATGAACCCTATTATACCTTTCCAATATATAATTAAACACATTGGATCTTAACATTTGAATGGAGTTGAACTTTTGGGAACCATGCTAAACCAAACTGAGCATACAACTTTGTGATTTGCAGTTTTAGATTTTTCCATCAAACCTGTAGAACCTTGTGAACTGCACCTTTAAACTGAACCTTTGAACCTATTTGAAACACATTGAACTTAGTTCAAAGTGGTTCAACAAATTTAACTTGTGCTTCAAACCTTTCATTTTGAATATCTGAAAACTCTGCACTGAACATGACTGAATTTGAACTTACCAATACTCAAAATGAAATCGGAGATAAAAGGACTGATTTTAAAATTTTAAATGCGGTGTCCATGTGAGAGTTAAAATTGGCTCTACAGGGGGACTATTTTTGATAAAAAAATTAAGAACTCTAGCATTCTTTGTTTGGAAACATAAGTTCCTAGCACCATTAGGAAATAGAGTCACAAAAAGAAATGGAATGCGGGAAGTTGTTTGCAATGCGGGGGGAGAAGGGAAGATGACAAGCCAAAACTAACACCAAGCCAAAATCTGAAAAATTGAACAAGCTACACCTATCACACCAAAAAATTTATTTACAGGAAATAGGGAAAACAACCTATATCTTCAAGAATGCATCGAGCTTCTCATATGAAGCCATTAATGAGCTGAGAAAAGTATGATCTACTGCGAAACAAGAATGCATGTCCTTGAAGTGGCTGCAAGCATAGAGTTGACATGCAAGAAAAATGGAGATATCCTGGAACAAAGAAAACATAACACATCAACTCAACATGAAAGATCAACATCCTATCATATACTTCTTGAGGTACAATAAGTGTACCACACTACATGGGCTGAATAATGATGTCTTCATCGTCATTGTGCATGATTGTTTTAGAATATTGAATCAAGTCTCTAATGGGGCACCCCTTATATAATTTGTGATGGTGACTGACATCAATTGATGGTGTATCTTTACAGAATGCATGGATTCTGATTTCTGACTCATTAATCAACAATTCTTTATCAACACAGGCAAAACACGAAAGAGATGTGTATCTTTACTCTCAGAAATAAAGGGCTCCACAGTTAAAGTTTTCTTTATCATAACCATGCATACATGCCTTTCACTATCTTCTTATTCTATGACAACACCAACACAGGGATTAAATTTTTTCGTGTCTCCTCTCTTTCATTAATGTGCTCTTCAAATCTGCAATCAACTCTATAAAGGGCATCTTTTATGCACAAAGAAATATCTTCAATACTTTTATCATCACATTTTTTTATCATATATTTGATTTTCTATACTAACACAAGATGTTTTAGTTTTTACAATATCTATTGATACAACTTTAGCTTCTTTGAGAACACAAATTTTGAGAAAGAAAAAGATTCTCACCATTAGTCTTTCTTTCAATATCTTGCAAGGTTTTGAATAAAGAAAGGTGAATTTCATGAGGGTGAAATTGCATGCCACCATAGAAGCTTATCAAGAAATAAGTTTCTACTGGTTGATTCATACTACCTTTCTGAGAATAATAGTCATCATCATCACTATCATTGTCATCATTTATAGGAGCACTGCAAAATGGCCTTTGCTGAAACTCAGCCATGATTTGGGATTCAAAAATAGAGTCACCAACCTCTTTGTGCATAGAGGTATTTTTAAAATTTGAGGAAATAAAAGAAGCACTAATCTTTGATTTTGAATCCCTAGTAGAGTCATCAAAAAATTGTTAGTAAACAGATTTATCTTTTCACAAAATCCTTCTAAAATAACTCTCAAACACCCGAATAGGAAGACACAATATGAAACTAATAGTTGGATAGATTATCAAGAGACTGATAATATCCCTCTAAATTTTATAGGGTACAACTCCCCGATCAGATGTGCAATAAATTAATTGGTTTTAAACCACACATTTTCTTTTAACCAGAAAGCAACTAAAGGTCACTATTCAATCATCAACATGATTTGAAAGTGTTTGTTAAATAAAATAAGGAAAGATACAATTTGAAAGAAAACAAAGTTTCCATCAAACAACACTTCACTGTTAATCCCAAATGACATATAGATTTAAAAAAGAAAACAAATGAAAGACTTCATTTCTAGTATGATTATATTGCAGAAAGAAAAAAGTTTTGAAATACACTCATGCATACAATATTTTGTAACAGAAAAGATATGAATGAATGATTATAAATGCGCAAAGTCCAATTACAATTAGAAAATAAGTTCAGATAACTCAAAGATTATGAACATCATCTTCCTTTATTCATATCTGCATAGAAATTCAAAGCCCTCTATCCCTGTACAATATGATTGCTCAGAAAAGAATTCCCCCATGTCTGATTACAGAATAAAAAATTTATATTCCCCTCTCTCTCTAAAAACAAATACTTCTTCCAAAAAAAAAAAAGAACCCTCAGCTTTACCATCTTTTTACAATAAATAGTTCTTTGAGGCGATTATTCAATTATATAACTAAATCTTGAAAGGATTATATAATTACTTTGTATTTTTCCTTTCATCTCCTGATAAAATTCTCACCTTTGAGTTACCCACTTATGACATTATAAACATAATTTATAAAATTATAATAATAGTGGTCTCATAATATATCCTTTTATACAAAAAGATGCATTTGAATATATTAAAATAAAATAAATATAATATTTTCGTTGGGCAGACCAAAATATCTCTGACGGTAAAATTGGGCCTTGGTACGAGGGGTATAACTTTTTATTCCACCATTGGATCTCCTTCATTGTTGGATATGTTGGTCAAATACTAATTTATCATAACTTGAATAGAGGGATGGAGCATATTATGTTTGATTAAAACATTAGGGGGCTCTATGTAGAGGTCTAGAAAACTGTCAAAAAAAAAAAGACTACTTGTGGTAATGTTGTTGAGCCATTGACCTTGCTGCACTATCTTGCCCTAGGCTGAAGTGGATGAACCCTATTATACCTTGAAAATATATAATTAACCACATTGGAGCTTAACATTTGAATGGATTTGAACTTCTGGGAACCATGCTAAACCAAACTAGGCATAAAACTTTGCGATTTGCAGTTTTAGATTTTTCCATCGAGCTTGTGGAACCTCGTGAACTGCACCTTTGAACCTATTTTAACCACATTGAACTTGGTTCAAAGTGGTTCAACAAAGTTAACTTATGATTCGAACCTTTCATTTTGAATATCTGAACCTCTGCATTGAACATGACTGAATATGAACTTACCAATACTCAAAATGAAAATCAGAGATAAAAGGATTAATTTTAAAATTTTAAATGGGGTGTCCATGTGAGGGTTAACAAGTTGGTAACAAATTCAAACAAGATAGTCAGTTTAATCACAGAAGTTTAGAGTTAACTGAGAGCAGTAATCACACCCAAACTCAACTAAGAATAGTGATTACTGAGTAAACAGACTATACCAAACAGAAGACAACATCGAGCTACATAACATAACACCGTGCACCGAGAGACAAAAATAGTTGAGTGGAACAGAGACCACCTAAAATTTTATTATGGTACATCATTCGATGTAAAAAAAATTTATCTGACCTAGATAACGGTTTACATGATCGAGGAGGACATAAATTATGGATTTACAACATTAATTATTTATGTCTCCTATGTGTAGATGATCAAGGTAAATTTTATACACTGTTGATCTTAGGATAAGGATATAATTGTTAAACCCTAATTAGGTCATATCGTTTGATATATAAATGTATAAATGTCAAATTTTGTTATGTATGTTGATCAATAAATGATAAACTAGCTACCATACTAAGATATCAGAGATCAAACAAGGGATTTTCAGAGAAAGTGACTACATTGCATAAATCAGTTTACAAAACTAAGGCAAGACTACTGAGAAGAATAGAGAAAAAGGTATTATCATTCACATTGAGGTGATATATTTTGTATGAACTTAATGCACTTTATTAACAATATTGAGATTGTATATGTTTTAGATCAAATTTCTGTTACTCTCTAAAAATTGCAATAGACTCTAAATCTCTTAACAGAGTAGACTTAACAGTCTTATTGTAAATCTCTTAACCGGGTGCACACATAGATTGTGTTGTAAAATCTTCACACGAGGTAGATCAAATGGATCTTATTGTTACTCCTAACAAATTAAGATCATCAAAAGTGATCATTTTGTAAAGCTTTAATAGGATAACTTTATTTCTGCAGTATTGAAGTTTTGTGGGTCTCATCTCTGCCGTAGTTTTTACCTTCTAACAGGGGTTTTATGCGATACCAAAATACTAGTGTCATGAGTAATTAATCTTATGTATGTGTATTATTTACATTACATGCATGTTACATTTCAGCATTAATACTACATGTTTGGTATATGTGAATATACTTAATTGGTTAATGAAGAATAGTGTTTACAAGATTTGATCAAAAAAATTTAAGGGTACTAATTAACCCCTCCCCTCTCAGTACACACCCTTTCCATTATCCCAACAATTGGTATCAGAGCTTGTTCTCTTATTTTGAATGTTTAATAGATGAAGATAAAATATCTTACAATGGAAAGGTATACACTTGACAAAACTGTTGAGAATCAAAAGTTACAACTACAGATCTAAGTCGAACAATATAAGGAAGCTAAAGAGAAACTCAGGGAGATGTTTGTTAAAAGAAAGAACATGGAATTTTCTGTCATGAGATTGATTATCATGAAGAAGAGATTCATGACCCATTTGATACATCTGAATCTGAATCTAGTAGCCCATCTGATGCATCTGAAGGAATCATATCAAATCTCTCTTAAAGAAATCAATAACTTGTTGAACAAGTGAAAGCACTATAGATTGGTCAAGATACACAAATGGTTAGAATGGTTGAAGTCTTGAATGATGCAAAGAAAACTGAACAAGATAGAAACATAGTTGTCGATGAAAAAAGATAGATGATTGAAAATTTACAAGAGAAAGAAATTGAGATATTGAGACTTGTTGAGCATTACTTTGAGATTACCAATCAATTTGTTACTTTGAATCATGAGGCTAACCGAGTGAATACTGAACTTGCAAAAATAATAAAGGATATTGATATATTGAAGGAAGGAAATGAAAAACTGAGAAGTGAAGTGAAGATATTACAGCAACATAATGAAGTGATCAAGAGATCTGAAGAAAGCACTAAGAGAATGGATGAATTTCTGAACTATCAAAGAAGACTGAACAACATGTTGATGTTTGTAGCTTCGATCAGATAAAATGAATGGGATATTAATATTATTAGAATAGATTAACTTATGCATATCAATATATATGATAATAATATTAGATATTATTATTATATATATATTAATGTATTTACATACAATCATAATTGAGAAAATTAATCTATTATCATATTATTAATATAATTAACTATTGAAATGGATTTGATCGAATGACATCATATTATTCATTATATAAATATTTGAATTGATAATATTATTGTTCAGATAAAATAATATGAAATAATATTATTCTACATTATATATGCATATTAATATATATAATAATAATGATATTATTATATATATATCAATATACATATACAATTTATATTCTAGTTAATAAATAAATAATATTATTCTCATATTATTAATATTATCATTTATATTTTGAATAATGTAAAAACTGATGGACTTCATCGATTTAATTATTACTATGTTACATTAAGTATGGGTTGGCTTGGTGTAGATACCGAATGATGTCGGTTAAGTTTAATATTGATACCGATTGTTATCGGTTAGCAGAAGTGACAAGTAATATTGTTTATCACCGATTAATATCAATTTTTGTGAATAAACGTTGAGTATTATTATTAACATTTGGGAAATGATCGCACCATATTATCGGGTGCTATAAACATATATTAAATCACCCTTAGTTATCGGCTTGAACTGAATTATTAATGACTTACGGTTTAATGTATTATGATAACTGATTAATGTTATCGTTTAGTAAGGATTTGTATAGGGACATGACATTATAGAGTCATGTATCCTCAAGGAGACATGTCTCTATAATGACATATCTCACAAATAAATATAAATAGTCTTTAGTTGTTTCATAAAAGATAAGCATATATAACAAACAATGTGAGTCTTATGTATTCAATCTCCAGTTAATCGATATTAACATATTTATATATATCTATTATTATATCAGTAATAATATATATATTGTGATTATATATATCTCATATATTGAGGTTATATAAGAAAAATTAAAAGTCACATATTCTGATC
>MU228053.1:73853-95525 GCA_018584345.1 Thuja plicata | reverse complement strand
GATCCTTGTTAGAAGATCCTTAACCCTGTTAGGAGTTGTCTTTACAATACATGAAGTATAGTGACCTTGTTAAGGGTCAGACCCTATTAGGATTCTTTTACAATAACCCTATTAGGGGTGGTGGACTCACTTTCCAAGAGCACACTACTCAAGTGGTGAAGGCTACAACCTTCTGGATCTTTAATACACACTGTATCTGCAAGGTGAACTGTTGTTGTGACACTGCTTGTCTGATCAGTTCCTTTTGAGCATTGATGCTTCAACCTTTTGTAAATCACTAAAACAATCTTATCTTCACTCTAAAATTTTCTACTTAAATATCTATATCATCAACATATGATAGATATATCTTTTCTTCTTTAGCACTCTGCTCTGCTTTCTTCTCTCTGGCTTTCGCAACTTTTCCCATCACAAATGACCTTCTATAAGTACTTCCTCAAAGTAAATGAACATGTTGGATTTAGGAAACCTTTTACCATGTGTCTTGATAACTTAACTAACCATGCAACCCTTCATTAAGTCATCTTAACATTAATTATAACTGCTTTACTCAAACCGAATAGACACGTCTTTTCACACAGTCCGCTCCACCAAATTAGCTCTAACTAATTATCCTGGATAAATCAAGTAATGAACTTTTAACCATAGATTATGAGGTCACTAAAAATAACTAATCCAAATGTGCAATTATTGATGATAAGTGAAACTTCTATGCCAAAACAATCTCTATCGGCTCTTTCCATGATCTTTGTCCTGTTCTGGCATTCACTGGCTGTACCTCTTCAACTGGATGTATCTTCTTCATACTTGCAGATCTGATCATGCTCTCTTATAATTAGCATGTAAACATACTCATAAGCTTATCTTCAAAGGCACATATCATTTGGATAACAAATGAACACACGCTAATCAAAACTATAACAGTCTGTTCCTTGCTCTATCTCATTTTTTGTACTTAGCCAATTTCTGATCTTCTGATAATGTGTGCTGACTCCAAAACTTCATATGAATTTGTTTCCATAATGAAAACATTAAATAGAATAATATAATTCAGTATAGTAAAATTTCCAACATATATTTTGTATGAACTTAATGGATCTGTATCAGCAATATTGATATTATATATGTTTCAAATCAAATTTCTATTACTCTCTAACAATTGTAATAGACTCTAAATATCTTAACAGAGTAGACTTAACAATCTTATTGTAAATCTCTTAAACAAGTGCACACATAGATTTTATTGAGAAAACCTCACACGAGGTAGATCTAATTGATCTTATTGTTACTCCTAATAGGATAAGATCATCAAAAGTGATCATTTTATAAATCTTTAACATGCTAACTTTATTTTTGCAGTAGTGAAGTTTTGTGGGTCTCATCCCCACCGTAGTTTTTACCTTCTAAGAGGGGTTTTTTGTGATACCAAAATACTAGTGTCATGAGTACTTAATATTATGTATATGTGTATTGTTTACTTTACATCCATTTTACATTTCAGCATTGATACTACATGTTTGGTATATGTGAATCTACTCAATCGATTAATGAATAACAGTGTTTACAAGATTTGATTAAAAAGTTTTAAGGGTACCGATTCACCCCTCCCCTCTCACTACACACCCTTTACATTATCCCAACATTTTCTTATGCTTATCCTTGAAAAATGTGTATTTTCAAATTCTAAAGATGGATACGCCTATAATTATTGATGTAATAGAGAGACGCTCACCTAAGTTTAAGAAACATCCATATAAATTATTCGAAGTGGATCCCAAAGAATCTTTATCAGATGTTCCCTATAGTGTACTTCATGTGGAAGATGTAATATTTTATCTACATTCAAACCTTGAGGATCTCAGGGAAAAAAATAGGAGGAATTATATCTCACCAAACTTATCGGTAATGATTTTCAATTAAAACTCGAATACAAAATCCTATATGAAAAGAATTTTGCACAATTTGCACACTTCACACATATTGAGGAAGAGGATTGGATTAGATACATTATAATTAGAATACATGGAGATTTCATGTAGCTTAATCAACCCATGAAGATCACAAAGGAGTTATTGGGGCAGTGACAAGGTTATGATCATCCAATGGCACCAACATTAACAATTGTGAAGAAGGATGTTATTCATGATGCTACAGGCATGGTTAATGATAAGAGATTCATGAAAACCAATGACATAAGGGATTATTATGTAAATTTTTCATCTATGGTGGTTGGTTACAAGGTCTATCATTCAAGCTGTGACAACTCAGTTTCAGCAACTGCAATATACACAGTCTATCAAATGTTGAAGGAAAACAAGGAGTATGATATTTGTGAAGTAATGAGGGGATGAATCATAGAGAATCTAGTGAAGATAAAGAAACATAGGAAGAATATTTTCAAGTTTTGTACACTCCTCTTTAGTATTTAGTTATATTTTGTGAAATAATTTCCAGCAGCAGGTCCTATTAATTGGTATGTTAATAATCAAATAGTTATCCAAATCAATGATTTAATGTACAAAATGTCAAGTGAAATGAGGAATAAATATATATGGAGATATTTCAAAGGTTTTTAGAAGACAATGCATCAAAGGGAAAAAAAATTCAAAAATGCATAGTTGAAAAGTATGAGAAAGATATATGTTTTATGGTGAATACAAATGAATGGATAATGGATCCAATTCAACCCAGAACTTCTTGGGTGATGAAATATGAGGTGGATGAACAAATCCTACATTTGTATATCAAATAATTACTCAAAAAACCAAGAGACCCTACTGAACCAAGGCTTGTTGTATATAATGAAAAGGATCTAAAGGTCAATAAGGATATGCAGGTGTCTGAGATAGAGAGAAGAGTAAGAAAGAACGTTGCAATTGTTAAAGAATTCATAAATGTTGACATCTAAAGAACTATGCAAGATATTGATGAGCCTATACAGGTTGGAGAGTCAATTTATGCACCACACTAGCTATGGGTAGGTAGACAAGGAGTTCTACAATGGTGAAATCACAAGATCTTCCACCTACAAGAGAGATAAAAAGAAAGAAGCCTGAGGAGAAGAAGAAGAAGAAACCAGAAGATAAGAAGAAAGTTGAGAATAATAAGAAACAAAAAGAGAAGAAGAGAAGAAGAGAATAGAAGAGGAAATTCTGATTAAGGATGATGATGAAGAAACTGAATCAGATGCTAAGGTGAAAGAGCTAAATAAAAAAGGTGACTAAAGCACTGAAGTCTATGAAACCCAAAGCATCAAGTGCTACAAGTCAGGTAATTAAAGAAACTAAATTAGAATCAGATAAGTTAGGGATGTAAATCAATGACATGGTAAATACAATAACAACACATGGTGATTTGAAGCCATTTTCTAACTTTTATAATAATTTGGATAGTGAAGGATAGAGATTCATTGAGGAAAATATTGTGAAGTATATATACAAATTCAAAAGAGCTTTCATATAAATTGTATCAGAACTTCCCAAAATACTATATGTTATCTTAGAAGCAAGGAAGATCACAGAAATTAAAGTGGACAAAGAGTTAAGAGAATGAGTAATTGGAGAACTATGTCCAGTCATTTCAATTAAGGAAATGAAAGATGTCTTGAAGAAGGAAGAACCATTGTTTAGAATCAAAAGAAGAATGAAAAAATTAATGGTTGGAAAACTAGATGATGTGGTAGTTGAGACCAAGAAGAAAATCAAGAAACTATTACAAAATGAAAATATTGAATTTTTAAGAGAGACACAAGGTTTTGGTACCTCAACCCCCACTATATTTCCCAGTGTTGTTGATGTACCTAATGTGACAAGTGTACCTGATGTTCCATAGGTAGAACAAAAAATTGAGATAGGTATGGAGAGAGAATCAAAGATGGTGATAGTAAAAATAAAAGTGACAGATCAAGTTACTAATAAGGATGCAACACAAGAACATGACACCATGGAACCAAAAGGAAAAGGCATGGAGACAAAGTTAGAGAAAGGAAAGAAAGAAAAGGCAAAAAGGTTAGAGGTTATTCAACCTCTAGATTAGATGTTTCCAATGGCAGTTGAGAAGCATAAAGAGGCAAAGAAACCAACTAAGGCAGGTGAGATTGATCTTGATAAAATATTGGATTAAATACCATTATTACAGAAGACCCTAAAGAGTTGAAGGTGAACAAGGTGGTGGTATCCAGTGAAAGGAAAGGTAAGAGTAAAGTAAGAGACATTGCTAAGATAGTAGAAGATTTTGTCTATAGAGACACTATTGATATAGATTAATATTTATCCCCAATTGATCTATCAAAACTTTCACCACTACAAAATTTGAATTTAATTGAACTAGC
Source organism: Thuja plicata (assembly GCA_018584345.1). Lineage (NCBI taxonomy): Eukaryota > Viridiplantae > Streptophyta > Pinopsida > Cupressales > Cupressaceae > Thuja > Thuja plicata. The sequence continues at coordinate 91,195 of MU228053.1, read as the reverse complement.
TCATTCCCAAGATAGACCTGAGAAATATTGGAACATCATGTGAAATACAACAAACTATTGGAAGAGGAATCTGAAATATTGGAAAATTTGATGCCCACTTATGTAAGAGATGCCACATTGACCCATTTTGAATAGGTATAGCATTTTATAAAAGAAGTAAATACACATTTCAATTCATTTGAATGTGTTGTGAATTAAAGGTCAAAGGGAGTTAAGTGAAAAGAAGCTTTTAGAATTGAAAATGACCATAGCACATGATAGAATCCAATTGTATACTCATATTAAAGAGGTTTATAATTCTCTTCATGAAGATGGGAACATCTACAGGTCATGTTTATCAGTAAGAAAATTTATGAAGAACATTGAGAAGAAGATTCAAGATAGTGAACTCAAATTAGAGAAAATTGCTCAAGAATTTGACCCCTTGAATGCTACTACATCAGAGTTAGAGAGTTAAGAAAATTTTTATGTTATCAAGATTAAAAATATGGTGAAGGATAAGGAGAAGATGATTGCAAGAATAGATGAATTGTGAAGTTTGATTGCCCCCATACTTCAAAATTTGTTCAGTGCAGTAAAAGAGGCACAAGATGTCATGGTTACCTCTGAACTTGTTAACTTACCAGTGGTGCAAGAAAAATTTTTCCTCTTATATTGACACATATCAATATTGAGTAGTATCATGGAAGGATGGGACAAGGATCTATAATTACTAAAGACCATATGTGCGTACATTTTCAATTTGATGTAAGTTAGAAATTTTTTTGCATGTATATATGTATATAGGTTTTGGTAGACATAGTTAGTCGAAGGGGGAGCATAGGGCATTTTTGGCTATCCTTTTCTATTGATATCAAAGAGGGAGTATAGGAGCGTTAAAAATAACATATGTATTGATTTTTCATAGAATAGTTAATTTTTGGAGAATTCTAAGTTTGGTGCAGTTAGTGTGTTGGACACTTAGTCTTTTTTAATCACTAAGTGTTGCCATCAATGCCAAAGGGGGAGATTTTTGGCAAGAGACACTATATAGAAGGTTGATAGAGGTTTTATTTTTTCATTGATGGACACTACACAGAAAAGACACATCATTTATATGTATGCAACAATATAGAAGTTCATATCATAAGACAATTAGAGATTTAACTAAGTACAATGTGAAGAACACAGTGTATAGGTAGATTACACAAAAAGGTCCGATGAGAATTTCCAGGGAAATATTTGATGAACTAAAACTAATTGTATGTTTAAATTCATTTTGTTGATGGCCAACTGAGTTAAAAATGTGATGATAGACATTAATCATTTAATATTTTATCATTAATGTCAACTTATTTGTGTATTATTATGGTGACAAACATTTATTATGGATTAAAGATCTGGAACAAACAAAGTTTGTGTGGTCGGTAATTGCAGAGTTCTCTATACATTGAATAAGAGTGAACACCGAGTAAATACAATGTATACTGAGCATAGTAATAACCGATTTAGGGATCAGTGACACATCATGGTATTGATCGAGAAATAAAATCAAACTAAGGCTGACTAAAATGATGAGATGGAAATTGATAATTTTGAGGTAAATGATAATATTTTTTTATGATGATCAAACAGCTATGAAAATTCAAGCAAGATCAAACGAAGAAGATTGAAACGTATTTTTTCCACAACTGCTGAGGAAGGTTTAAGCGGAAAAACCAATGATGGAGATTAAGTGGAAAATATAAAGGATGGAAATTGAATGAGTTATGATGTCTATATAAGAGACAAGAGATTAATTATGAAACATGATGCTATGATGCGCAAAAATGCAAATTTTATGCATGACTGATCAAACTGGTTAAAGATAGAACCGAGCATTTTCTGCAGACAACACTAAGTGATAGAGGAAAGAGAATTAACCAAGCATAAAAGAGTATGAAGAATCAGATGAACTGAAGAGAACAAATTGATCAGAGGTACAATGTACTTAGCATAGATCTGAAAACCTGCAAAATAAGTTGTATTTGAATCAGATCATTACTATATCAGTTTAACCATTGTTATAGATAAATATCTTAACCAAGTGGGATGTGAAAGTCTTTATTATGACATTCAAATAAATGTTGAGTATTTTCTTGTTGAACCCATAGTCAATGATTGGTCAAGAGAGAAATTTTAGTTTTAAATCCTCTAACCAGGTCACATTTAACTGTGTGCATTGTAACCTCTAGCGGGGTTGGCTCTTAACCAAGCTCACTTCAAAAGAGTGTAATATTTTGAGTTACCGCTCCCAGGTGGTTTTTCCCTTAGTAGGATTTCCATGTTAAAAATATCTGGGTTTATGTGTATGATTGTTGTGGATTTTTATTTTACTTTACACATTACTTTATCTACATTGATTGGTAATCACAATATTGATTTATTGCTACTCAGTAGATGACTAGACAACTTAATAGATGAGTTTTAAGATAATTTTGAGATCACAATTTACATTTCACCGAGTTGATTTATATGTTTGAAATTGTTCTTATATATATATGGGAGAATTTGGGACTGTATGATAATTGGGAGCTAACTGATTCACCCCCCTCTTTTTTATTCTAACAATTGGCATCAAAGCATAGAGTACTTAGAGGGAGATTTTTAAAGGAATGAAGCTAAAGATCACAAGATGTATAAGAGAGACGCACCAAAGCTAAACAAGGAGAACTTCTCAGCATGGAAAATAAGAATGAGACTATACCTGTCAATGATTAGAGATGACTTAACACTATACCTGGATAATGAATTCACCCTACCTACTGGACCTTTGAGTGTTACTCATATGAAAGAAAAACATGAACACAACACTATGATGGTAGAAATTGCTTCTTCACTAACTGATGCTGAATTTGAGGATATCAAGACATGTACATCAGTCAAGCAGATGTGGGACAAGATAACACTAGTTTATGGAGGAGATGCAAATGTGCAAAGAGATAAAGATGAAAGTCTTTGAGGAAAATTTAATGACATGAGAATGAAATAAGGAGAGAACATAACATAGTATAGTAACTGACTCAAGGAGGTTGTGAATGCTATTAGTGGAGAATGTGTAACTATTGATGAAGACACTATTATGAGTAGTATGCTTAGAAATTTATTGCCTATTTATTCTACAAGAGTCTCTACAATACATGAAATGAGATTAGCACCTAGAACTAATATTAATATTGATACTCTTGCTGGTAGACTAATTTCATTTGAGCTGAGCAATTTTGACAATAGTGTTGTACCTACTATGGAATTTTCATTTGTCTTCTCTGAAAATTAGTAAATCTAGTAGCAAACACATGATAAGAAATAAAAGTGACAACGATAGTGATGATAAGGAACTTGATGAACTTGAAGCATTAATGGTTAGAAGATTGCATAAAGGCAAAGGAAGGTATAAAGGTAAACTACCTTTAATATATTTTAATTGTAAAGAAATTGGACACTTTGCTGCCTCATACCCTAACAGAAAGAATGATGAAAGAAATAAAAGATCTAATGACAGAAAAGATGACCGAGAATACAAAAGCAATAGACAGTATGAGAGAAGGAATAAATGAGATTACAAAGACAAAGGAAAGAAGGCTTGTTACAATGTTGAAGATAAAGATAATGAAATTGATTCTGACACTAATGAAGATATTGAGACAATATTTGTAGCTTTGAAAGAATATTCAGAAGATGATGAAAGGTATGTTGAAACAACACTTATTTCTAAAGTTAGAAAACATGACATTTGGGTTATTGATAGTGGTTGTACACATCACATGACTGGAGATAAAGGAAAATTTGAATTTCTTGAGCATTACAATGGTGGATCTGTTAGAATGGGAAATGACACACCTTGTCAAGTAAAAGGAAAAGGCACTATATTGTTGAACAATCAAATCAAATGTGAGAATGCATATTGGGTGAAAGGACTTAATTATAATATATTAAGTGTTTCACAATTGAATAACATAGGTCACCGAGTTGCATTTGAAAATAGAAAAGATAGAATCTATGATAAAATAGGAAAGTTGATCAGCACTGGTGAACAATCAAAAGGTAATCTATTTTATCTTGCCAATGTTGAATCTACTTGTTTGATGGCTAAGAATGAATATTTATGGTTGTGGAATAAGAGGCTTTGTCGTGTAAATTTTGACAATATGGTTAAGATCAGTAAGAAAATAAAATTAAGAGGCTTACCGAGATTCTCTAAACCTGACCATGTAATGTGCAAGAATTGTTAAATGGGAAAAATGTCAAAATCTAGTTTTAAGAGAAATAATTTTTCATCTAATGATATTTTGGAGATAGTTCATACATACCTATGTGGACCAATGAGAACACAGAGTTATTATGATGATAGATATTTTATTTTATTTGTTGATGACTACTCTAGAATGATCACTGCCATGTTCCTAAAAGAAAATATGAAGCATTTAAGATGTTTAAATGGTACAAAGCTAAAGTGGAGAAAGAAAGTGGTAAAGAGTTGAAATTTTTGAGATCTGATAGAGGGGTGAATTTATTTATAATGAGTTCACTAACTTTTTTAATGAGTATGGAATTAAGAGACATGTCTCTGCACCAAGGACACCACAATAGAATGGAATTGTTGAAAGAAGAAATAGATCAATTGTGGATTATGCTAGAACACTGATGATTAAAAAGAATGTTGCACAAACATACTTGAGAGAAGTTGTTAGTACTGTTGTATACACACTAAATGGAGTACAACTAAAGAAAGATACAAACAAAACACCTTATGAATTATGATATGGTTATACACCTAATGTGAGTTATATTATAATATTTGGAAGTCGTTGTTATATTTTGAAAGATGATAGAAATGGGAAATTCGATTCAAAAAGTGATGAAGGAATATTTCTTGGATATTCTACTAAGAGAAAAGCTTATAAATGTTTGAACAAGACTTCTAAAAAGATCATTCAAAGTGCAAATGTGAGAGTTGATGAATTTGCTAAGAAGAATGATAATGAAAGCATAAAAGAACCAGAAGATTATAGTAGATTTTTCTACATGGAGGAACTTGATACTTTTCCTGAGCAGATACCTAATGTTATCATGCAACAGGGTAATGTACCGAGAAATAGGAAGCACCAACTAGAATCAAGAAAATGTTGCAACTGAAGATCATGATCAAGAACAGTACAATGAACCTACTGGAGAACAAAATAAAGAACAAAGAATTGAACATGTACTTGAAAAATATGCAAGAAGACACCATCCATAGAATCAGATTATTGGAGATAAGAGAGTTGGCATGATGAAACAAAGTAATTTGAAAGACAACATATGTTTGATTTCTAAATTTGAACCTAAAAATGTTAGAGATGCACTTGAAAATGAAGAATGGATTATTGCAATGAATGAAGAAATTGAGTAGATACAGAAAAACAAAACATAGACATTAGTACCGAGACTGAGTGATAAGAATGTCATTGGTACCAAATGGATATTTAGAAAGAAATTGAGGTGAGAACGGAGATTTAACTAGAAATAAAGCAAGACTAGTATGCAAAGGGTATGCACAAGAAGAAGGTATTGATTATGGAGAAACTTTTTCACCCATTGCTAGACTTGAAGGAGTTAGAATAATACTTGCATATGCTACATATAAAGGATTGAAAGTATATCAGATGAATGTTAAATCTGCATTTTTCAATGGAATAGTGGAAGAAGAGGTATACATTGAACAACTTGAAGGATTTGTTGATTGTAATCATACAAGCATGGTATGTAGGTTACACAAATCTTTATATGGTTTGAAATAGGAACCGAGAGCATGGTATGAAATTCTAGACTCCTATCTTATTAGTTTTGGATTTATTAGAACAAGTGATAAAGACAATTTGTATTTGAAAGGAGGAAATGGTGATAAAACTCTTATTGCTGAAATTTTTGTTGATGATATTATATTCAGAGGAAATGATAACCTATGCACATCATTTTCTGATGAAATGAGGAAAGAATTTGAAATGTTAATGCTTGGAGAGATCAAATTTTTTCTTGGATTGCAAATTTTACAAAAGGCTGAAGGCATCTACATTACTCAATCAAAATACATCAAGGAAGTATTGAAGACATTCAGAATAGAAGAATCAAAAACAATTGGAACACCTATGGTGATAGGATGCAAATTGAAAAAAGAAGATAAGAAACCTGAGGTAAATTAGACATTGTATAGATTTATGATTGGAGATTTTATGTATATTGTACACACAAAACCAATCATTGCACACGCAGTTGGAATTGTAGAAATATTTTTTTCTAATCCCAGAGAATCACATATGACTGTTGTAAAGATAATTTTTAGATATATGAAGAATACTGAAGATTATGGATTATGGTACAAAAGAGATGGAAAATTAGAGCTGAAATTTTACACAAATGTTGATTGGGCTAGGAACATTGATGGTAGAAAGAGCACTACTGGTGGAGCATTCTTTATAGGAGAAATATTATTTACTTGGATAAGTAAAAAGCAAGGATGCATATCTCAGTCAACTGCATAAGCATAATATGTTGCTGCTACTACAAATTGTTCAAACATTGCATGGCTAAAAAAATTTAAAAGGTATGAATGAAGAGATCACTGACCCAGTGGTAATTTATTGTGATAATACTAGTGCAATAAATATTTCAAAAAGTCATGTGATACATGAAAACAAAAAACATATTTCTACCAAATTTCACTACTTGAGGGAACAAGTACAAGAGATGCAAGTGACACTAGAATATGTACAACCAAGAGAACAACTTGCAGACATATTCTCTAAACCCTTACCAAATGATACATTTGAGTACTTGAGGGGTAGACTAGGGGTTCATCCCTTGTCTATCAGTTACTAAGATGACTAGGAGGTTGCATCAACCTACATGTAATCAGAATATCAATCATGTTGATGCAAAGTTGAACTGGACTGACACAGACATATCAGTACACTACAAGGTACTTATTCTACTCCACAAAAAACTAGAGATATTTTTTGGCTACTAAAGAGTTTTATATTTTCGTTTTCCCATTGTTGTCAAAAGGGAGAGAATGATCAATGAAATATCTATCCATTAAAGGGAGAAATGATTCTACAAAGAAAGGGAGAGGAATGGCATATCTATCTACAGAGAGACAAAATTCAAGAACAGAAAAGTCTAAACTAAAGGGAGAGTTTGCATGGGGAGTTTTTAATTTTAATGCTAAAACATTTTATCTATTCAAGCTAGGGAGAGTTACAACATTTTTTAGTTGTGGAATGAAAGTTTGGCATTTCATGGCATTTTAATATTGCATATTTCATATTGTGTTTCCATCAATGCCAAAGGGAGAGATTGATGAACTACAACTGATTGTATATTTGAAGTCATTTTGTTGATGGTCAAACGAGTTATAGATGTGATGATAGACATTAATTAGTTAATGTATTGTCAGTATCATTACGGTGACAAACATCTATTATGGATTAAATATATGGAACAAACAAAGTTTATGTAGTCCATAATTGAAGAGTTCTATATACACCGAATAATAGTGATTGCTGAGTAAATATAGTGTGTACCAAGTGCAGTAACAACTCAGCTAGGGATCACTGACACATCACGGTATTGAATGAGCAATTAAATCAAACTGAGGCTGACTAAAATGATGAGATGATAATTGATAATTCTGAGGTAAATGATAAAAAAAAATTATGATGATCAAACGACTATGAAAATTCAAGGAAGATTGGATGATGAAGATTGAAACGTGTTTTTGACACAACTGTCGAGGAAGGTTTAAGCGGAAAAACCAACGAAGGAGATTAAGTGGAAAAATCTAAAGGATGGAAATTAAATGAGTTATGATGTCTATATAAGAGACAAGATATTCATTATGAATCATGATGCTATGATGTGAAAACACAAAAAGTTTATGCATGACTGATCAAACTGGTTAAAGACATAATCGAGCATTTTCTCCAAACAACACCAAGCGACAGAGGAAAGAGCATTAACCAAGCAGAATAGAGTATGAAGAATCCGATGAACTAAAGTGAAAAAATTGTCAAAGGTATTATGTACTTAGCATAGATCTAAAAATCTTGAAACTAAGTTGTATTTGAATCAAATCATTACTATATCAGTTTAACCATTATTATAGATAAATCGCCTAACTGAGTAGGTCGTGAAAGTATTTATTATGACATTCAAATGAATGTTGAGTATTTTCTTGTTGACCCCATAGTGAATGATTGGTTAAGAGAGAACTATTTGTTTTAAATCCTCTAACCTGGTCACATTTAACAGTGTGCATTGTAATCTTTAATAGGGTTGGCTCTTAACCGAGCTCACTTTAGAAGAGTGAAATATTTTGGGTTACTGGTCCCAGGTGGTTTTTACTTTAGCAAGGTTTCCACGTTAAAAATATATGTATTAATGTTTATGATTGTTGTGGGTTGTTATTTTACTTTACACATTACTTTATCTAGATTGATCGGTAACCACAGTATTGATTTACTACTACTCGATAGATGACTAGGCATCTTAATAAATGAGTTTGAAGATAAGTTTGAGATCAAATTTTGCATTTCACCAAGTTGATTTATATGTTTAAAATTGTTATTATATACATCTAGGAGACTTTGGGACTATGGTATAATTGGGAGCTAACTGATTCACCCCCCCTCCCCCTCTCAGTTATTCTAACAATATTTTCTAGAGCACAAATAAGGGGAGTATATTGGATGTATACACATTCTATATCCATAAATTAAAGGTACAGTTAGGATATCTAGAGGATTTTCAAAGATATAAGATGCATATTTTAGAGTTAGTACAGTAACAAGTCGACATGATGAGAAATCCTATAGTGTACATTGAAAAATGTGTTTTGTGCTAACTTTGATGATTTAATTGCATAGCCGACATAGTTAGATTCATATTTTGAAATTTTTTACAGGTAAATAAAAGTATATGAAGGATTTTTTCGACTTTCTCAAATGTGTTACATTTCCCTAGACCATTTTTTGTTAACCGGCATGTATGATCAAATCTGTGTTAGAGAACCTATAAAATCATTGGATTAGGGTACAAGAATATAGAGGATGCTTCTATGAAGTGCACAGATGTTGTAGAGTACATATTTGAGGATATATACAACTATATGATAGTTTTATTGGTGAAGAATAGTGTACAAGGAAGTCAGAGTTTTAAAGTGTATCAGATCAGTTTGTGACCTTATATGGAATTGTAATTAGAGATTAGTAGATGTTATTTTAGCAGTCCAAAATATCTATATCAAGGTAGTGATCATTTTAAGAAAGTGATCCTTCATCGTGGTCATAGTTTAGGTCTTTTCATTTGAGAAGTGATCCTAAATGCAAGTGCATTCCCATCTATTGTAAGACAATAGTTTTTGTAGACTATTGGCTTGTGGGTGTCATCCCCACCATGGTTTTTCCCCCAATAGGGTTTCCACGATAAAATATTGGTTTTATGGTGTTGTGTCTTATCTATTTTATGTTCATGCATATGCACTTTAATTTTTGATATATGTTGCATGTAGTTTTGAGTTTTATGAATCAGTTTAATAAAGTTACTTGGCAATTTTTTGTTGAACACTGATTCACCCCCCCCCCCCCTCTCAGTCTTCCTTCATACCAACAAAAAATTTTGGAGTTAGTGAATTAATTTTTATNGATTCCCCCCCCCCCCCCCTCTCAGTCTTCCTTCATACCAACAAAAAATTTTGGAGTTAGTGAATTAATTTTTATATTAAACAACAAGAAAACAAGGGTCTTGTCCCTTACACAACCACAACCCAAACGTGTCAAAAAAACATAGATCAATAGCACAATAACAACATCTTAACATAAAAAACTATGAGACTTTAGTAGCTGATTACAATCTATATCTCATAGCACACAAAAACAAAAATAGAACATAGTCTAACAACATATCCATAGCTATAACTAACAAGAAACTATAAGTAACAAAAATTCTCACCCTATAATCATAGTCCACTAACCTAACAACTATAACTAAAAGAAAGCTAAAAACACTAAAATATTCATACTAGAACCATAGTCCAAACTACCCAAAAAATAAAAATAGTTATGACAATAACTCCTTGTTGGAAAATAAGAGTATCAACAATAAAAACCCAGAGGAAGCTACACATAACAGACAAGCTTAATGTGGCATCCACCTTCATGAAGTACATGGATCTAATCCTCTATAAGGAACTTGAAAAATTCCTTGTAGTTTTTGTCACTCTTGAAATCCTTTCACAACACCTTTCTTTGCATGAGACACAAGGATGTAGGAAAATAAGACATCACCCAAAGACTCAACCTTAAAACACTTCCCATCATCATTTCCAAGTTGAGAAACTTGGTCCTTAGCATGTCCATCTCAATCTTTAGTGTCATCATATGTCTGGTAGTGTTTTGGCAATGAGTGTAGTTACCTTTGATATTAGTCATGTTAGCATCCTCTTCCTTGAGTAGTGCATCCTTTTTTAAGTCCACATGCTCCACTTTCATGCTATCAAAGATATGAGTGGAGCTATTATTTTTTTATTTTTATGATCTTTCAGTTATTTTTGTTTCACCTCCTTTTCTTTCCATATTCCCCTCCTTCTTGCCCTTCCCTACAAGTTTTCCACTCCCTAATCCGCTCCCTCTTCCTCACGGTCATAATTGACCAGTAGAGCCTTTTTTACATTTATCCATAAAGAAGGTCATTAGCCTATAAAATCTTCATGGGTTTCTCTCATTTTGGTATTTTACTTCTTGACCTCTTCTTCATCCTCACATTTTACTTCTTTGATGAAAATTATAGGATTTTTGGCTGAAGGGGAGGTGGGTTTCCCTTTCCTCATACTAGTTTTCAAAGGGTTGGAAGCTTTACCCTTTTAAAAAATAGATTTGTGTAGAAATCACAGAGGGTATAGGGGTTTTAGGTGTCCCTAATTGAGATGCCAATGTTTTGAGGCACTGAGATAATTCATACACTTATTTTTTCTTGAGCTAAGAGTTTCAATGATATTGGCACATGGTGGAGAAGTCGAATTGGAGGCTTCTTAGAAAACAATGGATTTAGGTGGTCAAAGGGCCAAGTAAAAAGTACACTGCTTATAAATTAGGCTCTAGTGTAGTGGAACCTTTTAATTTTCCCTAACATTTGGAAAAATCTACAACTTCCCAGACTCAACTCTCAAAGGGATTTAACAAGAAAAAATGGAAGAAAATAAGGTCATGATTCTTAAAGTACTTCAATATAGCATATGGTAGAAATAGTACACTTTAAATCAACCTTATAAGATAAAATACTTCATGAACATAAGATATAACTGATTACATGGTGGTGGTAGTTTCTCCCTTTCATAACAACCATGTATTTTGACTAGAGCTTCATTTACTCTAAATAATATATCAAGGCTTTCATTATTTTTTGCACGACTAGTTTTATTCCACTTTCTACCCTCCATGGATAGCCCAGTGACTAGCACTATGACTTATTTATTGGTTACACTTGAAATTCCTCCCATTATGACTCTTCTTTCCTCCCAAGAGGTATAAAATTTCATCAACAAACTCTCGTCATAGTTATTAATACACTCAATAATCTCAGAAATCCCTCCCTCTTTACAAATATGCCACACATTGGCATCATTCTTAAATTCATCATTCTTACTGGGATTGATGCAAATGTGGTCCCCGCCCATCTTTTGAAATTCTCTAAAATTATTTTCAAAGAGCCTCACTTAGGTTTCACAATTGCTAACTCAAACATTATTAGGGAAACTAACCCTAAAAGAGAAGTAGTTAAAGGATAATCTTAAGCCTTGGGTGTCTTTTAATTAATCCTCTATCCCCTTATAATAATCTTCTCATGTGGACAATAAATTTCATTACATGATGGGATTTTGTGGTGGATTCCCATGGTATATGATATGTATATACTTTTACGAAATAAAAGGTATTCATTAATTAGGCATCTATGTGTCACTATGAAATGATTTCATCTCATCATTACAAGACCATCCTTGAAGATCATGTGGCTCATGCAATCCATCCCTCACCACGTACACAATTGTGACATGATCATTCCAACCCCTTCAACTAGTCCAAATTGCCAACTTTTGTTTACATGTTTCTCATTTTCCATTTAGATTCATTTTCAAATCAAAATTTTCCTACCTCAAACTTTAAAAATTATTGTCTTTTTATTTCCATGGCCATAGCATGGTTATGATTTTTAGAAATCACATTAGTAAAAATTAGAGTTCATCCATATGTGTTGGTTGTTGAACTCTCTCTCCTCAAGAGAGTTTGAACTTTATTTGGAAGGTATTCATTTTTTCCATACATCTCAAGCCTTCAATATGAAAGCCTAACACAACAATGACATCAAAAACCATATTACCTTATTCAAAGACATGAATATTTTAAAAAAATATTAAGTACAAAATGAAGTTAATGTATATCTCCCAGAATCCCTTCAATAGACTAGTTGACCCTAGATATGCCTTTGACAACATCTATTATGAGTTTACAATCACATTCTATACGAAAAAACCTCATCCCAATTGAAAGGGAAATTTTGAGACCCCATACTAAACCCATCCCTTTAAATTGATTATTTGTGTTTCCCATAAGATTTCTTATATAGGCTACAACTATCTCACCAAAGAGTGTCCTTATAAACCCCCCTCCCCGCTGTAACATTTCCTTGGGATCTTCTTAAAATGCCATTGAAATTTACCTTACCATCGAGATCTAGGGGGAATCCATTTAGAATTTTTCCTCCTTAATATTTTTGAATTACCAAACCTAGAACAATAGCTAGATATACCTCAATTCCTAGAAAAATATTCATCAATCTAGCTGAGTAGAGGTAAAGGATGGGCACAACTAGGTAGTAACAAAAATATTATCCATGAAAATTTCATAGAAGGACATGAAGACTTCTTTAGCTGAATTTTATGATCCGTAGAAAATCATGTTGTTCCTTTCCTTTCATATGCTCCAATCAGTATTGGAGGAGGATTTGCTTCCATAATTGTCTGATAAGAGGGTTATGTAAAGTATCCAACCAATTAGTAGCCAACTGTTGGACATCTCTATTCATAACCAAAGAACTCTAGCTCATGCAACACCATATACCACATAAATTACGTATAATTATAATGGATTATCAAGTGGGGAATATTCTCCTCCTCATGTTTTCATAGTACACAACGATTAGGGAAATAAAAACCACACTTGATTAGATTATCTTGTGTGGGTATTTTTTTTTCATTGTTGTCCACCAAAAGAAACTTTTGGGAATTAGATGGGGGTTCCAAACTTTCTACCAAAGTCTAGTATTGTTGCCTTCCTTCAATAATATATGATAAGAAGTTCTAACAGTAAATTCATCTTCGAGCTTCATGATCAAGATGAAATTATCCTCTTTTTGGAAGATGGAGATATAAGAATTTTTAAAGTTCATTAATGTTGTTTTCCTTCAATAAATTGTTATTTTCAAGAATGTGATTTTTTAAAAGAGAGATCACACCTTCCAATTTCGTAAGAAGCACAATATGTACTCTTACTAATATCTGAATTACAGTTAGAAGAACCTCCTCTATAAGTACAAATACTAGATATAAGTCCATTCCATTCTAAGGTATTTAAATCTTACATTACAATTTAAATAATAAAATATTTAAATCTTTGAAAATCAGGCAATTTGATATTTTAAAATAGAATTCATATATAATTATTAATAGACACCTTTTATTTATTATTGTATATTTCATTAAATAAGTTGATTTTTATCCTCTATTCAAATTGAGGTGCTCTAATTTAATGTATAATAAAATTATATTGAACAACATAGAGAAATACCTAAACAACAATTAAGGGAAAACAAGTCTTTATATCAAATTATATCAACTAAATAATTTATTCAATTATATATAGCATTTTGAGTTAGAATTCATAAATAAAATTTAAAATAACATATTATGTTTTTAAAACACATGAATACAATTTTATTGTACATATGTCTAGTTATAATTAAATATCAAAATATTTATTTAGTATTTGTATTATAGATGTGTCAAGCCCACCTAGACCTCTCCCATAATGTGACATCACTTCAACCTACCATATTATTTTGAATTGTCAAAGTCGTCTAAATAGTTTATGATAAGACATCTTTTTCATATATTAAATAAATAAAAATATTAAAATGGGAATTTTTAAATATAGGATGTGGTCCATTATGGGAAATGGAAGGAACAAAAGAATATGAAAAAGAAATACTATTGTAAGTGGTCATGGATGAAGGTAAAGAAACACATGGAACACTTGAAGGAAGAGTAGGAATTATAAGATTAGGAATTATAACATGTGCATGATTAATGTTTTGATTGGAAGTGGTTATGAGAGGTGGAGCATAAGTTGACACACTAGGAATTAAGGTAGAGATAGGAATGGAGGTCTCAATACTGGTGGTAGGTGGAGTGAAACCTAATTATTGGGCATAGTCTCTAATAGGTTTAGAATTTTTATTAATGAGATGAGACATACTACCCAAGATGTTCACACCATGTTCATCATTATGAATTACCTTCCTCAAACCATCTACTATTGAGATGACCTAGGGATTAGAGATCTCTTGTCCTAACCATTTCTCAAAAGTTTCAAAGTTATGGGAAAAAAAATTTCACTCTCATAGGAGGAACTCTTAAGGTCTCATCCTCATCATGAGAATAGTGGGAAGAGTTGTTCTCAATAATAGGAGGAATGTACCATTAGTATGCATAGTGATCTCATCAAGACTCCTAGGAAACATAGAGGACTCAAGACCAAAGAAACCCATATAAGCATATGACTCCTCCTAACTAGAATTCTATAAGTAAGACTTAATGTAATAACATGCATGCACAAGAAAAATAAAAATACATAGATCTAATGTAAATCTAAACTTTGAAAAATATATGCAAATCAATTAAGCATAATTACACATTTAATGAATAACACATCTAACCATCAAATCAAACATGAAGATCTTGTTAGAGTAATTATCTATTCACACTTATTAATTAGATCAATTTTGATTTAATTAATTAAGTTGTCTTTTACTCTAGGTTACTTAAGCTATCTCTTAGCTACATTATAATTAATATTTATATTAATTATTAATGTGCAACCTATATTTTCCTATTTTAGGGTTTTGTTCACCTTTATAGGTTGAATTTTATAGTTTCCTTCTCATTAATTCAGATTACAATTTTGCTCTCACTTTTTGAGCAACTTCTGAGATTTTCCCTTTCTCTCTCTTCCTGCTTCTCTTTTGTATCAGGTTCTTGCATGTAGGTTTCTTGGCAAATATGGATTTATCCATCAAATCCTACATGGTATCAGAGCCACACTGCTACCGCCTGGTCTGGTATTTTTGAAGTGGAAACATTTATGCTCTTCAGAGGGTTTTGGGCTTGCCCTTTAGATCTGGTATTCTCTATAGGATGATAATTTTTGGAGCACTTGGAGCCAAAACGGACTCCACCATTGCGTTTAGAAGGCCTGAGAGAGTCAAAATTCATATAAATTTGGCCATATTTGGCCACCGTAGCTTCTGGGAAAAAAAATTTGCCCCTCAAGCCGTACGGCATGCTTCCCGAGAAAAAAAATTCAAAAAAATTCAAAAAAGGGCCCCTTTAGGGCACCTTTGGGGTGTAGCCGATCACAGCACTGCCGTGCCACCCTGATGCCCCACAGCTCGGCCCATGCCCGGCCCCGCTGGCAGCGCCACCCGTAGGCCACTCAGGCACCACCCCACCGGTGCGCCACCCAGGAGCCGCTGAAGCACCACCCAGGCGCCACTACCACCCGAAGCATCGCTCCCACACCACCATCGGCCAACTCCCTAGTGACATCATCATTCTAGGGAGTGACATCACTTTATCGGTGACTATTTCAAATTTTCTAGTGACCGGAAAAAAATTTCAGCAAACAGGCTGTGACGGTCGTTTGACCGTCAAATTTTTTCCTGTATCTGGTTTTTTCCAGAGAGCTATTTTTTGGAGGCATAGTTGGTTTTTTGGCCGTAACTTATGCATACGGTGTCCATTTTTAGAAAACAAAATATCATCAAAAAGGTGTTTTCAAGCCGGACGCAATGGTACTAGTCTTGATTGTTGATTCGACTGTTTGATCTCTCATTTTTGGTGTCAAAGTAGCAGCTTTTTTTTCCTCCATCTCTACATCTGGTTACAGGTTTTCTTCTCATTTTTTGTGCTTTATATAGTTGTCTTTTGCTGTATGGGAGGATAGAATTATACATTATGGGGGGATGCATTTGATTTTTGTACTTTAATTCAGAAATGACCCCTTCTACTTTTGTCTACTTCTTCTCTCAATGTCGGAACCCTCTGTGGCTCGACTGACACCTCTCAACTATCACACCTGGAAAGTACACATGACCAGGCTTCTCATGTCACGTGGCTTATGGTCATGTCTGGATGAGAACCAACCTGTTCTACAGCATCCGTTTGAGGTCCTACAACACAGAAAAAAATGGATGAAGCCATGGGTTTGATTGCTCTACACATTTCAGATAGCCTCATGCTTCATCTAGATGGTTTGACCACTCCTCACGCATATTGGGGAAAGTTTGCAGATCTATTTGGCTCAGTGAATGCATTCAAAGCACTTCAGCTTGATGTAGAGTTGACATCCTTGTCTCCTGATAGTTTTTCCACCATTGAGGACTTCTTGATGAAGTTCAATGCTCTCCAATCACTTTTACAGGGATGTGGGAAGACCAAATCAGATGATGAGTGTATCTGATGCAGGAGCATCCTGGGTGTAAGGGCAATCTTGCATCACCCAAAAATATTTTTGTTTTCTTTTCAATAAGGGCTACCTTGTGCAGAGCTGCTATTTATGGAAACTTGCTATTTTTAGTAAGTTGGTCATACGATCTCGGAATGTTCTGATTTTTCATGTGGAGGTTCATCTCAGTCATATTAGCCTGCCAGTAAAGTTTCATGGCTAGATCAGGTCTAGTTTTGAAGATATTGAAAAATTTTGGTATTGAAAATAGGGTACAGAAACTTTGAGCTCAGTTTTGAAGGCTTTAGAGGCCCCAGATGAGGTCAAAACTTGGGTTGAATGAAGCTTTCTTAATTCAAGTGTTGTAGAGCGCTTCGTGGCATTTTTGAAATGGGGTTATAATAGTCAATCGGGTCAACTAGTGATGACTTATGGTCTCCGGAAGTTGGGCCACCTGAAATAGCAGAAAATAATTTTCCTTCAAAATTTTTGTTCGGGTTTCAAAAGTTATTT
>MU228053.1:49207-68374 GCA_018584345.1 Thuja plicata | reverse complement strand
TTGCATATTGTAATTTTGAAAGTTTGTAATTCCACATTTGTGGAGATAATAAGAAGCCCATTTTCTATTCTTGCAAATTGTTGTTGCTTCTCTATTTCTGTTATGTGTTTGTGGCATTAAGGGGAGCGCCCTTCATCAGTATCTTTTTGATACTCTCAAAGCTTCATGGAGAGTTCCAGATTTTCTCCTCCACTTTCTATTCCACTATGAATGCCTTGGGTCCTAGGCACAATATGCCTTCTTTTGCTTCCTTCTGTGTTCGGTTGACTTGAGAGCAGTCAAAGATTCAATAGCTGCATGATACTTCAGGCTCTATGAGCCATGCCTTGGTTGCTCACCCATCTCCATGAAAACCAGAGTAGAAACAGGTGTCATCATCCATAGAATCTTGGAAGGATTCTCCTTTTCAGCATTCCTCTGGCCCACCTCCTTCACCTAAGGGGAAATCAAAGACAGACAAACCCAAGTGTACTTATTGCAATAAGTTCAATCATGATGAGTCTCAGTGCTTTTAGAAGAAGGTGGATAGATATGCCCAATAGATTGTTGATTTGACAGCTCTTCTTCATAAGAGCAACATTGATATTTCATCTTCCTCTTCTCATTGGTCTTCTTCATCGTCATCTCAGGCAGATGGGTCAGACAATGGAAAGGGTCATACCTTATGTCCATCTACTATAGCTCTCTCTTCTAGGTGGCAGTTGGATTCTGGTGCTTCTCATCATATGGCGTCTTCTCAGAGCTCCTTCTCAGATTTTTTGGCCTCTACCTACCCCACACATCTTGATGGGGAATGATACTGTTATGCCCTTGTGTGGTCAGGGTTCTATTGACATCGATGGTGGTGCATTCCATGATGTACTATGTGTTCCATCCTTGTCATCAAACCTTCTCTCCATTTATCAGATTACTCATAGTGGGATAGAGAGGATAGTTGAGTTCACTGTAGATTCTCTACACATCCAAGATCGTGTGACTGACTACAATATTGCTACAGGGATAGTTGATCATGCCACTTTCCTGTACTCCTCCCATTTTGGTTCACCATCTCCTGTGTCGAAGGATATCTCTCCTACTTCACGAGTGCCTAGTGAGAAGAAGTCGGGTTACATGAACTTTTTTGGTTCTCCTGAGATCAGTGTAGTGGCCTCTCAACCTCCTCCTCCTATTGCACCTTCCTTTGTTTAGCATGATTCTTCTTTAGCAGTTCCTGCTATGGTCACTCCCTGCATCGAGCCTTCCCCTCAAGTTGTTGAGGGCATATCCGAGGACATTCATCTCCTCTCAGATGACAGATTTAGCCCATCTATTGCCCCACCTTCATTGGGGATTCCATTCTAGGAGTCTCACTCATTCTTCTTTGAGCACCAGCTCGGCCTTCTAGTTTCACCACTCATTCAGGGGTTCCCTTGTTACTATGTGCCTCTGTTTCTTCCACATTGGAGTTCCATTGGTTCAATCATTCCTACAGGGGTTCCATCATTCTGGGGGGGCCTTGGTGCCTCATCCCTCTCTCATGGGGGCTTTGATTGTACTTATGGTTTTGAGAGAGTCTCTTGAGCGATTCTTTTCTTCTTTTTCTTCTATCTCTTCTTGGAGTAGGGTTTTTCCCATGTGGTTTTCTCTATTTCTCTACTTTACAGAGATTTGGTTGTGAGTGGGTACCTGATCAGGCCTTGTTGCCGGGACCCATCTTTTCCTACTTTCATAGATGTGCTAGGTTAGCTTACCTCCTGAGCTTCTCTTAAGGGGGGTGTTAGAGTAATTATCTATTCACACTTATTAATTAGATCAATTTTGATTTAATTAATTAAGTTGTCTTTTACTCTAGGTTACTTAAGCTATCTCTTAGATACATTATAATTAATATTTATATTAATTATTTATGTGCAACCTATATTTTCCTATTTTAGGGTTTCATTTACTTTTATAGGTTGAACTTTGCAGTTTTCTTCTCATTAATTCAGATTACAATTTCGCTCTCACTTTTTGAGCAACTTCTGAGTTTTTCTCTTTCTCTCTCTTCTTGCTTCTCTTCTGTATCAGGTTCTTGCATGCAGGTTTCTTGGCAACTGTGGATTTATCCATCAAATCCTACAGATCTAATATCATTATTGATTAATGAAATTCATACAAAGGATATCTAGACACCAAATAAGAATGGAAATATCATAAATCGGGTTCACAAAAATATACAAGGTGAAATAGGAACAAAGGAAAAGGGGTTGATTACTCCTTTTCCAAATTGTGCACTCTGAAGGAAGATGTCCCAATAGGATTAAGTAAGTAACTAAGTAGTAAATGGGGAAGTGAACCTTCACTAAATATATAATTTTAAAATGGAAAATAGGAAAGATGCAATGTAGATGCAAAAATTGATAAATATCTAGACAAAATTTGAAAAAATTGGGCCAATAACTAATTGCCAGAAATCGGAAATGACCTGAATTGGGGTCCAAACTAATATAATAGCTTATGATTTCAATCTGAGTTGAAGTTATGAGGTACATAAAATTTCAAACACTCTCTACTTGGTAACATAGTGTTTCAAACATTTTGTTCTGGGTACTTTTGACTAATTTTTTCTTGGATTCTCTGACTATTTCCAATTTGCCTAAAAAGGATCTAAAAGCTCTGTAACCTATTCTTGCACACAAAAAATGGGGAAAAGTTTGGGAAAAATGGGGTTTCCTTTGTCAAACCCCTAATTACGAATAAACCATTAAAAATTAATTAAATTTCATAAATGAAAGTATGTAAAGAGGTAAATGTTTGATTCACCTTGCATAAACCATCATAGATGGATGTAGAAATTGATCATACCCATGAAGATCCTTGAATATACTTGGAGTCTATATATTTTACCTTGGAATGTATAATGGAATCAAGGATTCCTTGAAAAATGCATGGATCTATGAATTCCACTACTCGACTTTCAATGTAGATGTGCTTGATAATCACTTGCACAAAAAGAGAGATGAATGCAGATGGAAGGAAGGATCTTCTTTCTTGATGAAAATTCCTCTACTTGGTCATCATGGGAGAGAAAATTTCTTCAATGTAGAATATTTTCTTGTAATTGACTTGACTTAATTGGAGAAACTAGATCTTGGATGGTTGCCCTCAACTTTTGAATCCAAATGATCAATTACCTTTAATTGCTTGATTTCTTGAATGCTTCTTGATCATGGATGATTGAGAATAGTAATGGATATAAAAATAAGGAGAGATAGGGTATTTATATATAAGATTAAAAAAATTGAGGCTAGCCACAAGATATAATTGTTGGAAGATACAATTGAAACAATTATTATATTTCCATTGGTGTCAAACCTTAACTAGTAAGATAGTTGCTATCTTATAAAGTGCCATATCAATTGATTGATGAAGAAGACTTGAAAAGAGGAGATAACAAGAATACCTAGTGAAATGGTTGAGTTATGTGAAGCTAAAATGGGTACTTTATGAGATTGCATGTTGGTAAGATAATATGGTGTCTATCTTTAAGACTGTAAAACTGCAAAAGAAATGTGGGACACACTAGCAGCCATCTATGGAAGAGATACAAATGTAATGAGAGCCAAATCTGAAAGCTTGAGAGGTAAGTTTGATGAAATGACAATGTTAGATGGTGAAAGTATTGTTCAATATTGTAGTTGATTTAAGGAGGTTGTGAATGATATTAGAGGAGAGAATGGAACTATTGGTGATGATATTGTTATTAGCAAGGTACTGAGAACCCTACTTCTTATTTATGCTATTAGAGTATCTGCTATACAAGAACTGGGATGTACTCTTGGTAACAACTTAACTTAGGAAGGTCTAGTTGGTAGACTTATTGCTTTTGAGTTATCAAATTTTGATAATTTAACCCCTCACGATGTTGATTTTGCATTCAATTCAAAATAGACTCTTCATAAATCTAAGAAAGGAAAAGAAAGACAAGTGAATAGTGACAGTGACACTTCTGATGATGATCTTGATGAACTTGAGACACTTATGGCTAGAAGACTACAAAGAGGAAAAGGAAAATTCAAAGGTAAACTTCCTATAAGATGTTTTTCATGTAACAAAGTTGGCCATATTGCAGCAAGATGCCCTGACAGGAATGACAAGGATGAAAGAAGAGAAAAAAAGTAAAAAGACAAAAGGGATGACAAAGATTTCAGAAGGTATAAGGACAAAGGTAAGAAATCTTGTTATATTTCTGAAGAAGAAACTGATAGTGAATCTGATAATTATAATGAAAATGATATAGAATTTTTTAATGTTTTTATGAAATATAATTCTGACGAGGATGATAAAACTGCACTTATTTCATTTATGAGTAAAGGTGATAGATGGATAATTGATTGTGGTTTCTCACATCACATGATTGGTGATAAAAGTAAGTTTGAAACCTTAAACTATTGCAAAGGTGGTAGTGTTAAGTTTGGTAATGATAAACAATCTCTTGTAAAAGGAAAAGGATCAATAAAATTGACTGATAAGATCACATGTGACAATGCTTATTGGGTTTAAGGTATTAACTCTAACTTGTTGAGTGTTTCATAGTTGAACATTTATGGATACCGAGTTGAATTATATCACAAGAAGGAAAAAAATCTTTGATGCTACTCCTGAACTAATTGAAAGTGGAGAACATACAATAGGTAATTTGTTCTGTCTAGATCTATCTGGTGAGACATGTTTGTTTGCACAATATGATTCTGTACGGTTATGGCGTAAAAGTTTGTGTCATGTTAACTTTCATAAATAGATAGCTGTTTTATCCAAGGAATCCCCCATAAAATGGCATATTTGAGAGAAGGAATAGATCAATAATAGATCATGCTAGAACATTGATGATAGAGAAAAATGTTGCACAAAAGTACTGGAGAGAAGTTGTAAGTACAATAGCCTATACCTTGAACAGAGTACAAGTCAAGAAAGGTACTTATGTTACACCTATGATTTATGGTATGGTTATCCTCCCAATGTAAAATACTTTAAAATTTTTGGAAGTGAATTTTATATACTGAAGGACAATAGAAATGGAAAACTTGATGCTAAAAGTGATGAAGGCATATTCCTAGGTTATTCAACTAAGAGCAAAGTGTATAAGTGTTTGAATTTTAACACTAACAAAGTTGTGGAAAGTGAAAATATTAGAATTGATGAATATGCATAAAAGAATGAAGTCAAGTGCAAGAAAGAACCTAAAGATTACATATCTTTCATTTACATGAATAAAGGAGAGCCCAGCAGTTTACCTGAAATAGAAAAAGAAGCTACCAAGTAATAGAATAGTGTTGTCGAGCTACAACAAGAAAATGTCGAGCCACAGAAAGAAGTTGTCGAGAATCAAGAGGTAACTGTTGAACAATCAGAAGAAGAAGTAGAGATGCAAATTGTACCTAAATGAATTTTCATGATGAATAAGAACAGCAAGAAGAAAGGATACATAGCCTATAGTAGCTAAGTATGTAAGAAGACATCATAAACTAGATCAAATCATTGGAGAAAAATATTCACAGGTTATGAAAAGAGGCAAATTGAAAAATGAGACATGTTTATTATGTGAATTTGAGCCTAAATCAGTGAAAGATTCTTTGGATAATGAAGATTGGATACATGCCATGAATGAAGAAATTGAGAAAATATAGAAGAACAAAACCTGGACACTAGTACCTAGACCAAAGGACAAGAATGTTATTGGAACAAAGTGGGTATTTAGAAATAAGTTGAATGAGCATTGTAGTAAGTGATAAGGAAAAAGGCTATACTAGTATGCAAAGTTTATGCATAAGAAGAAGGCATTGACTATGGTGAGATGTTTTCCACAATTGCTAGATTGGAAGGAGTTAGAACTCTACTAGCTTATGCAGATTACAAAGGATTCAAAGTATATTAAATGGATGTCAAATCGGTATTGCTAAATGGAATACTTGAAGAATAAGTATACATTGAAAAAGCTAAAGGATTTGTTGATTCAAGCAAGAAAAATATGGTTTGCAAGATACATAAAGTGTTGTATGGATTGAAGCAAGCCCCTAGAGAATGGTATGAGAGATTACACAATTACTTAGTCAAAATTGGTTTTAGAGGGAGAAATGACAATAGTAATCTGTACTTAAAGTATGAAAAAGGTAAAAGGGATATTGTTAGCTGAAATATTTGTTGATGATATCATATTTGGAGGAAAAGATGCTTTATACCAAACATTCTCAAATGAGATGCAAATTGAATTTGTGATGTCTATGTTTGGAGAGATCAATTTTTTTTTTGATTTACAAGTATGTCAAATAAATAAAGGTATCTACATTACTCAATCTAAATATATCAAGGACATACTAAAAACCTTTGGCATGGAAGACTCTAGACCTATAAGTACACATATGGATACTACAAAGAAACTATCAAAGACTAGTGAAATAGATGAAGTCAATCAAACCTTGTACAGGTCAATGATTGGAAAACTACAATACATTGTCTATTCTAGACCAGATATTGCATTAGCAGTTGGGGTTGTTGCAAGATTTTTTGCAAATCCTAAGGATAGTCATCTGATGGCAGTGAAATAGATACTGAGATATTTGAAGGGAAGAGAGGACTGCGTATTATATTATAAAAAAGAAAGAGAAGATTAAACTAAAATTTAATACTGATGGTGACTAGATAGGAAATGTTGATGACAAAAAGAGTACAAGTGGTGGAATTGTTGGTGTTTGAAAATGTTTAGGCTTTGAGAAGAAAACAATATATCTTAAGAATGATATTAGGAGTGGTTAGCTCCAAGTGTGAAATCTCTGCAAGATAACTGGACCAACTATAGGGACAAGACTGCCCTCTGCACTTCTGGCTTTGCAAAAACAAGGTGGTTACACATAATCTAGACTAAACTCAACTCTTTACAATATCTTCTACATCGAGATTTGAACAACAGATTGTGATAAGAAAGTGCTAAGTGCTAACTAGACACTCATTGACTCTCCATTATTATATGGGACAAAAAACAACATACACAAATAATAGTAAAATTTGATATGGTTTTGATGTTTAAAAGGAAGAACATAGCCAAACTATATCCCAAATGCATCAACAAAGAGAAAATAGTTCTTGATCAGTGCCTTATCCATTGCGCAACTCTTCAATACAAATACTCAAATAAGAGACAACCTATTGGAAAACACACACAGCCATAAACACAAGTATCTCAAATCATACACTTAATTATAAAATCCTTATGTAGATACATCAAATGAATCTATGTTATATCCAAAGTATATTTAATCTGATCCTAGATTAGAACTGTGGAATATAACATATACACAGATAACTCTATGTAATTAACTAGAATATTCAAAACTCATAAAAAGAACACCAAGGAGAGACTTGAAACTCAAACAATTATATTAAGCATAATGAGTCAAAATCTGTAACAATATGAATAAAAAATTCCACCATTCAATAACTTGCAAAAGATCAAAGAAGCTATCTATCTTATCATGAAATATAATCTAACATGAATCTTCTATACTCCTGGAACTAAAATTCTGAGCCAACACTTAGGGTCAAAAATTATGGAACACTTTTCCAAGAGAGAAGAAGACTTAAAGGAAAAGGAAACCCTAGAAGAGGGTTAGTGACAATAGTCCTTCTCAGTAATTAATACATTCCTTCATCTCTATTTTATCATTCTTCAAAAGATCATGAAAAGACCTGATTCAAGGCACATCCATCAAGCCACAAGAAACAACCAATTAAATAAATGTTGAATAGTCACGACATGGGAAAAAGAAACCATAGAATAGCAAGTAGACCAGAAACATATAAGACCACCATGCTGCATTAAAAGATACCATGACTATAGAGAACATCCCAGCCACTCAAACGACACCATTAAAGTTGATCCAAGGACAAGAAACCTTAAGCCACTCCCAGGAAAGTCTGCAACACGCAATCATAGCTAGAAAGCCTCAGAAACACATTTGAAATTTTGAAAATCCATTACAATGACTAGTCCCTGGCACAAAACCCATATCTATGACTGAGATCAAGCCCTTTTCCACCTTTAAAACACAACCATGGATTTAATTTAAGTTACTCGGGCCCTGATAAGATTTTTCCACATGGCATGCAGGCATGATTCCTTAAAGACTAGATGTCGAGTAACTTCTCCATAAGGCTTTACGCCTACCATACGATCCTTTTAAACTTATCCATCATTTACTTACTTTACTAACCTCTAGGACTGTGACGTCAAAAAATGCCATACATCGACCAAGTGCAAATCCTTGAAGGCTATTTTATGATCATCTTTGCATCAAGGATTTATACCCACTGTTAGATCTCAACAACTTGAAATGCCTTATACCTTACCCATGGTTTTGCAACTATAGGTCCCACGGACTCAGATAGGACACATGGCATGCTATCGCACACTTGCAACACAATCTATGAATCCTTTGTTTTCCTCATGAGTCAACGACAACCATTGATCATCTTATATCTACTTTACTTCTAGCTCCTCTGCTCAGCACTGAACAAGACACGCGGCAGCACCTCATGCACTTGTGGCCCTTGAAATAAAATTCCCTTTTACCTCATGAGTAAATTTCAGCCACTAATCTTATCTTGGCATCTCCATGTGGCATCATCTTGCCAACTCACAACCCTTTGCCAAATATTCCTCTTCCTTCCATGAATGGACAACCACTGTTGATCACCTTCATCGACATCGTGGCTCCATGTGGAAAGTTTTCACATACTCGCAACTCATTTCTCTACCTACCACTAACCTATGCAAGTGAGAGACACTAACCACCATTAGTTAGTTGCGCACTCACCAACATTAACTATTACCTTCCTTAACTGCAACAACCTCACAAAAACTGCCAATCACACACTCATCGGTCAACCTACTAACTACTTCCATCCTACATGAGTGAGAGATGACATGCCACTTGGCATCTTTGTCCCATAACCTATGTTGACCGAGCTGACACATGTCAAGTAGGCATGATGCCTTGATGAATATCAATTGTGCATCTTGTCCTTAAGGCTTTACACCAACTATAGGATCTTCAGAAACTTGACCACCTGTTTACCTATTTCAATAGGCCCTCAGATCTAATAGCTTCTAATATATTTCCACTTATTGACATGGCACAATGCCGCGAAGGGTAAATATCTTCATCTTGGTTCTTGAGATAATGTTCCAACCATTTATCTAATCAAACTTAAACTTCCTTTAACCCTTTTACCTTTTCACACACCTGGTCCTGCCATCTGCCATGCATTAGCTAGGTGCATTGCCTTGATCATTAAAAGGATGCATCTCAGCCATGAAGTGATAGTTCCCAACATAGGATTAACTTCAACTTGCTCGGTAGATGTAAGAGGTAATAAAGTGACTCAAGGACATTAAAACTTAGGAAAAATTAAATAATCAACTCTCGCCTGACTTAGGAAACATGAAACCTTAAAGGTCTAAGTGATAAAGAGGCCCCACTTGGACATAACAAATATAAAGCATATGGGTAAAAGGATTTTAAGTGAAGTAAAAAGGTAACTTCATTTTATAACAAGTCTATGAGGGTTTAGGTTTCTTCACTGAAATTGACTCAACTAGACCTAGGGTTTAGGCCAAAGACCTAAAATAATTTGTAGAGATTGGAGGGAAAGGCATGGGACCATAAAATTTCCAAAAAAATGCTAACAGTTGCTCTGACTGGGGAGATATGCCTTGTTAGGGTTTTTTCTTGCAGGGCCTCTAAAGATGCTTGAATACTTTAAAAAAATCTATGACTCCCAATGCCTTTGATACTATGACTCAAGAAAGAGAAAAAAACTAATTGATGAGGTATTTTGATAACACTGGGGATACCTATTATCACCTCCTTTTTTGAGATCCACTGAATTAGGCAAGTCTTACCTATGACTGATTACTGACTTGATAGTATCTTTAGAGTGGATTTTACTTATGTGTTGAATGCTCTATTTTTATATGGACATGTATATAAAAATGCAGATAACTATGACTATTCTAAGAAAAAGCTTGACAATCCAAATCAATATCTTAGTGATAGCAGACAGCAGCATAATAGGAAATTTCATCTTTCTTTCCTTTTGCAATTCTTGTGAATCTAGGAGGAATAACCTATTGATTTACTCTTTAATAAATCAAAAATCTTCAACTATAATCAAATATGAGTACAATTGATTCTACACAAATATTCTGAAAGTAATTGGTTTAAATGATATTGAATATTTCGATGATGATAGATTACCAAACCAATTCCTAGACCAGTGCCTATCCTTGGGCTTATAGAGTTAATAAATAAAGATCCACAGAAACAAAACAAAATAATATAAGTTGCCTTACAACCTACATGCAACTCGGATAAAATTCCTTACAAACTATCCTGTTACCTCTAGAATATTGTATCAAATCCTTAAATATTGTTATGCTCCCTGAAACTACTCACAAAACTTAGTTCTTTCCTTGAAAGAAACTTGCAAACAATTAGATAGCTACCTTGTAACCAATATACTTAAAAATTCCTTACAGATTTAAACATAAAAGAGCATGCACAACAAGAAAACAGACAACACTAAGATAGAGTAAAGTTTCACTGTATTTTATTCATATGTTTCTGCTTCAATACATGAAAAGATTAAAAAGCTTGAAGACACAGACACAAATCAAGAAAGTCTGATTTTCAATATATTTCATCCTCCCTTTACTATTACAATTTTTGATCTATTTATAGGTCCTTAACCATCTTGGAATACTTAACATTAGGATGCAACAAGCTTTGAATGGTTTAAGGAACCTAACCCTAAAAGTATAGAAAAGAAAAAGAAAGAGAATGTAGAAACGGTGGAAAGACAAAAATAGGGGATAAGATTTGATATTATTTTGTCTTCATCTAGAATCTGGCACCTTTGTCTGACAGTATTCAAGACAACATTTGATATTCATATTGAGATCAAGTGGCCGCCAATGCAGGATAACATACACTTGTCTTTAGTTATAACTAACCTCCCTATGCTCAATGGCCAGGCACCAAGTGTTCCCCTTTATTCTTCATCCAGGATTTCCTCCTCTACTACCACAACCTTCTTCTTCTTTGGTTTGGTCATCAGGTCCCATGCTGTCACTTCATCCTCTATTGGCCATTTAAAGCTCTATGTACTCTATACTTGTACCTTCTATCTTTCCCATCTGACATTTGTGATGCTTTTAACATCCATTAATAACTTGTTCATGTCAGTTTCTGCCTTCAAGGCTTCATCCAAAATCTTATTAAAACCTTCCAAATCTAAATCAGATCCTAAAATAAATTCCTCATTGCTTGGCATTCTGCTATCAAATTCACCTCTCCAGGCCTCCAAGGCCTTAACTTGATCATCTTCTCCCTTCAATGGAGGAAAAAATCTAGTAAACTCCAGAGAAAATAGGCTTAACATAGCCTCTATCTGATTTAGCTTACCTTTAAAGAAAGATAAAGCTATATTAACCTTTTTAATCTCATCCTCCACCTCTGTCACAATTTCAGGAAAATCTGACCTAAGAGGCTACAAGTAGGCAAGTTTTTCAAATAATTGGACCCTAGCAGACCAATTAACAAAAAAAGGATTCAAAATGGCGATATACCCTATCACTTTTGTATGCAAGGTGGGAAATTTATTATAAGCATTTAGGATGACATCTATTTTTTCCTTGAGTATATCAATCCTATGATGTAGAATGCATCTTAATGCATTTAGGGATATCTCATTTTTCTTTTTTCCCATATCCTCTACCTCGGCCACTTCCTCTGATTCTGCTTTCTCCTCTATCTGTAAATGTTGTTCTGAAGGCACATAAACCACTTCAGGTTTCTCTTGTAGTTGCTTCATCAATTCAACAATTACCTAGTTTTGTTGGTGTATCTTTATGTGGCATAATTCCCTATCCTTTGCTAGGGCACTGGTCTCCTCAATCAAAATGCCACACTTCTTAGATAATTGTTTTGTTGTGTCTTCATTCAAGTGTTCCCAATGAGTCATGATCTAAGAAATCTCAAGATCTACAGTGTTCTTTAAAGTCCAGACCATTTGGTTCCTCACCGTGCTCTCCTGAATGTTTACTAGTTGAGGCTTCTAGTCCTTGGGAAATAAGCTCCACATGGCAAAGGCTTGTGATTTTGGACTATATCCAAATACCTTCATCATGTCTCCCATCTGAACCTCACTTGCCAACTTGAGGTTTGGCTGCTTCCTAATCTGATCAATAATGAAGGCTGAGGCTAAGTCCTAGCCCTCAGCAAGAAAAATGCCACTATTCGAAACCATTTTTCTTGCCTCATCTGGAGAGACATCCTCACTATCAGGGTCATAAGCTTGTAGAGATAAAAAAGCCTCATTTGTAACTGTTTCTTCTCCATCTTTTTTCAGTTGTTCCCTAATTTGTTCTTTCTTATGCCACCTCAAAAAATCCTTGAACTCATCAGTCTTGACAAAATTATCATCACTTAGAAATTTTTGTTGATGTAGTAATCTTTCATCGATGCATGCCTTAAGAGGCAATTCAATGTTTTCTTCCTCTTCCTATTGTTGTCTCTTCCCCTATCTGATTATTTTCCTCAGATTATGGTCATACAACCTATTTCCAGAAATGAGAGCACTTGTTCTATCTCCTTTCTTCTCTTTCCTAACAGAGGAGGTCTGACCAGGGTCAACCTTTTGTCTTTTTGTAGCAGGATCCTCTACATCATCTGGCTGTGACACCTCAATTAGGTCAATGATATGGCCTTGTTCCTCCTGTACCTGTGCTGCCTCTACAACATCCTATTTAGGTTGATCAAATTGAGGTGGACCGGCATAATCCCCATCACTATCACTCTCATATTTAGATTCTAAATATTCAGGCTCTTTCCCTCCTTTCTTTGTATCTAGCATATTATCCAACTATTCACAGAGTATATAAAAATTGTCATGCATGGCTTTGATCTTGTCAAAATAAGGTAAGTTAGGGTAAAACCCTCCAAATGACAATCCATTTCTCCTTATTTGTTTCTCTAAATTCAGTAACTCCTGAATTCTTTCTCTTCTTGTCCTTATCTCATCTTCATCAAGGAGGTTTCTTGTGGCATCTTCCTCCACACAAAAACCATGAACATTTGTATTGGGGATGGTAGGAGTCAAGAGTTTCCTAGCTCCTACATTGAATCCGTCTGGATCAATGTACCTATATAATGCTGCCCTCATCTTGCATCTTTCCATCCATGTGCTCACCAAACCAATAGCACCCTTACCAATAGTAAAATTAAAGATTTTAAACTATCCAGGGGTTAAGGTCCCCTTCCTATGTGGTGCAAAATGTTCATTGTTTGTCAACAATAGTTGCCAGATGAACTCCATGGCAGAAACTCTGGATGGCACATGATAGGGTAGGACATGAAGTGGACATGTGCATCCATATACCCTAATCATGGTAAAATCTTCTTCTAAAAATAAGTCTCCCTAGTTGTGATCACCCTCCCATTTGTCCACATACTCACAAAGTCTCAACAACTGCAGCACCTTTACTGGGAGTCTGGTTTTTCTGATATCCATGCTCTACATTAATGGATATAAAATCCAAATTTCAAATCCACAAAAGTCACAGTCCTTGGATGTATAATTCCATATCCTAACCCAAAACTGAATAGGATTAGGTTGGTCCTGGAAAATCCTCTGAGGATTCAATTTATTCACATTCATGATCCCATAGTTAAAATGCAATAACAAATGCATTGGGATTGAATAATGAAAGAATCGAGGTT
The DNA here is from genome assembly GCA_018584345.1 of Thuja plicata. NCBI lineage: Eukaryota > Viridiplantae > Streptophyta > Pinopsida > Cupressales > Cupressaceae > Thuja > Thuja plicata. The sequence continues at coordinate 54,581 of MU228053.1, read as the reverse complement.
CCTTCTCTTTGGGATCCTTCACCTTCTTCTACACAGCTACAAATCCCTCATGCATTTTGTCAATAATGTATTGTATGTAGTCATAACTGGTGCTAGAATGTACATCTTGCAAGTCTAGTACCATCATCAAAATTCTAGCGTTTATTTTCTTTGCTACTCCATCTATCCCTAACACTCTATATAAAGCATAGGCAATATACTTAATATAGAAATGTAAACCTTTAAAGTAGTAGGGTGTAGTCCCAGGTATATGATTAAGATGGTTCCTAACCTCCTTAAGCATATGCTTCTGTAATAGGTTCCTAGCAGCACCAGGTTGTAACCTATACCTCTCCTCTTGCCTAGTAATATTTATCTTGGTAGACATGGTACTGTATAAGCGAAAGGCTTGCATAAATGAATTCCTATTCAAAATTAATAGGGCAGTGCCATCATTTTTCTTAATTGTTCTAGAAAGAGCATCATAGTCGCTGGCAAGACCTAGAAACAAGTCTACATCTATATAGACATTAGGGAAAATTAACCTATCAAGACCACTAGTCCAAGGGTTTCACACTGGGATTAATTTATCAGAATTATTATAAAAATAATTGTATAGAGAAAAACCTATGGATCCTAGAGTGCGAGCATCTCTGATCTCACAGTAGTCATCTACTAGCAAGTTTGCATTTGCCCTCTTGTTCTGTGTGGATCATGGCAATAGCTTCAATAATTCATAAGAGAAATTCCTCTTTCCCTTTACATCATCATCAACTTCATCACTTTTTCTGCTGGTAGAAGCCACACTGACTGCTTTACTTATTTTTCTCTGTTTCAACCTTCTCTTTTACCGATATTGAAACAAATCTCTTCTCAGAACTCACTATTCTTCTCTGTGCACTATTAGAAATTCAAGAAGCTTGACAACCAGAGAATTACCCTGCAAATGATCAATTTCTGCCTCCTAAACACAAAAGACCTATCAATTCTTCACTCTACAATTCTAGAAGTAAGATAAGTGAAAATGAACCTACGATTGACTCTTTATGGCAACTCTCCCAAGTACATAGCTCATCATTAGAAAAACAATCAATTTTTATTTCAAGTTAACATGCTGTGGAATTGATTGAAATCCTAGCCATAGCTCATGAGTGTGATAGAAAATCAAATTCATATGAGTGTGTCTTTAGAAAAACCCTTATAAAATTTGAACAGGATGACATGTCTTCATATGATTGGTTCTTCGTCATACATCTCAACTACCCCTTTTCATACAGTAATTAATTTTCTATATTTTCATTGGACATTGAATCTCTACATTGTCATATCAGAAACTGCCAACTTTTACGATTTTTCATATTCAGTGACCACACAACTGTGCAGTATCTCCTTGTCACTAATCAACTTTTTTAACCCTCAATTCTCCTGGAGATCTACCGACTATGTGATTTTCTTTACTTAGCTAACCATGGTTAACTTCTAGCGATCACGCGACTGCATGAATCAAAGTTGCTAGATGAAATGCTTAACCCAAAGTTTATTCAAAGACCCCATGACTTAAAGGTTACCTTTGCTCTTAACTGTTATCACTAAGTTGATGAGTGTTTATTTCTCTTTACGAGACCTCACGACTAACCTTTACCCTTTGATTCTAATTCAGAGACTATGCGACTAAAGGTTATCTCATTGTCGCATGCACTTTTTACTCTTATGCAAATTTTATGGAGACTTAGCAACTACCGTTGATCTTATTACATTCTGCATCTGACGGCTCCGCTAAGTCGCTGAATATATTAAAAAATCCTTAAATCATTTGGAGACTACGCGACAATACATAACTTTATACCTTTTAGTCTCTTAATCACCAAATGACGTTTTGCTTTTCGGAGACCATGTGACTAGCCTTTATTCTACTCATTGTGGACACGTGTCTCTTTCAACTATTTGTCACTGAATTGCTGATTAAAAATTGACTTAGCATTTTAAACCAGTGACCACCTGACTACCATACACTCTAAATAGCTTGCGATTTGTCATGAAGTCTCAGCATCTTTTACTTAACTATCATTTTACTTGGAGACTACGTGAAACAAACTTTTAACATGTCACTTAACTGTGTTCCAATCTAGAAACCCCGCGACTGAAGAAATTGCTAAGTCTCATAAAAAATCACTAACTATTGGATTCTTTATGCGATGCCGTGACTTAACTGCTTTCTTAAGTAATGCCTGATGATGTGTTTCTGCATTGGGAGACTTCGCGACTGAAGGGTTTTGCAAAGTCTCATAACAAATAAGGAATATCATGTTTCTTTTTGAGACATCCCAACAATAGTTAATCACCAAGTTTCATAACAAAATGGAATATGCTTCTAGGATGAAGCGACTAGGCGACCATTGAAAAAGACACATGACTTAAGTTTGTCAAAAAGGTAATGCAAAATTAGAAACTCGATTGACATTTTAGGGCTTTCTTGCATTTTGACTTAGAAGATAGCTTAGGGTTTTGGGTTTTTGCACTATTCATATGGATTTTGACCTAACAACACAGAAATTTCATAGGGGTACTTAAAGAATAAGACAGACCTTCTGGGTTTGGACAGAAAATGGCATGAAGGCAACAAAATTTTAAGGCAAACCAACCAAAAATAGGAATACAACCAACAGTGGCTATACCTGAGGATTGACTAAACACAGTTTATGGCAAAGAACCATAGAATCTCTGGTTGTAGACCTTTCAAAAAATGACGAGGACGCCAACTAACCTAAAACAGAAGGGAAACTATTTATAGCATTTACATGAAAGTATTCACAGTATGATACATACTTACTTGTGCATAAACTTTTGATTCTTAGTTGAAAAAGGGCTTTAGGAATTGTCCATGCACAGGTAACTCAAAATATTCTCCCTCCATGTCATTTAATAAGTAAGAGTCTTTTCCAAAATTTTCTGAGACAATAAATGGCCCTAGCCACAAAGACTCAAACTTCTTTTGTTTTCCTTTATCTTCTGCTGTTGCATTCCACTGGAGAACTAGGTCACCAGACTGGAATTTTCTCTCAGTATCCCTTTTATCAAAAAGGTACTTCATCTTTTGCTACAATTTCATGTTTTCCTTTTGACTATTTCTCCTTGCTTCATCCAATTCTATCAACTGAATCATTCTATTCTGCATATTATCAAAAACATCTAAATGTTCTTCTTGTATAAATTGACATATTAGCAATAAGTTGTTGATCGGCAATCTTGCTTGTAGACCATATACTAGCTCAAATGGAGACTTACCAGTTTCCCTTTTAACTGTTACTCTATCAGCCCAAAGTGCTAGTTTCAACTTAGTATGCCATATTCTTTTATTCTTTTCTAGAGTCCTTTTTAGTATTTTCAATATACTCTTATTACTAGACTCAGCTTGTCCATTAGCCTGTGGATGATATGGGGATGAATATGATATTCTAATCCCATATTTTTAACAAAAAATTATCATTTATTCTGATCTAAAACTCATGGTATTGTCCATTACTAACTTAGCAGGTACACCAAATCTGGTTATAATATTCTCCAAGAGAAATTCAGTGACTACCCTGCTTGTTTCTTTCTTTGTCGGGATGGCCTCAATCCACTTGGTAAAATAATCTGTGGCAACTAATATCCAACTATGTCCTCCACTAGATTTCTCCTGAAATTCACCAATAAAATCAATTCCCCACATAATAAAAGGAGCTTCAGTACTTACGGGGTTTAGCAACAGAGCAACTAAAATTTTCAGTTTATTGGAGAACCTTTGACAATGTTCACACTTCCTGACATGTTCATAAGTATCCTTGAATAAAGTAGGTCAATAATACCCAGCCCTTAAAATCTTGTGGGCAGTAGTCTTAGCAGAAAAATGACCACCACATTCTCCTTCATGCATTTCACTCAAAACTTTCTCAGCTTGGTATTTGTCAAGACATAACAACAGTACACCATTCTTTTCTTTCCAAAACAAGTCACCCTGGATCAAAGTGTATCTTTGAGTTTGTAATCTCAGACTTCTTTTCTGATTCTCTGACAAATGATTAGGACATTTAGCATTTTTGAGGAAGAATACAATATCAGTATAGAATGGTTTCCTTTCTATGCTTGTAATATTTTGATCATGCATTTTTGTCTAATTTTTTTGTACTAGATCCAAGTTCTCTTCTGTCATAAGATTTTCCAAACCTTGTCCTCTTATCAATTTTGTAATATGAATCTCAAGGTTAAATTCTTGAATTCTGGTGATCCACTTACATCTCTTACCACTTACCTCTGACTGTGTAAGGATATCTTTTACTACTGAATGAGGAACATAAGCCCGTATCATAGCACAAACCAAGTATGGCCTGAAAGATTTCACAGCTTTTACCAAGGCATAAGCCTGTTTTTCCATTATTTCATAATTAAGCTCTACAGCTTGCAAGGATTTACTGTAAAAAGCTATTGGATGTTCAAATCCTTGTTCATCTTTTTGAAGCAAAATAGCAGTGATTGTATGAAAAGATGCAAATGAAAACAAAGAGAAAGGCTTAGTATAATTTGGAGATTTAAAAACTGGAGCCTCTTGCACTGCCCTTTTTATGTTTTCAAATGCTTGTTGGGCTTCTTCAATCCAAACAAATTTAGAATCTTTCTTTAACAATTTTACAATGGGTTTAACAATCTTTGCAAAATTTGCTATGAATCTACTGACAAAGTTGATCTTTCCTAAGAAAGATTGTACACCTTTTAAGTTCTTTGGAGCGGTCACTCTTTGAATTGCTTCCACTCTCTCAAGGTCTATTCTTACCCCTTCCCTAGACACTATATGTCCAAGTGACTTTCCCTCTTTTACTGCAAAATAACATTTCTTGGGATTTAGTGAAACACCAATTCCAATGCTTTATTAAAAATCTTACCCAAGTGATTAGAGTGATCCACAACTTTCTTAGAATATGAAGTCAAATCATCCTGATAAATAACCATGAATAAATCAATGAATTCTTTGAAAGCAACATCCATGGCCCTTTAAAAAGTTTCCCCTGCATTTATTAATCCAAAAGGCATTCTGATATACACATAAGTTCCCCATGGAGTGGTAAATGTAGTTTTATACTACTCTAATTCTTTAACTAGGACCTGGTTGTAACCTAAGAAACCATCCATCATAGATAGTAACTCACAACTAGTCACCTTATGCAACATTGCTTCCATATTAGGTAAGGAATAATTATCTTTCAATGAAGCAATATTTAGATTTTTGAAATCCACACAGTCTGATATCACCATTTTTCTTTCTGACTGGCACTAAATTTGATACCCAAGTTGAATGTTTGATTGGCTGGATTATCCCAGCATCCTTTAGTTTCATCAATTCTTGTTGCATTTTAGGAGC
>MU228053.1:22258-48956 GCA_018584345.1 Thuja plicata | reverse complement strand
ATCATCTTGTTGGGTACTAAACAATGCTTCAAGCTCAACCAAACCCCTAGGAATCTGATTAGAACTTAACTGGACAACCTCATTTCCCAAAATGTAGTCTTTTCCATCATTATTTTCTAGTAAAGTATTATAATCTATACTTTGGTTCTCATAATGGTCTAGACATTATATGAATCTCAAAATATCTTGATCATCTTGGAAAACCTGCCAGTTGTATATGTTGTCCGGAACAACTGGTCTTGTTTTGACTTCTAGTATTGACACCCCATGCAAGGTCAAATCATCATTTTTTAAAGAAACATTTGCTAAAAAATTAGCCATTATATTTTTTGACCTTTCTAACCAACTTATGTCAAAGGAATCAAACATTTCAATTTGATCCCAAATAGCATACTTGTACATTTTCAATCTGTCATTCTTTACAGCATATTTGGATCTGACTTGAGCTACTACCAACTTAGAATCACCATAAACCTTTAAACACTTTATACCATGTTTGATAGCAATTTCAAGTCCCAAAAACAAAGCCTCATATTCTGCAGTATTGTTTATACATTGGAAGGCTAATAGAAATGAATACTTAAAAGTCGTACTCAATGGGGATATCAACAATACACCTGCCCCTTATGCTTCTTTTGAGAAAGCCCCATCAAAGTACATTTTAAACAATATATCTCCATGCTTAATCAACTCTCTGTTTATAGGGTCAACCTCTTCATGCTGACAATAAAGTTCACTTTTTTGCATCCTAAAATTCTCCATATCCATGTCAATGCAACAATTAATGTTAGTGTCTTCAAATCTTTCTATCGTGTGAGGAGTTCTACTCTCCCTTAAGACCTTAACATTTTCTCCAGCAATGTTAAAAGTAGCATATGATAAATCATTTTGTATACTACCTTCCATTGAAGCACTCCACTTTCTTGACAACAACATGCCATAATGTGGTGGTATGTCAACCACCAAAACATTCATAGTCATTACTACATCAGGGAAAACTGCTAATTTGTAAGGCACAACCTCAATGGTACCAATCACAGGGACCTCTCTAGATTCCATAGCTCAACGTCTCCCATAAGGAGTATCAACTTGTAATCTCATTGACCTCATGATTTCTATTGGCATAACTGTATTAGATGCTCCTGAATCAATCATACAATTTTTTAGCATCTTTTCATTAATTATCAATGAAAGAAAAAATGGGTCAACAACCTTTGGGGAAGAAGTTGTATTCAAGAAAATTTGAGGAATCTCATATGTTAACACCTCAACTTCCTTCCCTTTGGTAATTGGTTTCTTGCTAATATTTTCTGGATTTTGAGCCTTTATTATGGGCACACTGTTTAACAATGAACATTACCTTTTCCTTATGTTCTTTAATTCTCATCATCTCTAGAAATGGTACCTTAACTGTCATTTGAGACAAACATTGACCCATATCTACTGGAGTATATTTCACATCTAAAGATTTTGATTTATCAATAGTGATATCATTTTCCTCATTATGTTCATTCAGAGCTGATTCTTTTAATTTTTTATTCTCTATCTTTTGAACAGGAGTACTTGTTTCTTGCCTTTTCGTATCTCCTTCTTGTACAACATTTGGTTCTAGGGATTTTTTAATGATTTTGACCTTATTTTTATGTACATTTTCACTAGGTCCTTCCTTTTTTTGCACATACTTAGTGTTTCTCTTATTTTCTTTTATAAAGACACCTAATGGTTGGCTACCAGTACCACCCACTACTATGTTTTTCAGATGGTAGTTGTTTCTAGCTTTTTTCACTAAATCTACAGTTATCCTAGCTTTCTCTTCATCTGAAGCATTTATGATAAGTGGAATATCTTGATTTTCTTGAGCATAAAATCTTATATGATCATCAGTTCCCTCAGTTTCACTATCAGATAAGATTTGTTGATGATGATTTTCTACCCTCCTTTGTGAAATACAAGAATCATGATTTTCATTTTCACTGTCTGAATCTATATCATGGCATGAATAAGTATTTGTCATACTATGATCACACTGTTCACCCTCATCATTTCTCTATTCTTCACTTACTCTCAAATCTAAGGAAATAATACAAAAATCAGGGTTATGAGGGGCTTCACAAGCTTCACACCAAGGATCATCATTACAAAAATGGATAGAATTTTTATGTAGAGGATCTGGAGTTCTGTTATCTGTCTTTTCTTTTCTAGGTAGAATAACAGGCTTCCCATCCTTGAACTGAGTTCCATAAGGATGGTTTTGCATTCTATTTTAAGGATTGTATGTAGGATTATAAGAAGGCCTATTGTTTTGAGGAGCCCTATATTCCTTATACTCTAGTTCTTTTAAATTGCTCCTACTAAATCTTGAGTCATCCCTCCTATTCAACTTACTAGATGCTATTCTATTCATTTCAATATTCACAGCTATCTTAAAAGCATCAGTAAGAGTTCTAGGATTTGTATCTCTAAGAGCATATCCCATCTTAGAATCAAACGCATTCAAATAAGTTGCTAGACATACCTCTTCATCCAGCCTTATTTTCTGAAATAGCTTGTGCATAGCTCTTTGAAATCTTGTATTAAACTCTGTGACCTCTTCATTTTAATTATTTTTGATATTGTTGAACTCATTCAACAAAAAGCCTTTATTTGTTTTATCTCCATATTGATCCTTAAATAATTCAATCAACTCATCCATAGAAACAACAGATCTATTGGCGAGGCTCCTAAACCATTCTCTTGCATCTTCCACTAAAGACTGAACAAATAGTTTCATTAACACATCCTTATGAGTGATATTTATATCATCAACAAAATCAATGAACTTTCTTCAATGTGTTTCACAAGAAATAACATTGTTACCTGCAAACTTTGGGAGCTTTTCTCCTATATCACCCACATCTTTAGGGAAAGCATTAGGATATCCAGGGATACCAACAAAATTAAATTGTTTATACCTTTTAGTATGCAATGGTTTCCTTTGAAAACTATCATCTTCCTTGAAAGTGGTGGCCTTTGCTCTAGAAGTAGTAATATTTTCTGGCCCAACATGAGAATATTTTGAAGACTGCAAAAAATCTATCTTTTTCTTCATTTCAAATGTTGTAGCTTCCATTTGTGCCTTTTCCAACATTTTTTCCATTGTTTTGTTTTCCATTCTCAATTTCTCCAAGTCAATGTCTAACTTGAACATTTGCTCTGTTAAAGGCTTTTGAAACTTAGGCTCTTGATTTGTGTATTCACTCATCTTTTGCTTACCTTTATCCTTTTGTAAAGTAGAAGCCTTATGAGTGAGTGGTATTTCTTGGTCTTTTTGAGACCTCTCTGTATCTTTCATATTTTGATGGCTTGAAGATTTTCTTTTTCTCTTATCAACATCTTTATGCTCATTTTTTTTCTTTTTCATTTCTCTCTCCCTTTTCATTTGTTGAACTAGGGCAAGTTGTTTCATGATGAACTTCTCTTCATTTGCTAGCATATCAGAGGGATCATCTTAAGGATCTAAACTAGATGTACTTGTCTCTTCTCTCTCATTTGAAGTAGAAGTGACTATAGGTGTTTCTAATACTCTTTCAGCAGCTTCTTCATACTCTAAAGTATTTTCATCATGAGAATGTTGATTTCTATTCATGCCTCTCCTAACATTACCCTCTTTACTTCTTGGAGGGGTTTCATCCATACTACCTTGGTTTCGCTTTTTTCTCCAAGACATTTCCATCCTTGAGGATGATGGGATTCCACCATATAATGCTTTCTCAGGATCACTTCTCATCCTTGACCTAGTATTCATTCTGAAAGATATTTACCAACTTTGCACTAATCTCAGAGATTTCCTTTTAGAGTCGCCACCCAATGATTTGGGATGAATAAACACTTATCAAAGAACAATTTTGACAACTGCAACTGCTATGATTTATAAAAATATTAAAACTTTTAAAACACCAGAGATTTCTGACTACTTGGACTAGAGATATTCTAAAGTTTCTTTAACCAAACTTTATAATCTCTAATTCCCCAGCAGAGTCCCCAATTTGTTAGGGTTTTTTCTTGCAAGGCCTCTAAATATGCTTGAATACTTTAAATAAATCTATGACTCCCAATGCCTTTGATACTATGACTCAAGCAAGATAAAAACACTAATTGATGAGGTATTTTAATAACACTGGGGATACCTATTATCACCTCCTTCTTTTTTGAGATCCATTGACTCAGGCAAGTCTTACCTATGACTGATTATTGACTTGACAGTATCTTTAGAGTGGATTTTACTTATGTGTTGAATGCTCTATTTGTATATGGACATGTATATAACAATGCAGATAACTATGACTATTCTGAGAAAAAGCTTGACAATCCAAATCAATATCTTAGTGATAGTAGACAACAACATAATAGCAAATTTCATCTTTCTTTCCTTTTGCAATTCTTGTGAATCTAGGAGGAATAACCTATTGATTTACTCTTTAAGAAATCAAAAAACTTAAACTGTAATCACATATGAGTACAATTGATTCTACACAAATATTCTGAAAGTAATTGGTTTAAATGATATTGAATATTTGCATGATGATAGACTACCAAACCAATTCCTAGACTAGTGCCTATCATTGGGCTTATAGAGTTAATAAATGAAGATCCACAGAAACAAAAAAAAATATTGTAAGCTGCCTTACAACCTACATACAACTAGGATAAAATTCCTTACAAACTATCCTATTACCTCTAGAATATTGTATCAAATCCTAAATTATTGTTATGCTCCCTGAAACTACTCACAAAACTTAGTTCTTTCCTTGAAAGAAACTTGCAAGCAATTAGATAGCTACCTTGTAACCAATATGCTTAAAAATTCCTTATAGATTTAAACATAAAAGAGCATGCACAACAAGTAAAGAGACAACAATAAGATAGAGTAAATTTGCACTGTATTTTATTCATATGTTTCTGCTTCAATACATGAAAAGCTTAAAAAGCTTGAAGACACAAACACAAATCAAGAAAGTCTAATTTTCAATATATTTCATCCTCCCTTTACTATTACAATTTTTGATCTATATATAGGTCCTTAACCATCTTGGAATCCTTAACATTAGGATGCAACAAGGTTCAAATGGTTTAAGGAACCTACCCCTAAAAGTACAGAAAAGACAAAGAAAGATAATGTAGAAGCAGTGGAGAAACAAAATTAGGCGATAAGATCTGATATTCTTTTGTCTTCATCTGGAATCTGGCACCTTTGTCTGACAGTATTCAGGATAGCATCTGATATTTAGATTGAGATCAAGGGACTTCCAATTCAAGCTAACATACACTTGTCTTTAGTTATAACTAACCTCCCTGTGCTCATTGGCCAGGTGCCAAGTGTTCCCCTTTATTCTTCATCCAGGCTTTCCTCATATACTACAACAGGCTTCTTCTTCTTTGGTTTGGTCATCAGGTCCCATACTGTCACTTCATCCTCTGCTATCCATTTAAAGCTTTGTGTACTCTATACTTGTACCTTCTATCTTTCCCATCTGACATCTATGATGCTTTCAACATCCATTAAGAACTTGTTCATGTTAGTTTCTGCATTGAAGGCTTCATCCAAAATCTTATTAAAACCTTCCAAATGTAAATCAGATCCTAAAATAAATGCCTCATTGCTTGGCATTCTACTATCAAATTCACCTCTCCAAGCCTCCAAGGCCTTAACTTGATCATATTCTCCCTTCAATGGAGGAACAAATCTATTCAACTCCAAAAAAATAGGCTTAACTTAGCCTCTATCTGATTTAGATTACCTTTAAATAAAGATAAAGATATATTAACCTTTTTAATCTCATCCTCCACCTCTGTCACAATTTCAGGAAAATTTGACCTAAGAGGCTACAAGTAGGCAAGTTTTTCAAATAATTTGACCCTAGGAGACCAATTAACAAAATAAGGATTCAAAATGGTGATATACCCTGTCACTTCTGTATACAAGGTGGGAAATTTATTGTAAGCATTTAGGATGACATTTGTTTTGTCCTTGAGTATATCAATCCTATGTTGTAGAATGCATCTTAATGCATTTAGGGCTATCTCATTTTTCTTTTTTCCCATATCCTCTACCTCAACCACTTCCTCTAATTCTACTTTCTCCTCTATCTGTAAAGGTTGTTCTAAAGGCACATAAACCACTTTAGGTTTCTCTTGTAGTTGCTTCATCAATTCAGCAATTACCTAGTTTTGTTGTTGTATCTTTATGTGGCATAATTCCCTATCCTTTGCTAGCACACTGGTCTCCTCAATCAAAATGCCACACTTCTCAGACAATTGTTTTGTTTTGTCTTCATTCAAGTGTTCCCAATGAGTCATGATCTGAGAAATCTCAACATCTCCAGTGTTCTTTACAATCTAGATAGTTTGGTTCCCCACCATGCTCTCCTAAATGTTTACTAGTTGAGGCTTCTGGTCCTTGGGACATAAGCTCCACATGGCAAAGGCTTGTGATTTTGGACTATATCCAAATCCCTTGATCATGTCTCCAATCTGAATCAAACTTGCCAACTTGAGGTGTGGCTGCTTCCTAATTTGATCAATAATGAAGGCTAAGGCTAAGTCCCATCCCTCAGCAAGAAAAATGCCACTGTTCAAAACCATTTTTCCTTCCTCATCTAGAGAGACATCCTCACTATCAGTGTCATAGGCTTGTAGAGCTAACAAAGCCTCATTTGTAACTATTTCTTCTCCATCTGATTTCAATTGTTCCCTAATTTGTTCTTTCTTATGCCACCTCAAAAAATTCTTGAACTCATCAGTCTTGACAAAATTATCATCACTTAGAAATTGTTGTTGATGTAGTAATCTTTCATCGATGCATGCCTTAAGAGGCAATTCAATGGTTTCTTCCTCATCCTGCTGTTGTCTCTTCCTCTGTCTGATTATTTTCCTTAGATTATGGTTATACAACCTATTTCCAGAAATGAGGGCACTTGTTCTATCTCCTTTCTTCTCTTTCCTAACAGAGGAGGTCTGACCGGCCAAGGTCAACCTTTTATCTTTTTGTAGCTGGCTCCTCTACATCATCTGGCTGTGACACCTTAGTTAGGTCTATGATATGGCATTGTTCCTCCTGTACCTATGCTGCCTCTGCAACATCCTATTGAGGTTGATCAAATTTAGGTGGATAGGCATTATCCCCATCACTATCACTCTCATATTCAGATTCTGAATATTCAGGCTCTTTCCCTCCTTTCTTTGTATCTAGCACATTATCCAACTGCTCATAGACTACATAAAAATTGTCAAGCATGGCTTTTATCTTGTCGAAATAAGGTAAGTCAGGGTAAAACCCTCCAAATGAAAATCCATTTCTCCTTATTTGTTTCACTAAATTCAGTAACTCCTGAATTATTTCTCTTCCTATCCTTATCTCATCTTCATCAAGGAGATTTCTTGTGGCATCTTCCTCCACACAAAAACCATGAACATTTGTATTGGGAATGGTAGGAGTCAAGAGTTTCCTAGATTCTGCAATGAATCCCTCTGGATCAATGTACCTATATAATGCTACCCTCATCTTGCATCTTTCCAGCCATGTGCTCACCAAATCAATAGCACCCTTACCAATAGTAAAATTAAAGATTTTAAATTGTCTAGGGGTTAAGGTCCCCTTCCTATGTGGTGCAAAATGTTCATTGTCTGTCAACAATAGTTGCCAGATGAACTCCATGGTAGCAACTCTGGATGGCACATGATAGGGTAGGACATGAGGTGGATGTGTGCATCCATATACCCTAATCATGGTAAAATTTTCTTCTAAAAAGAAGTCTCCCCAGTTGTGATCACCCTCCCATTTGTCCACATACTCACAAGGTCTCAAAAACTGAAGCACCTTTACAGGGAGTCTGGTTTTATTGATACCCATGCTCTGGATTAATGGATATACAATACAATTTTAAAATCCACAAAAGTCACAGTCCTTGGATGTATAATTCCATATCCTAACCCAAAACTGAATAGGACTAGGTCGGTCCTCGAAAATCCTCTAAGGATTCAAGTTATTCACATTCATGATCCCATAGTTAAAATGCAATAACAAATGCATCAGGATTGAATAATGAAAGAACCTAGGTTCCTTCTCTTTGGGATCCTTCATCTTCTTCTGCACAGCTAAAAATCCCTCATGCATTTTGTCAATAATGTACTATATGTAGTCATAAATGGTGCTAGAATGCACATCTTGCAAGTCTAGTACCATCATCAAAATTCCAGCATTTATTTTCTCTGCTCCTCCATCTATCCCTAACACTCTACATAAAGCATAGGAAATATATTTAATATAGAAATGTAAATCTTTAAAGCAGTAGGGTGCAATCCCAGGTATAGGAGTAAGATGGTTCTTAACCTCCTTAATCATATGCTTCTGTAATAAATTCCTAGTAGCACCAGGTTGTAAACTATGTTAGAAACACTGAGGGCGGGGTGAATTAGTGTTTGTCTATTAATTAATTTTCAGCAAATTAAACATAAATCAAACATACATTGAGTGAATCTTAACATAAGAACTCATAACACATGATATGATTACAGGGAAACCTTGATCAGTGGAAAACCCCAGTGGGAATTAGTACCCACAAATATTGTACTAGTATAATGAACCTATTAAAGTTCCTTTGCCCTATTAGAAGCAGTCTTTACAATATGAGTACAATGACTTGGTTAAAGGTCTAACCCTATTAGGAGTCTTTTAAAAAACCCTGTTAAAGGTATATGGCTCACTACCTAGGCTCACTGCCCAATAGGATGAAGGCTACAACCTTCTGAAAGATGATATACACTATATCAAAATGAACTGTTGTGATGACACTGCTGTCTGATTAGTTCTGTGTATGCAGGAATGCTCTTACTCTCTTAAAGATCTATATCATATACTTACTTCATCATACTGCTCTTCTATGTCTTCCTCTTACATGATAATCGACACTTGTAACATAACTTTACATTACATACTTATATGTTCGTATCTGAATAAGCGCGACCCAAAACAAGACTCTAGTCGGCCCTAAAACAAAATACACAGCGCTTTTGATCAAGTCAGCTCAAGCATGTTTACAAAAATGCTAATTACATTATTAAAAACATAATCAAAGGCACTTAGCCATTACATAACAAAATAATTCACGCTGATCAAAACACTAGTCGACTTCCATGCTCTATCTTCTAGACTGCTGGTCTACTGATCTGCCTGTAACTTTGTCATACTATTGTTCCATATTGTGCATATCTAAATGTATCATGTACATGTTTCATACAACATATATCTGAATGCGCATGAGCTGAATTGATCTCTCGCACGTGTGCTGATGTGTTGATCGCTGAATATCTCTGTCTGCCCTTTTTTCATACTTAGTCATTTTTCCTTCTGAGTTATCTTTGACAGAAACTTATTATGAATTTTTTTCCATGATGAAAACACAAAATGAGTCATGCATCCTCTGGAAGTCAACTTCTCCCCCTTTGTCATTTATGGCAACAAAGGAATGTGGCCAATTTTCTCAAAATGACTTAACACAAAAAATGACTATATATCATAACATCTTATTGATATATACATATATTTATCCACATATACACATTCTATATTACTCCCCCTTTGACATTAATGACAAAGGTTTACAAAAAATTGTAAGTCTTCTACATACTTACTCCATGTAAACTTCAGGGTACACAATATAAAGAGATTGGATCTCTTTCTGCCAGAATACTTTCATTGCATCAACTGTTTGAAGATGCGTGCATAGGGCATAAGTCAATTTCTCCATCTTCATCAAATCCATGCATGGACCTTGATCATATGTTACAATGGTGGCATCAATCTATTTGATTTTCTCATTTAAGACTGCTAGAGATGGCGCAAGTGCATTTCTCAATTGAGTTTGCCTTATTCTTATCTTGCTGATCTCCAACTTAGCTTTCTCAATCTTGTCTAACTGCCCTTGATAAACATTGTTACAGATGTTCATGTCCTGTGTAGATGTTTCAACTAATTTCCTAATGTTGTCCACCATGATCTCTACCTCTTCTACCATTTTAATGTGCTCAGAGGTGAACTTCACTCTGTCCATGCAGTTTTCTATGACTTTCTTTCCCTTAGCTACCAATTCTTTCAATATGGATTGCCCAATTTTTAAGGAGTTCAAGTCTAAAGTAAAGTTCTTTACCAATTCATTCAGTCTCTCCTTTTTGTATTCATCTTCTACAATATTAGTAGTAGAGTCTACTAAAATTGTAAAGTGTGATTTAAAGTTTGTTAAGATGTTGTCCACATCTTCAACAGATTGAACTTTGGCTACTTTCTTGTTAACAGGCACTAAGTCGTTCAATATGTTTACTGATTCCAAAAAGCGAGGGTTCCTCATCACTTGATTCTCATTTTCTTTTTCCATAGCAAGAACGCTAATCTTGATTAGGTCTTCTTCTCCCCATGCATCCAGACTTTCTGAATTAGGAGTTAACCTTGACAACAATGAGGTAGATGGTTGAGTGGATGGTGAGAATATAGTATTCTGACTGCTATCCATACATTCAATCTTTACTGGTATCTCTTTTATTGGTGTCTCATGACCTTGAGTATCTTTTTCTTCATTTATGTCAATTGGATCATTGGTGGGAACTTCATCTTGTTGTGCAGATGTACTATCAGTGCACATTTCTTCAGTGCTTACAAATGCTTTATCAATTTTGTCCATGTCTTTTTTGGATGCTATCATGGATATCTTGATATTGTCAACTACTATAGTATCTTCTGAGTCTTTATCTGTATCAGAATTTATTGTCACTGTGGGTGCTGAAACCTATGGACCTATCATAGGTGCTTTATGTATCACTGGTTCTATAACCTGTTTGGGAGGAGTTGGATTTACCTTTGTAGTAGGCGTCATTGATGGATACATGTGTCTATCCATAAAAACTTGTGCAAATGCCTTTTCAGTCTCTTTACCTATCTATTCATAATCTGTAAGGTCCTTGTCTTGGTTCTGAGATGAGGTTTTACCAGATCCAATAGAATAGCCTTTTCATCATGTGCGCATACAGGGAGAAGAGTATCCAATGTTTCTTCTATAATCCTCATGTCTTCCTCTATTGCATGTCTTTTCATGATCTCTAGTATGTTCCATAACTTATCCGGTATCACTGTTTTGAGTTCACGAACATACTTCTTAAACTTGATCATATGAGATATGATCGTAGAATGTATCTCAGTCTTATCTATCTCTTGATACTTGTCATAGACTTTAGAAAGTGTATCTAATCTCCCTTCATTTAAAATGTTGTTCTTCAAAACATTTAGACTAGGTCTAAATCCTACCTCAAGAGGAGCTTGAGTATTCCTTTCTTTTCTCTGAGTGTTCCTTGAGGATGGGTGATTTGTGGGCACCTATTTTATTCCTCTAGTCTTCTTTCTTGGTATAGAAGGTGGAGATGAGTCGAGATCAATAGTGGTAGAGGGCGCAGAGGTGCTCTCTACTTTCTTCTTCTTTTGGATCTCTTCAGTCTTCTCAAGTTCTTTTTTTATCTTGGCTTCTCTAGCTTTGTCAAGATCTTCTTGAGTGACTCCATGAACTTTTAGAATGTTGGATGTGATCTTTGATGCCTTTATTTTATTATTAGCATTATGTAAGATAGTATCCACTTCATTGGTCTTCTCTCTGTAAGTTCCCTACCTTGGCTCATTAGGATCTTTGGGCGCAAACAATAGAACTTGTGCATATCCTTCTAACACATGTTCTTCTACTTCATAACCAAGAGGATGAATCCATTTGGTTCTAGGTTCAATAGCCTCCATGCAAGTGCAATCTATTTCTACCATGAAATATATGGTATCCTTATATTTGTCAACTATCTTCTCAGATAATCTGAACCTATTCTACAACTTGATCCTAAATGTCTTGATATCCATATCTATGGCATCCCTTACACTACTCTCTAAAGTGGCCTTAAGATAAATCTGAGACATTGTGGGTTTCCTCCTATCTAGGTAAATCTTTGCAACCTTTCCAACAATATGGAAGTACAAGTAAATGATCAAAGATCCAAACCTGAATGTCTTTCTCCTGTCATGCTTGATGATTTGAATGTTTTCAATCAGTTGAGTGCCCAAGATCTCACATAGGTTTTATTGAGTGTTATCCTTCACCATTCTGACAGCTGCTAGGACTGTTACTGTAGAGACACTGTTCAACCTACTTTCTTGCTAAAACTTATACCCAAGTATCATTGTTAGAATTTTTATGTCATCCTCCTTGATGGGGTCAACTGTCATCCCGCGCTTGTCACTTCTAGATAAGAAAAATTATTCAATTTTCTTCTTGACATCCTTGCTAGTAGGAAAAACTAGTCCAGTCTTAGGGAGTCTAGTTAATTCATGGAATAGGTCTGTAGTGATGTGAACAGGAACCTCACCAATCTTGTAAAGGTCATCATGTATTCTACTTAGAAAAATCTTCACCCATTCTGGCTCATCAATCTCATGCACATTAAAGTATTCAAAAATAGGGTTATCAATCAAGTGCGTGAACTCATCCTTGAATGTATAATCAGGTTTCATCATAGATCCCATATGAGTGGCTATGTTGATATCTCCTATTGTTTCCTTCTTATAGTAAATATATGCGCGGATATCTTCTATGTGAACAACACCTAATGGGGTTTTGGAGAAAGCTCCTTACACATCATCTAGTATGGATTTGAATGGATGCTTCTTGAATACAAATCTCTTCCTCTCTGCAATATCAAATACAACTGGAGTCACCATACTTACTTGGAACTTGATTAAGTAGGGTTTCACAAAATTCTGAAACGACGTGATTGCTAGAGTTTCATTTCAACTTCTTATCTATTTTCTTAACTGCCAAATCTGTTATGCTTCCGTGCCTTGATTCCTAGTGCTCTAGTGCTCTCCAGATTCTATGATCTCGAATGCAAGTGTGAAGAAGATCGAACACTTACTTTCCTTTATAAAATCTACCGCATTTAATGTTTGCAACTGTACACAAATTACTCAGAGAATTTGCAACTTTGATCCTGATACATTTGAGACAATGCATGTATGCATACTGCAATATTATGTGCTTTTAATCATGAATCCATAGGCACATACTTGGAGGTGAGTATACCAACCGCGCAGGGGTCCTGAGCTAGAATAGCTCCCCCTAAGACCAAGAATGTCTATTCAAGCAGAAGTAGAGGGTGCGTCCACTGTGGATGCATCAACTACTTTGTCAACATCATTTTCTTTCTTTACTTCAACCCAAATTTTGCTTGAATCTTCTTTTGCTTGAACAAACTTGACTTCTCCTTCTTCAAATATTGATTTCTTAGGATTCTCTTTCTTTTGAGTTTTTGATCTACAAAGCCTTGAGATGTGTCCAACCTTTCCACATGTATGAAAAATGATAGGAGGTCTGATGTTCTTGTTCATCATGTTGCATTGCTTTGCTGTGTGACCATTTTAGTTATATATCTGACATGTAGTGTTTTGCAAATTTCTTAGAGGTTGATTTCTCTTGTTGTTTTGTTTCATTCTTCTTTGATTTGTTCTACAATGTATAGCCTTGTGACCAAACTTATTATAGGAGAAACAATAACCATTGAAAGGTCTTACCTCTTTGCAATCTCTTGCCAAATGACCATGTTTGTTACATGCATAACAAGTTTTGTTAACTTGCTTGATTTCCCCTTTAGGTGGATTTGATTTAAGCTTTGTAACATTTTTAACTTTCTTAGCTTCTGAAGATGTTTCATGTGCTTTCTTTCTTGCAATGAGTTGATTTCAATTAGTGCTACACTGTATCTAAGACCAGCAGTGTCACCTTTTTGCTTTTGAGCATTAAGCTAAGATTGAAGTGAATCAGAACTTGTGTGGAGTTTATCAATCTTATCCTTTTCTTCTGTTAATTCAGATTCCAACTTCTTCTTTATGTTTTCTAATTCCAGGACTTTCATGTTTGCTTTCAAGAGTTCGTCATCTAGTTGTTTTCTTTCTTTGACCTTTTCTTCAATAGCAATTTGGCTGTCTGTGAGCTATTCATCCAGATTTTCAATTTTATCTTTTAGAGACATATTCTCTTCATTGAGGTTTTTGATCATTTTCCCTAAATCACTTGTAGAGCAATCTTTCAAATCTTTTCTTAATTTCTTGATAAGCATTTGTGAGCCACCAAATTTTAGTCTAAGTTCTTCATTTTCTTTTTCAGATCTATCAAGATCTTCAAGAGCTGCTTCAAGATTCTTTTTCAAATGTTTTGCTTCTGCTGAGTCCATTATCTCCTCAAGTGGTTAAAATTATTTGCTGAGGACTAGAGCTCTGATACCAATTGTTAGAGACACTGAGGTGGGGGTGAATTAGTGTTTGTCTATTAATTACTTTTCAGCAACTTAAACATAAATCAAACATACATTGAATGATCCTTAACATAATAACTCATAACACATGATATGATTATGGGGAAACCTTGATCAAAGGAAAAACCTAGTGGGAATTAGTACCCATAAATATTGTACTAGTATAATGAACCTGTTAAAGTTCCTTTGCCCTATTAGAAGTAGTCTTTACAATATGAGTACAATGACCTGGTTAAAGGTCTGACCCTGTTAGGAGTCTTTTACAAAACCATGTTAAAGGTATATGGCTCACTTCCTAGACTCACTGCCCAATAGGATGAAGGCTACAACCTTCTAAAAGATGATATACACTATATCAAAATGAACTGATGTGATGACACTGTTGTCTGATTAGTTTCATGTATGCACGAATGCTCTTACTCTCTTAAAGAGCTATATAATATACTGACTTCATCATACTACTCTTCTATGTCTTCCTCTTACATGATAATCGACACTTGTAACATAACTTTACATTACATACTTATATGTTCATATCCGAATAGGCGTGACCCAAAACAAGACTCTAGTCGGCCCTAAAAAAAAATACACAATGCTTATGATCAAGTTGGCTCAAGCGTGTTTACAAAAATGCTAATTACATTATTACAAACATATAATCAAATATTCTTATCCATTACATAACAAAATAATTCATGCTGATCAAAACACTAGTCGGCTTCCATACTCTATCTTCTGGACTGCTAGTCTACTGATCTGCCTGTAACTTTGCCATACTATTGTTCCATACTATGAATTTTTGGATGTAGCATGTACACATGTCATACAACATATATTTTATTGTGCATAAGTTGAATCAATCTCTCGCTCATGCGCTGATGTGTTCTTCGCTGAATATCTTTGTCTGCCCTGTTTCAATACTTAGTCATTTTTCCTTCTGAGTTATCTTTGATAGAAACTTAGTATGAATTTATTTGCATGATGACAACACAAAATGATTCATGCATCCTTAGGAAGTCAACTTTCCAACAACCTATACCTCTCCTCTTGCCTAGTAATATTTATCTTGGTAGACATGGTACTGTATAAACCAAAGGCTTGCATAAATGAATTCCTATTCAAAATTAATATGGAAGTGCCATCATTTTTCTTAATTATTCTAGAAAGAGCATCATAGTGGCTGGAAAGACCTAGAAACAAGTCTACATCTATATAGACATCAGGGACAATTAACCTAGCAAGAAAACTAGTCCAAGGGTTTGACACTGGGGTTGCTTTATCAGAATTATTATAAAAATAATTATATAGAGAAAAACCTGTGGATCCTGGAGTGCGAGCATCTCTGATCTCATAGTAGTCATCTGCTAGCAAGTTTGGATTTTCCCTCTTGTTCTCTGTGGACCCTGGCAATAGCTTCAATAATTCATCAGAGAAATTCCTCTTTCCCTTTGCATCATCATCAACTTCATCACTTTTTCGTTGGTAGAAGCCACACTAACTGCTTTACTCATTTTGCTCTGTTTCAACCTTCTATTTTACCGATATTGAAACAAATCTCTTCTCAGGATTCACTATTCTTCTCTGTGCACTGTTAGCAATTCAAGAAGATTGACAACCAGAGAATTACCCTGCAAATGATCAATTTCTGCCTCCTAAACACAAAAGACCTAGCAATTCTTCACTCTACAATTCTGGAAGTAAGATAAGTTAAAATGAACCTGCGATCGACTCTTTATGGTAACTCTCCCAAGTACATAGCTCATCATTAGAAAAACAATCAGTTTTTCTTTCAAGTTAACATGCTATGGAATTGATTGAAATCCTAGCCATAGCTCATGAGTGTGACAGGAAATCAAATTCATATGAGTGTGTCTTCAGAAAAAACCTTATAAAATTTGAACAAGATGACATGTCTTCATATGATTGGTTATTCATCAGACATCTCAGCTACCCCTTTTCATACAGCAATTAATTTTCTAGATTTTCATTGGACACTGAATCTCCACGTTGTCATATCAGCAATTGTTGCCTTTTATGATTTTTCATATTCAGTGACCACGCAACTATGCAGTATCTCCTTGTCACTGATCAACTTTCTTAACCCTCAATTCTCCTGGAGATCTAGCGACTATGTGATTTTCTTTACTTAGCTAACCACAGTTAACTTTTGTTATTACGTGGCTACATGAATCAAAGTCGCTAGATGAAATGCTTAACCCAAATTTTATTCGGAGACCTCATGACTTAAAGGTTACCTTTACTCTTAACTGTTATTGCTAAGTCACTGAGTGTTTATTTCTCTTTACGAGACCCCACAACTAACCTTTACCCTTTGATTCTAATTCAGAGACTACACAACTAAAGGTTATCTCATTGTCACGAGCACTTTTTACTCTTATGCAAATTTTATGGAGACTTAGCAACTACCATTGATCTTATTACATTCTACATCTGATGGCTCTGCTAAGTCGCTAAATATATTAAAAAATCCTTAAATCATTTGGATAATACGCGACAATACATAAATTTATACCTTTGAGTCTCTTAATCGCCAAATGACTTTTTCCTTTTGGGAGACCACGCGACTAGCCTTTACTCTACTCATTGTGGACACGTGGCTCTTTCAATTGTTTGTCACTGAATCGCTGATTAAAAAATGACTTAGCATTTTAAACCAGTGACCACCCAACTGCCATACACTCTAAACAGCTTACAATTTTTCATGAAGTCTCAGCATCTTTTACTAAACTGTCATTTTACTTGGAGACTATGCGACATAAACTTTTAACATGTCACTTAACTATGTTCCAATCTGGAGACCCCGTGACTGAAGCAATCACTAAGTCTCATAAAAATCACTAACTATTGGATTCTTTACGTGACACCGTGACTTAACTGCTTGCTTAAGTAATTCTTGATGATGTGTTTCTACATTGGGAGACTTCACGACTGAAGGGTTTCACCAAGTCTCATAACAAATAAGGAATATTCTATTTCTTTCTGAGACATCCTAACAATAGTTAATCACCAAGTCTCATAAAAAATGGAATATGCTTCTAGGATCAAGTGACTAGGCGACCATTGAAAAAGACACATGACTTAAGTTTGTCAAAAAGGTAATGCAAAATTAGAAACTCGATTGACATTTTAGGGCTTTCTTGCATTTTGACTTAGAAGATAGCTTAGGGTTTTTGGTTTTTGTACTATTCATATGGATTTTGACCTAAAAACACATAAATTTCATAGGGGTACTTCAAGAATAGGACAAACCTTCTGGATTTGGATAGAAAATGGCATGAAGGCAACAAAATTTTAAGGCAAACCAACAAAAAATAGGAATACAACCAACATGCCTCTTGCAAGCATGGAAAGAATTCAAAAATTCTAGGATAAGAAAACCACCAACCATAAAGAACCTAACCTAAAACACACCACCTAAAATACACAAAACCTATTTACAACCTACTGTTCATGGATTTGAGACTTCAAGAGATGTAGAACTTCAAAAACTATCCATGAACTGGTAGTTCCAGAGTATTTCCAACCAAATCTTTGAGAATGTAAGAATCTAAACCCCATTTGCTATTAATTACATATGGTTCAAGCCAGATAGGATCAAACTTACCATATTTTCCTTTTTCTTCAAGTTTGGTATTCCACATCAGGACCAAATCATCAGCTCCAAAACCTCTAACAATGTTTCTCTTATCAAACAATTTCTTACACTGCAACTATAACTTAACATTTTTCGCATGTCCATCCCTCCTTGATTCATCTAGTTGTATCAAATCATCTACTCTTATTCTCATTTCGTTATCTAATTCATCATCATATTCATGGACAAATTTGCATATCTGCAACAAGTTTTTTTGGGGTAACCTAGCATGAATACCATATACCAAATCAAAAGGTGCACAACCAATAGCCTTCTTCACTATCACTCTATCAGCCCACGGTGCATGCTACAACTTTGAATCCCAAGACTTCTTATTCTTATCCAGCACTCTTTTCATAATCTTAATCAGACTTTTATTACTTGATTCAACCTAACCATTCCCTTGTGGATGATATGGGGATGAGTAAGAGACTTGGATCCCATACTTCTAGAAGAAAACATTAAATTCTTCTAATCCGAAACACATTGCATTATCTACCACAATAGTCTCTGGACAACCAAATGTATGTAAGATATTTTGCAACATGAAATCAGTCACAACCTTACTAGTCTCTCTTTTAGGGGGGATTTCTTCAACCCACTTGTTAAAGTAATCAGTTTCTACTAAGATCCATGAATCGCCCCCACTAGACTTGTTTGGGATCTCTCCAATGAAATACATTCCCCATTTTTGAAAAGGTGCCTAAACTGTAATAGGCTTCAAAGGCGAATTCCCACTGAATTTAAGCTTACCTGTAAATCTTTGGCAAGCATCACATTTCTTAACATAGTTGTGGGCATCCTTAAAGATAGTGGGCCACCAAAAGATATATCTTATAATCGTGTGTGCATTATTCTTAGCCATGTAATATCCTCCACATGCACCATCATGCATTTGTTCCAATGGGATTTTAGATTTTTCAAAATATACACATTTGAGCAATACTCCTTCATTTCTACTCCACCACAATTGACCTTTAATTATAGCATACTTTACAGCATGCAACTTGATTGTTCTTCTTTTTTTTCATCCATGTTAGTGAGTAGTATCAGCTTCTTCAAATACCCAACAATATCCTTATACCATTCACATCACTCCATATCACAAATATAAGGCCTTTGATTTTCTTCTAGAAAATCTATATGATTTACACCCAAATTGCTCTGAGCCATAAGTTTTGCAAGTCCTGGGTCTCTAACCAATTTTTTGATATGAATATCAATATTAAATTCTTGGATCCTATTTATCCATCTACACCTCTTCCCTGAAACTTCTTGTTGGACTAAAATGTCTTTTACAACAGCACTAGGCACAT
Organism: Thuja plicata; assembly: GCA_018584345.1. Lineage (NCBI taxonomy): Eukaryota > Viridiplantae > Streptophyta > Pinopsida > Cupressales > Cupressaceae > Thuja > Thuja plicata. The sequence continues at coordinate 29,618 of MU228053.1, read as the reverse complement.
AAGCAACCACATTTGCTCCTACCAAATAACATTTAAAAGATTTAATACCTTTGACCAAAGCATAATCTTTCTTCTCCATGATGTCATATTTCAACTTTTTTGTTTGTAAATATTTACTCAAAAAGGAAATGGTCTGCTCAAAGCCCTCTGAATTCTTTTGTAATAATACTGCAGCAATAGTATTATATGAAGCAAATGAGAATATTTTAAAAGGCTTACCAAAATCTAGTGTTCTTAGGACTAGAGAATCCTTGATAGCTTGATTAATATCTAAATAATCATTTCATGCTTCTTGATTCCATTCTACCTTGGCTCCTTTCTTCATCATTCTTGAAATTGGAATGTTGGTTTCTAAAAAGTTAGTAATAAATCTCCTCAAGAAATTTGCCTGTCCAAAGAAAGATTGAATTCCCTTGACATTCTTAGGCTGAGGGATTTTTCAATTGTATATACCCTTTTAGGGATGATTATGACTCCATCTTTAGACACAATGTTCCCCAAAATCTTTCCCTCTATCACCCCAAATACACACATCTTTGGGTTAAAGAAAACCCCATATTCCAATGCTCTCACAAAGATCTTCTCAAGGTGACCACAATGTTGATCTTCTTTTGTTGAATAAGAAGTAAGATCATCTTGATAGACTGCTAGGAACTTATCTATAAAATATGAAAATGCCACATCCATGGCTCTTTGAAAAGTAGCTCCAGTATTTGTCAAACCAAAAGGCATTCTGACATACACATAATTTCCCCAAGGTGTCATGAATACAGTCTTGAATTATTATGATTCCTTGACCATAACCTGATTGTACCATGAAAATCTAGTGACTCTTTGTAGCATAGCTTCCATGTTAGGCAACCCATGGTTGTCCTTTAATGAATTAATGTTTGAATTTTTGAAGTCTACACAAAGTCCAATATCACCATTTTTATTTCTTACTGGCACCAAATTTGATACCCATGTTGAATGTCTTATTGGCTTCATTATTCCAGCATCCCTCATCTTCTTCAAATCTTCTTTCATCTTGGGTTCTAGGGTGAGATTGATAGGTCTTAATTTCTGTCTGAAAGGCTTTGTGCCTTCCTTCAAAGGAGTCTCATGTTGGAAAAGATCTTCTTTGTATGCCTTTAAATCATCATAAGACCATGCAAAGACATGATTATACTATCTAAGAAGATCAACTAACAACCCTCTAAGTTTACGAGACAATTTTTAACCAATATATACCTTCTTTGGAGCTTCATCTGTCCCTAAGTTCACTTCTTCCAATTCCTCAGGCTTGTTCATAGCCCTTGTAGAAAAAAGCTTGTCCCTATTGTCAAAGGCTTTCTCAAGCACAACCAATCCTTTGGGAACACTGTTTGACTTGAGTTGCAGGACCTCTTTACCAAAAATAGTATCTCTACCATCCACAGTCTTTACATACCCACTTAAATCCATCTCTTTATTCCCGAAGTCTGATTCACAATATAAGAATCTCAGCATATCCAAATCATCTTTAAAGACTTGCCAATTCTCAACATTGGTTGGGATGGATGGCCTAGATTTAACCTCTATCCTAGAGATTCCTACAAAAGTGATATCTTATGGTCTTAAGGCAATATTGGCCAGCAAATCTTCCATTTATTTTTACCTTTGTCCATCCAATCAATGCCAAATGCATCAAATTTCTCAACTTCATCCCAAACAAAATTTATATACTGCTTTAATCTTTGATTCTTTGAACCATATTTAGATCTTATCTAAGAGATTACTAACTCAGAATCGCCAATTAATCTAAGACTTTTTATATTGTCTCTTGAAGCCAACCTTAATCCAATTAGTAGAGCCTCACACTCTGCAATATTATTAGTACTGTTAGTAATAACTGAGAGGCGGGGTGAATCAGTGGCTTCAAAAACTTTTCTTTATTCTAACCACCAATAAAATAAACCTCAGATTATTATGTCCCTTACAAGATGCATGCCATGAAATACTTATAATAATTAACTCTCTGACGTTGGTTTTCCTTTTCTGACCTTATTCTCCTTGATTACCAATAAGTAGTAAAACTTATTTACTGACACTTAGTAAATATACAGAGTATACTGATAAATCCATAAATGCATATGTGAAATGTAAAATAGTAAAGTAATAGACCATACTCACATAACACATGGATTTTAATGTGTAAACCCATTAAGGGAAAAAATCACTATGACCGGTACCCCAAATTTTCACTCTTCTGAAGTGAACCCTGTTAGGAGCCAACCCTGTTAAAGGTTACAAACACACTGTTTGGTGTGACCTTGTTAGAGGATTTTATACGTAGAGGTTTTCACTTAGTATTGGGCAACCCAATTTTCTACCAGCCTTGAATCAGCCTCCTTAGACTATCACTAGGCTTTAGGAAAATCTAGTGCTACTTTCATAAATCAACCTTTTTGGCACTCCTTGGGATGTACCTCAATATATAGAAGACTGTTAAGTCCTGCCCTATTAAGAGACTTGATGTTTCAATGGTTAAACTAAATAATAATGACCTATTTCTAATGCAACTTGAATTGTATATTTTCATATCTATTTAAGTACATTACCTTTTTGATCAATGTATCAATTCAATTCTTTGTGCTCCACACTTTCTGCTCTGTGATGTTGCATTTCACTGTTAGTAGGTGTCAGCAGAATTCTTTAGCTCTCCTTCAACTTGATTGATTAGGACTATATGAAGTTATCCTTCATCAGTTTCTCTTCAGCATCCCCTTTCTATTCGCTCCCCCTTTGTGATTATTCGATATATGGAAATGAATTAAGCTTGTCTCTTATATAGACATGATATTCACCATTTTTTGATTCATGATTCTTGATTCTTCGCGTGAAAAATAATCTAGCCTATTTGATTTAAAGCATAACTCTTGATTTATCTTGTAGTTATCTTCTTGCCAACTATACAAATATTCTTTAAATCAATCACTTAACTCTGGTCGAATAAAACAATGAAAACAACCAGTTAAGTCTATCTTTAGCTCTTGCCAGCTAGATATTTTGTCATTTTCTGAACTCTCTTTTCTATCGGTCAACTCTGCAGTTAGTCATCAGTGACAACTGCTAGTTCCATTGGTGTGACTCTATTCCACTTCAGTCTCCATCCATTGGGCATCATTGGATTTTACTCATCGGGCAATTCTATTTTCAGCTCATCGGGCATCCTGTGATTTTGGTTCTTTGCCTTTACCGATGGTGTGCACTCCATTGGTGTTATTTTTCACTTAGTGACTACTTGACTTTTATGCATTGCTAAAAGCATAATCTTTGTTCCATTGATTCTCTAAAGTCTTTGGCATTATATACATGACCGTACAGATGATATCAAGTTGACATCAATGACAATACAAATCATTAATTGATTTAATGCCTTGCATTATCTTCAACTTAACATTATCAAACATTTAATCAGTTACATGTCATCAATCTCTCCCTTTGGCATTGATGGCAACATACTATATTATCACACTATACTATTTCTAATACAATATGAAATACAATTGTTGAGATTCATCAAACTAGCAAACAGTTTGTTTTGATAACTGATAAAAATGTCTGACTGTCGATAAGTTCTCTATTAGCTTAGATTTGATTCTTGCAATTCTCTGTGTTTCTTGTTCTAATGTGTTGCGTCCTTTCCTTGTGTCAATATCTCTCTTTTTGACTATTCTTCTTCTTTGATGTCTCTGTCTTTTGTCAGCAACTCTCCCTATGGATATGATCTCTCCCTATTGGAGTAATCTGATAATGGATAATCTTTCTTCTTTTTGAAGACTGTGATAATATGGAAACTTTCTCTCCCTTTGACAGCAATGCCAAATGAATATCTTACAGATATCTGACATTAATGTCAAGTGATCTCTTCTCTCCATCCATAATATATTCCTTGAATTTCCCTTATCCATCAGCAATACAATAATATGCTCTTGTGCTCAGTTCTGATATATACCTTTCAGTATATAGATGTAGCTTTGAAGTTCATCTTTTTGTCCGCATCAAAATGAATGATATTCTAATAATATATAGGCTGATGCAGCCTTCAGTCTTTTACTAACTGGTAGAGAAGGGTTTGACCCCTAGTCTCTTTCTCAGGTACTCTAATGTATCCTTGGGCAGTGGCTTGGTGAAGATATCAGCTAACTGTTCTTTTGATTGCACGTACTTAGGTATCACCTCTTTCTCTTGAACTTTTTCTCTTAAATAATGATACTTGATTGCAATGTGTTTAGTCTTGGAATGCATGAATGGATTCTTGGAAATTTTTATTGCACTGGTGTTATCACAATAGGTAATCATTTCTTCTGAGATCTTCATATGCATACCTTCCAGCAACTGTTTGATCCATGCAATATTTGAGCAGTTTGCAGCAACAACAACATATTCTACTTCTGTAGTAGACTGAGAGATGCATACTTGCTTTTTGCTAATCCACGTGACAAGTCTGTCACCCATAAAGAATGATCCTCTAGTTGTGCTCTTCCGGTCATCAAGATTTCCAGCCCAATCAGCATCAGTAAACACTTTTAGTCTAAATTTTCCTTCTATTCTATACCATAAGCCAAATTCCTCAGTATTCTTTAGATATCTTAGGATTCTTTTCATAGCAGTCATATGTGATTCCCTGGGGTTAGCAGGAAATCTAGCAACAATTCCTACTGCATGTGCAATATCTCATCTAGTGTGTACAACATACATGTGTTTTCCAATCATTGATCTGTACAAAGTCTGATTTACCTCTGTTGTCTTGTCTTCCTTTGTTAACTTACATCTAGTAGCCATTGGTGTTCCAACTGGTTTGGAATCTTCCATCTTGAATATTTTCAAGACCTCTTTGATGTTTTTGGACTATGTAATGAAAACACCTTCACTTTGTTGAATGGTCTGTAGACCAAGAAAGAACTTGATCTCTCCAAACATAGACATCTCAAATTATTTTCTCATCTCATCAGAAAATTATTTGCATAGCATATCATTGCCTCCAAATATGATGTCATCAACAAATATTTCAGCAATCAAAGTGTTAGCATCAGTATCTTCTTTCAAATAAAGATTATTGTTTTCACTAGTCCTTATGAATCCAATACTTATTATATAGGAATGAAGTAGTTCATACCAAGCTCTAGGAGCTTGTTTTAATCCATACAAGGTTTTGTGAAGCCTACATACCATGTTCCTATTGTCTGGATCTACAAACCCTTTTGGTTGCTCAATGTATATCTCTTCTTCAAGTATTCCATTTAGGAATGTTGACTTGACATCCATTTGATATACTTTGAATCCTTTGTATGCAACATAAGCAGGTAGTATTATTACTCCTTCTAGCCTAGTAATGGGTGCAAAGGTCTCTTCATAGTCTATACCTTCTTGTGCATACCCCTTGCATACTAGTCTTGCTTTGTTCCTTGTGACTTCTCCATTCTCGTTCAGCTTATTCTTGAATATTCATTTTGTACCAATGACATTCTTTTCATCTGGTCTTGGCACAAGTGACCATTTTTTGTTGTTCTCAATCTGCTCAATCTCATCATTCATATCACTTATCCATTCTTCAATGTCTAGTGCATTATTGACAGATTTTGGTTCAAACTCACAAATTAAACAATTTGAGTTTAAAGACTTACTTCTTATTCCTGTACCAGCTTTCTTATCTCCTATGATCTGGATCTATGGATGGTTCCTTCTTACATATCTTGCAAGTATAGGTATATTTCTTTGTCTATATACTTGATTATTATCCCGATCTTCATTCTGTTCTTCATTACCTTGCACATTATCTTGATTATTATCCTGACCATCGATAACAGCAGTCTGATGGTCGGTTGCAACATTTTGTTGTCCTGGCATTAACCACTATTGCTCAGGCATAGTGTTGGGTTCTTCACAATATACAAACTTGTTGTAGTCCTCTAGTTTTGTGCTTTCTAGCTCATTCTTTTATGCAAATTCATCAATCTTTACATTTGCACTTTCAACTATTTTTTTAGAGGCCTTGATAAGACATTTAAAAGCTTTTCTTTTGGTAGATTACCCCAGAAAAATACCTTCATCACTTTTGGCATCAAGCTTTCCATTTCTATCATCCTTTAAGACATAACATTGACTACCAAAGATCTTGAAGTAACGTACATTGGGTGTTTTACCATACCATAGCTCATAAGGTGTCTTCTTTGTGTCCTTCTTTATTTGTACTCTGTTAAGTGTATAGACAAGAGTACTGACAGCTTCCCTCCAGAAGATTTGGGTGATGCCTTTCTCTATCATTAGTGTTCTTGCACAATCAACTATTGATCTGTTCCTTCTCTCAGTAATCTCATTTTGTTGTGGTGTCCTTGGTGCATAAACCTGTCTTTTTATACCATGCTCATTATAGAAATTAGTGAATTCATCTGATATAAATTATCCTCCTCTATCTAATCTCAATCATTTCAAATCCTTACCACTTTTTTTTTCTACCATAGCCTTATACCACTTAAAAATCTTGAATGCTTCAGATTTATCTTTTAGAAACCTAACTGTCATCATTCTAAAGTAATCATCAACAAAGAGAATAAAATATCTATCTCCATAATAGCTCTTTGTCCTCATAGGTCCACATAAATCAGTATGGACTAATTCTAGAATATCATCAGATGTATGGGTTTTTCTTTTGCAACTAGACTTTTTCATTTTACCTTTTTGACAATTTTTGCACATGATGTTGTCTGGCTTTGTCATCGTCGGTAAGCCTCTTACATTTCTTCTTCTGCTTATTTTTATCATGTTGTCAAAATTCACATGACACAATCTTTTGTGCCACAACCATATGTCTTTGTTTCTATTCATTAAGCAAGTGGTGTCAATGTCATTCAAATAGAATAAGTTACCTTTAGTCTATTCACGGGTACCAACCAGTTTTCCTGATTCAATGAAGATCTTTGCCTTCTTGTTCTCAAATGCTACTCTATGACCTGAATTATTCAGCTAAGAAACACTCAACAAATTATAATTCAATCCTTTTACCCAATAAGCATTTTCACATTTAATTAGGTTATTCAACATTATAGTTCCTTTACCTTCAACAGGACAAGATCTATCATTACCCATTCTTACTATACCACCATTATAATACTCAAAAGTATTAAACTTTTCTTTGTCACCGGTCATGTGATGAGTGCAGCCACTATCTATAATCCAGATATCATTCTTGCTAACCTTAGATATGAGTGTAGTTTCTACATACCTTTCATCTTCATCTGAATCATCTTTCACAGCTACAAATACCATCTCGATGTCTTCATCAGGTTTGGTGTCAGTATCTTCATCTTTGCAAGCAGCTAGGTAGCTAGCCTTCTTT
>MU228052.1:275752-289929 GCA_018584345.1 Thuja plicata | reverse complement strand
GATTGAATACCATTTTGAATCAATTTTGTGATTCTATTCCATGGTCTTTATTTTCTTTTGATGGTAGATCATTGAATGTGATTTAAAATATAGATTGAAAAAATACATAATTTGATTTCAGAAATAATCTTTATACACTCAAAAACTAATGCCAACTATAAGACCATTGTTATTTTAACATTGAAGTCATTTTCAATTCTCTATGGTGCTATCTGCTTTCTTTATCTCAATGATGGATTACAGAGTGTGATCTGAAGAGTCAATACAATAAATACACAATTTGATTTCAAAAGTAATATTTTGAACATGACATAGACTGTAGAAAACTAATGCCAACTACTAAAACTTTGTTGTTTCAACATTGGAATGTTTATCATTTATGATTGTAGGTATGTTTTTTACTTCAATTATTTTTATTGTCTGGGTGTTTATAGAAGCAAAAATACAATCCAATAGGTATGCCCTGCTTCACTCTAGCTGTCACTACTGACACTGTTCTATGGTAGATTCAAAGTTTTAAAATATGCCCATTGCCTATGAAAGTCCAATATTTTATCTGAATAAAATGCTTCAATGGAATGTGATACTCATAAAGCACTATCAAGGATACTATGATTGTAGGTATGTTTTGTTTCTTATTTAGCCAAAAATAAATAAATAAATAAATTTGGAGATGACTACCGTTGATTTTTAGATTTTGACATTGTACTTTTGTTGAACACCTAATTTTGAAAGCAAACAAAATGTTGAAAGCATTTTAGAAATTTCTTGAATCCAATGTCATTCTTCTTCAACTCTCCTATGGTTATGGTTTTTATTTTATTTTTTATCTTCTCAATTGAGATACGTACATGAGGAACTAAAAAAAATCAGCTTTGAGGGCATGGAAGAAATTCAATATAATAGATACAAAAGTCTTAAATGGATCTTCACTAACTCCCATGGAAATGGTTGCAAGTTTCTCCCGTAGATTGAACATTTCTCTTTCTTTTTTTAGGTCATGGCACATCCTCAGTGACCAAATCTGACTATTGATATTTTGAGTAGTAGCTCATAAATTAGTGTTCCAGCCCCATCTACTAGCTCAAACTCGTTTGTCAACTGGCACAGGTTTCCTCAAACATAAATTCAGAATTTTGCAAGTAGTCTTTCCCTTGCTTGTCAGCAAAATGTTGACAAACTAAAAGTCACTAGTGCTCGTACATGTGATGTAAAAGATTTTGAAATCATGGCAATTGAAGATACAGTACTGGAACTGCATGCAAGCTATGTCAACTTTTTTGGATATTGTACTTTTATTAGGGAAATTTTTTATGATGAGTACTACGGAGAAGGCAATGCTTCAACAATTTGACATGCATTTTAGGACTACCTCAACTGCCAATAGTACATTGTACATTGATGTGCCTCACTTTGTAGTTTACCCATGTTTCAATTTACGCTACTACTCTTTTGGAAAAATAAATGTTTAAGCTTTTGGCCTCTTGTAATCAACAAAACCTTCCACTTTTTCTTCGTATGTTCCACCAAACGATGATATTACTAAACTTTGTACAAATTTTATTCAACTTCAAATATAAATGCATAGTGTCTACTTCCAAAAGTTTTACATTTATATGCTTCTCTCAACCCTTTCTTTTGCATGTGCTTAAAAATGACACTACATTTGTTTCTACAATACACACTATTTATATTGCATGAACAATATTTGTTCCATCTAAGTTTTGAACACAAGTTCCTATAATACGTTTTGAGCTCTCTATTTTTCACACTTTCACATTTGATTCCTCAGTCTATCCTTTTTTTACATGGAATATAAATTTTTATTTAAGCTACATAGTTTTGGATTATTTAAATTAGAACCACATTATTTGCTCCACCTTATTTGGACAATATAGTTACACAATTTTTTAAACTCCTAAAAAATATTTCTTGTTCTATACTTGTAATATTTAGTCTCTACATTGTGGCTTACAAAAAACAAATACATACCTTTTTAAATTGAATTCTCTTGAGTAATCAAATGGCAATTTGTTCAATAAAGTATTTTGACTTTACTAACAAATAGAGATAATTTATTTGTTTGCCCCAACTTTACTCATAATATATATTTAATTGTGTTTTCTAAAACATTTTTTCCCTTTTTTGTGCTTCTATAGGCACACACTTGTGTCTCCCTCTCAAGCTCTACAAAATACTCCTCTCCAATTGTTGGGTGAAGGTGCATCTTCTTATGCTTTCATTCTTTTATCCATTGTAACATGTCTTATCCAAACTCATTTTAGTTGTCATAAATGTCTACAAAATATTTTATTTCCCAAGCATATTTATTAAATGTTGTATGAAAAATATTTTGTGGGCTGCATTTATTGTGCAGACATATTTCTACATATGTCTTTTCATTTGTTATGGTTACTTCATCCATCTTACTATAGATTTAGAACAACATATCATTTGTTTAATATTTTTAATTGCATAATCCTTGATAGGTCAAATGGTTTGTTTGTACTTCTATTCTGCATAATGCTTAACACATGTTCAAATTTATAGGTCAATTACCCCTTCTTTAATCTATGTCTCACTCTTTGACAAACAATGCGATAAATCTTATCAATAATGACAACTTAGATGTTCACCCGCTTCTTCAAGTTTTTGCCATTGCAACATTTGGTCAAGGAACTGGGTCGACAATTAGATACAAGCTAGAGTTGTCTGATGGCCTTCACTTACAAAAAGCTACCTTGCCAAGAAAGTTTAACGACATTATAACAACAGGGAGAATTCAAAAGGGCTCTATAGTGCAACTCAATGAATTTACTATTCCTACCATTTGTGAGTCAAGGTGAGGCAACATATACCAGGTCTTTATTACAATACACCATTTTCATTTTTTTATGCACCTAGAGCACACTACTAATTATGAAAATATAATGAATTCTATAGGTGGATTGTAATCTCCAAATTAGAGGTCTCTTGCATGAATCATGATATCATTGGTGACCCCACCTTCTTCTTCAAACAACCAGAAATACTTGTACAACAAAATCTAGGTACTTCATAAAAAAAAAGCTCAATGTACAAGACCTTGGAACATCTAAACATGCAAGTCATACAAAATTTATGTTTGGCTTTCATGCATCTCTATGAAAAAATCTCCCCCTACTACTATTACTCCTATTAGGAGTTTGAATCCATTTCAAACACAGTGGATGATACAAGGTCGCGTGACTATGAAGAGAGATATCCACCACTTCAAGAACAAAAATGGAGATGGGAACATGCTTAGTTTTGATATGATTGATAATGAGAAAATTGAAGTTCACGTCACTTTCTCCAATGCAATTTCAGACCTCCATCTTCAAAAAGTTCATGTTAGGAGTGTATACACACTGTCTCATGGTACTGTCAAAAGTGCAAACAAGTTTTACAATAAGCTTAATAGTGATATAGAGATTACTCTAATAGATGATTTGAGACTCAACCTTTCTATTGATGACCTCTTGATTCCAACACTTCAATTCATGTTCACACCCATTAGAGATATCCTGACTCACAATGCTAATTCTTCTATTGATCTAATTGGAATCATCATATGTGTAGATAATTCCTCTACAATAAAAAGGAAAATTAATACAACTGAGGTCCTTAGGAGGAGTCTCAAAATGATAGATATGTCTACCTCCAATATAAGTGTTACTTTGTGGGGAAAAGAAGCTCAAAAGGAAGGCACACAACTGTAGGAGATGTACCATCTACAAGAGGTAACTATGCTTGCGATAAAAAAGGGATGGGTTGAAGAATTTAATGGTAAGGTTGTAAGTACACTAGCCACTTCCCAACTATTTATCAACCTTGACATTGAAGAGACAAAACAACTGCAATCTTGGTTTGCACAAAATGGAACTGATCTTCTCATGCCAGCAATAGACCTTCTAGATGCACCTACACTTTTAACACAAATGACAATCTCTGCTATCATACAGGAGTCTTCTGATTTAAAAAAACCCCTACAATGCATTATTGGAGCGACCTTGGTTTTCATCAAGACAAATAAAATTTGTTATCCAGCTTGTCCCATGGAGATTGGGGGAAAACAATGTAAAAAAAAAGTCGAATAGAACAATCAAGGGTTGTGGTTTTGTTCAAAGTGTGTAACTACTTTTTCATATTTTAACTATAGATATGTTCTTCAAGTCAAGCTTGAATACCCCACAGGTACTATATGGGTGACTGCTTTTGACGAGGCTGCAACTAAACTTGTTGGCATGTCTGCAAAAGAACTATATATGTTGCAATTCAATTAAGAGGCTGATACACATGCTGAGGAGGTTATTAAACGTCTACAATGCAATCAATTCCTATTCACCCTATCCAATACATTGGAAACATATAACAATGAAACAAGGTTGAAAACAACAATTGTTGAAGTTGGTAGGTTTGATTTCACAGATGAAATCAAATTTTTGTTACATGAAATTCCTACACTATGTCTTCCTATTGTAGAATAACACCTTAGAACAAGTTCTTGTTATTTTATGATCATTTTTAATTATTCCTTCTTTCCTAGTTTATAGAGACTTCTATCTATGTGTCATCCTTCTATGTACAGGGTTCCAAGACCCCTTCAAAACTTGCTTGCTACACTAACTATAAATAAAACTGTCTTTATGGTTTCCATATTAAATTTACTAGGTACATGGTTCATGCTATGGATGGTTATGTGAATGGATTTGTTTTTGATTAAGTAAAATAGGTTTTACAGGGATCCTGAAACCCAAAACAAAGGGTTTATGATAACAAAGTTTAAGCATAAAAAAAAAGAGCGAGTTCAAAAGGTAGGACAGGCCAAGAAAGGCCAGAACAAAAAGAAGGCTAAACTTCTAAAAAGAATAAATAAACAGAAGAATCAAGTAAAGCCAGGGAACCTCTGGATAATTCCACCATGATTTTTTCCGCCTCGGCCTCCTTTAACTCCATGCGGGTAGCCGAATCTTTGATTTCCTGGATCACCCTCTCCAAGTCCTTGTCTTTAGTATTCTTTGTCTTGGCTCAGGTACGCTTTCCAGGCCCCTGATCAATGTTCTGCACAACCTCTATTTCCTTGCTAGCCATGTCCTTCCCAACCAGTTTCTCCTCCAGCTTGACAATCTAGGCATTTGTTTGTTCTCTGGTCTTCTTAAGAGTGTTATAGCTTTTATTAGCTATTTTCTTAAGGGTTGTTTCAACCCTAGTCATGCTTTCCTCTAGTTTTTGGATGTGGGTGTACAAGTTACTTAGATTATCCATTTCATTGTTCATGTTCCCCATGTTAGTGTCATTTACCCTATTTTTGAGGTCTTCCATCTCATGATAGAGCCACTTGATTGTCCTATAATTGTTGAGCATGCTATTTCTGGAATTGTTTAGCAGGTCAATATCAAATTACCTAGTGTTGTCACTAAGCACAACTAGAGAAGGGTCAATAAGCTCATCTAACTTAATATGGCCATCATATTCTACTAGAACCTTGGGGTTTATGATCTCTCTAGTTATCCCCATTTTAGGCATCTTTGTGTTGAAGTCTCTCCACCCTATGATCTTTCCCTTTTCTACAATGTCATAGCTAAACTCCTTTTCCTGTTCCATCCCAGCGTCGATTTGATTCTGCATAGGAGTGTCCTGAATAGGGGAAGTTATTTGAAATTTGTCCTTTGGGTATGACCTGTCAACACTCTCTTCCCTATCCTTATCCTTCTTTTTTGGGGGTTTCCCAGAATTAGGGAACTTTCTCTTTTTTCTTTTCCCGCCAGTTGGGAACTTCTCACTATCAGAATCCATGTCTTCCTCATTATATTCCTCTTCAGAGGAAATAATCATAGTGCTCTATTTTTTTGGGGTTACCATGATCTCTTTTTTAAATTTCACCTGAGTGCCCTTTTTCTTCTTTGAAGAGGAACCCTTGATGGTCTTTTTATTCTCATAATCGTCATCTTCCTCAGAATGCAAGCCTGTGCTACCCTCTGTGTCTGAGGGGATATAATCCAAGCCTGAAACCTCCATTTCCTCTTTCTGGTTCACCTCTTTACCCATAATCTGGGCTTTAAAGTAATCATAGATGAGAAATAAGAGCCCTTCATGCAGTGTGGGGTTAGCTATGGCTTTTTCTCTATAGCCATTAATATTATCATTTATGGAAGCATAAAGGTAAAAGGGGATAGAAATCAACATGTCATGGTGAAAATGATCCAAAAGCACGAAGTGGTGGGTGTGGATTCTATGAAACCTGGAGTCTAGGGTTATGTAGTAGATGATGGCACAGACCATAAACCGCCACAAAATTTTCATCCCATCAGGCAAGTAATGGGTGCCGACTTTGGTGAGCTCGCCCTTTTCCTCCTCATCTCTCACAAAGTCATTGAAGGCAGCATCTGAAATCTTTCGGTCTCTGTAGAATTTTTTCCCAACTATGGGAATCCTCATCACCGCCGAGATGACTTCTTCTGTCACAGTGAACTTTCTGCCCTCTCTATTCCATACACCATGACTTTGTTTTTTTTTCTTTCCCATTTGTAAAGCATAGTTTACTATTTCTATTTAGGCGTTGCAAAAAAAACACGTCTTCTTTTGATGCTAACATAGGTTTTCTTAGGTTTTTATAATATTTAAATGTGGACAGATAGTGATAATATGTTGTCTCTCTTCTTTTCACTCCATACAATGAACTCAAATACACAAGATTCTCAAACACAAGTGAACCAAACTAGGCCTCCTGATCTTCAAGCTCATGAAAGAAGTCGCTTGTATTATGCTCATCATAGAGAAGAAATAAGTTTGTGTCGTGTCATCCAACATGCAAACCGCTCCCATGAAACACCACTTCAACCACTCCATGCCCACTTCCAAGCTTCTATAAGTTCCCAGAGTCATCTGCCCTCTATGTCCACTGAAACACATCTTCCTGAACAAGACCCTTCAACTCCACTTTCACATGTCCAAGATTTTGGAAGATTGTTGGTCCAGTGTAGCCCTGCTCAACTGCAATCTCATAAGAGAAGCCGCTCATATTATGCTCGCCATAGAGAAGAAATATATGCACATCGCACCATCACACACATGAAACACCCCTACTATACACTTGGCCAGCCATTCCCTACCTTCTTCCAGACTTCCACAAGCTCCCAAGATGACCAACCATCCACGCCCGCTCAAGAAAATCTGCAAGAGCAGAGTGCTCCACATCCACCAACACTTAACGAAATGGATATCGATTTGTCCTTTTCCTTTTTAGAGACAACTAAGACATTTAGAACTAGGATGGATGCACTTTTAAAGTTACATACATGTAATATATATAAGGAACGCTACCCTGGTATGCATGTTTGCTCTACAAACACCGACCTCACTTGCAGGAGATGCATTGCTGAGAAAGGAATACATCACTTCTATTTAGCAAATAATATGGACCCGCTTGAACAACCCACTATTTTGAGGGTTCTCACACAAGTAGAAGAGATGCTCATTGCATGTGTTAATCCAGTATTGCAAGTCACTCATGCCCATGGTTCCCAATACAAATATAGTGGCCACACAATCAGCTTCCCCCAAGATAAAAAAATAGCAAACTCTTTTCCACACAGGCTTGAAGAATTAGATGTATTAATCATTCATAGACTTAATACACATGGGAAGGCTTATGATTGCTATGTTTGTAGAAGTCCTGTTCAAAATGCACTAGCATACAAGATCAAGTATGACTCTTACTACAACAATGTTCTAATCGATGATTCTGCATTATCACTACTACCTAATTCTGCTACTAACATCTCAGGACTGCTTCATACACTTCACAGTGATGACGCCAACCTAGGTTCACCAAACATTGAGTTTGAAAATATGCATAGTGAACCGGATAGTGACCCAGAATATTCAACATCGTTTATGGTAAGACTACCAAAAAAATGACGTGAGCTACAAATCATTAAATAATATTTACAACTAGAACATCAAATAGACACCATTATTGAATGGACACCCATAGCCTCAGAACCCATTAATGAGTACACCACTGAGGGCTTATTTGACATGGCGTTTCTCACTCTATTCCCAAATGGAAATGCATAACCTTTGCAAGCTCGAGCTAGAGAAGTACAACTTCATGAATATGCTTTTCACCTTATGTGCTTTCATGATAATAGATTTGGTCAACACCCATGCTTTAGGTACTTCCTTCTAAACCTTATGATGCGCCACCATAGCCAATCTCTTGCAACAGTCTTCACTAAACAGAAAGTCAAAGACAATATACCTGCCACTATTGAAGACCTTGGGTCCCACTTAACAAACCTCTAAGACAATCAATTGGCAGAAGAACTAATGCATTTTGGCTCTACCTTGCGAGGGAAATGTTCATACTGGAATAAGTGTCATACTAATCTAATAGATATGATAACCCAAATTGGCTCTCCGACATTGTTCTTCACATTAAGTGCAGCTGATACAAAGTGGCCTAATCTTCACACTGTCCTTTCACCAAATGACACATTTTCCTTCCTCACCAATAAACAATGCATGGATAATGTGATTAGAAACCCCCACACAACATCTCTATACCTTCATCATTGTTTCACTATCTTTCAGGAGGAGGTGATCGAGAAACTAATGGGCGCAGTTAATTACTAGTACCATTATGAATGGAAAAGTCGAGGGTCCACACACATCCATGGTTTCATTTGGATAAAAAATGCACCAAACATGGATACACTAGACTAGGAGAACCCTACTAAAGTAAATAGAGCTAAATCATTCTTTGACAAATATGTCACTTCTTGGAACCCTCACTCAAAATCTAAAATTGGAAACATGATACATAGATCCCCAGCTGATGATCCATGCGTGCTAGACACAACTGAAATATTTATTGGGAATCCTTATGTTGATTATGAAGAATTGGTAAATCACATGCAGAGGCACACCAAATGTACTGAGAGGACTTTCCTGCATAAGAAAGGTCGACAGGTAGAATGCAAATATAAAGCTCCTTGGAAAGAATGCGAACAATCCCAATTACTATGCGATGAATCAGGTCACAAATCCTATGAACCGTTAAGAAATGATGACAGATTAAACATCCATAACCCACATATTCTCTCTATATGGAGGGCTAATGTAGATTTCTAGCTCATCACCTCGCGACTTCTAGTTCTCAGGTATATTTCCATGTATGCATCCAAGGCTGAAAAAAAATCAGAGAGTTGTGTTATTATGATCGCAAGAATTAGTGTCGATGCAAACCAACAAGATCCCGCCATTAAAGCATACCAGAAGTTCATGGCCGAGATCATTGCAGAGAGAGATATTAGCACACAAGAAACTTTCCATATGCTACAAAAACTACCTCTTGTGATTTGCAATCGACAATTCATATCACTAAATGTGGGTAAAAAGGTTCTCCACCGCATCAAACAAACAACCGATGGTAGTGATATACAATCTACCTACATACAAGCCTACTTGCATCATCCAACACACTTAGAACTAGTAACACTAATTGAATCAACAAGATCTTATACGTATTTTGCCAATCGCAAAGTAAGAAAATGACATGATAAAAAACAAAAAGCAATAGTCCAAGTCTATCCAAGGTTTTATGCCATTCCAGAAGAAAAATCTGACAATTTTGAGTTGTTTTGTTGGAGTGAGCTTCTTCTATATAAACATTTCCGTGCAATAGATAGAGATATAGGAATCTCCAAAGAAGATATAATTAGTAATTGGAAATGTATGGATACACAAAAATATCATGTTTGGCATGTTGATCGTGTTGCTCAAAACCAAGATGAATTGCTAGAGGAAAATGAAAGTGATACCGAAATAGGTAGACAAGACAATGTACAAATGCAAGAGTGGGAGCTACTGTCTCAAATGGGGCTTGCTAATAGTATCAACCTAAATGAGCTTGACATGTTGGGAAAGCACAATTTTGACACTAGTAACTTTTGAGAGGACCACAATGTCCCTTCACAATTGCATGAAATTGCAAAACAATTTGTTCTTACGAGCAAGATGTGTCAACAAAGTATTCACACCCCAACAAATGTGTACAACCAAAACTACAGATTATTGCCTCAGCAACAACTGGCACTTTCTCACATTATAGACCATTCCAAAGCTAATTGCTCAAATGAACCTTTATACATGCTTGTACAAGTAATAGTAGGAACTGGAAAATTGTATCTAATAAGTTGCATCAGAATTGCACTTCAGCAATGCAGACCACAAGGATTGAATCTACTTCTTGTTCTCGCACCAATAGGAATTGCAGCATTTAATATACATGCATCAACCATACATGCAGCCCTCAAGATTCCAGTTACAGACATGAAACCACTAAAAGGCCAAATATTGACATCATTCCAAGAAGACATGAAAAATATTCAATACATACTCATCGACGAGATGAGTTTCATAGGCCCAAAACTACTATTGAAAATTGATAGCAGGTTACATGAAGCAATACCCCACCGAAAACACATATCTTTTGGGGGTCTCTCTATAATTCTAATTGGGGACCTTGCTCAACTGCCACCTATAATGGACAAACCTCTCTATGCATCACACACAATTGCACGAAATCTATGTCACAAATTTAATATAGTTGTAACATTTCAAACAATTTTTAGACAAGATGGTGATGATCTGATTCAAATACAATTCTGTAAAGCGTTAAAAAACATGCGCATTGCAGAACCAACAGAGCATGATTGGAAGTTACTAATGACTCACACAAACAAGCACCTACCATTAGATGAGCAAGCACAGTTTGATCAAGCAATACATTTATTTGCTACAAATGAACTTGTTTCATTCCACAATAAAAAAATGCTCAAACAACTAAATGCACCTATTGCACTCTGTGTTGCAATCAATACACAACGTAAATATGCTGAAGCTAATAATGATGAGCAGCTTTCACAAGAAGTCCTCTTATGTAAATTTTAGCATGTCATGCTTACCACAAACCTATACATAGAAGATGGTCTTGTCAATGGATCTCTTGGTGAGGTCAAAGATATTGTATATCCCTTTGGCTCTAAGGCCCCAGAGTTACCAACATATGTTACTGTCAACTTTGATAACTACAATGGCCCACCTTGGGATGTCCAAAACCTAAAAACTATCCCCATACAACCCATAACCTGTGGAAGCCACGCATAACTACCACTAACCACTACATGGGCTATCACTATACACAAATCACAAGGCCTCACATTAGATAGGGCCACAATTGATATAGGTAAAAATGAAAGGCAGGGCCTCACCTTTATAGCGGTCTCCAGAGTCAAATCCCTGCAAGGCCTTCGTATTGAGCCCGCCTTCTCTTTGGAGCGATTTTGTAAAATGAAAAAGAATCTATACACTATAATTAGAAAGAAAGAAGAAGCTTGACTTCTACTGATCTCACTTTGAATTTGGGTATGTGATATTGCTTTAACCCCTCTTTTTAAATTTTCCAACTGCCAATTTTTCATTCTCTTGATTAAACCAATCAATTGTACAATTTTATCTTCTTCTCTTCTACAGGTTCACATTGGCTGTTGCACAAAGAGGAAACAAATAATATTGATTGCTACAAATAGAGCATTCTGTTATTTATTCCAATCCATTCCAAAGATTTGTTTACTTTCAAGCCGCTACAACAAGTACAAAATGCCAATACTTTGCATGCAATTGTTCCACGCTAAATTATCTTGTATTCAATGCTTCCTTCATCCATGAAGCATGTTTTTAAAATGCCACTTCAATAACTTCCGTTTACTATGTTATAAGTACATTTTGCTTGCACATCACACAACTGAATTGCCATTGGGAATGTGGCTTTGCCCTTCTAATCTTCTATTGCATCAATGAACTTGTACATCAATAAACATGATGGATCAACGAAATCATTTCCTTGTTCATTTGATGGCGAAGTATATTAGAACATTATATGCTTGCCTTACCAAGCATTTCATATTCACATATAAAGGGATGACACATGTTTTGAATTCAAAGCCGGGAAAATGAGTATAGTACTATTATTTGACATGCTTTGTAATTGGTTAAAGTTTTCTTGCATACCTTTTTTATTTTTAAAAAGTGATCATGAACTTTGAACTGTTACTCTCAATTTGGAAATCAACTTTTTTTTATTATATACGATGTGTTTTTCAATTAGAACCTTATGTGACCCATACTATTCACGAAATATCAGATTCAACAGAAATACCCATCATGTTATAGTATGCCAAGTTGCCAGTTAATGTGTTCAAGAAACAATATAATTTTTCATAAGGCTTATTTATTTGTCAAATAATGTGATTGACAAATATTCAGAAAAAAGAAATATGGGGTGTCATACTCTACATTTCAGTTTCAGCATTTGGTTGAACCATGGATTCAATTGACCAATCCAAAATAGATGCTATCTTACAAAATAAATGTCATTGGATTACATAACTACATGGGTTTACCAAAAAAAAAAATACACATCTGTCAACAACGATTCCACATATTTCTATATCTAAACTACTATACACTTACATTGAGAATGTCAAGATTCATTTACATTTTCTGCTCAAACACCTATCGGCAATTCTCTTGCACCTCCAATCGGTGCAAGTGCTAGTATACTCAAATTTTAAATCAAATGAAGAAATTTTCATGATAGTTATAATAAAGTTCATTCTTCAATGTGTTATAAAGCAAGAGGCTACCAAAAATTTATTATAAAATTTAAGAAACAACAGCCGAAATCATATATGTGTACTTACAAGGTAAGTTCAATCTATAATGACATATGAGCTAAGGTTGAAGACCAGCTGCCATAAAATTATTAACAACGGGAATGTGTATATTCCAAATTTTAAAACAATTTTTTTATCACCACCCTTTTGGATTTACGATGTAATATAGGCATATTGGGCCAAATTTACTTAGACAAACTGCCGCCTTTCAGAATCTGGAATTAGAAACAAATTCTGAAATCAACGTTGGGTTTCTATGGATGCGGGCGCCCTCTAGTTTCTAACGCGATCATAGTCGGAATGTGCGTGGAAATTTCATGTGTCTTGGATGTCATCCAATCTTGGCTCTTTTTATATACCTTTTGACAGATATGGATGAACATCGTGATTGCATAGAAGGATGCGGTGAGAGCAAAAACAATCCCCAGATTGGCAGGAGTAATGGGGGAGGCTTTGGAGTCAAGAGCCGTCTCTAAATCTGGAGAAGACGTTCTTTCACCAAACCATTTCCTACGCATGCTCGCCACAGTGTAGTGATGCTCCGATATGTTTAGCACTGCTTCAGATATGTCAGATAAAAATGGCGAACCCTTGCGGAAAAACTGTAATACCAAAGTAGAATTTAAAATCGAGTGTCTGTGTGTATATATATTTTGGAAAAGTTTAAGAGTAGAATGAAGTGGGGGATGGAAGAAATGCTTACAAATCCGAAGCCTCCAGAGCTGAAGTATCCTTGATCCACAATGGCAAATTTTTCACATGGGTAGAAAGATTTGACCATTTGAAGGTATGGACTCTCATCCACTATGGCACCCACTGTCCCGTTTATTAGGTTTTGCACGTAATCATGTGCACTTTCTAAAGGAACCAGTCTGCTTTGAGGGATTTTCAGATCATTCATGAGATAAGTTCTCACAAATGAAGTTTTCAAGTAACCCACTTTAACATTGCTTGTGGTGAGACTTCTCATGTTTGTAATTGATGGGGCCAATCTTTCCACCGTGAGAATAGAGGTGAGATGTGCAGTGTAGCTATTGTTCAGTATTAGAGCGCTGAAAAGACATATTGCTACGATTCCCTTGCCCAGACTGCTCTTTATATCCTCCCCTGAAACTCATGACAGCGCTTTCCTCAATTTAAGAATGAAGAAAACAAGAAACAAACACCGAAATTGTTCAATAGCAGATAAAACATTTTATTCATTTCAATAGCTATAAACATTTCTTTATCATATGATCAAGGATCAGCTGATTAAAATATCGGAGGTACAAAATTATTACAATAAAAGCTAACAAAAATCTCATGCAATACATGCAAAAATCTATATTTAAAAAACCAAATTATAACTCATTTTAAAACCTAATCTCAGGCAATGTGGCTAATTTATGAAGCCAGTAAAGAATTCTATATTGTGAA
>MU228052.1:255424-275652 GCA_018584345.1 Thuja plicata | reverse complement strand
AACACATCCATTGACCTTTTAAGTATAAGAATGTCCATATTAAACATATTAAATGAATTTTCAATGGAACTTCATTTCTATAGGTTGTGTAAACCAAGGTAATTTTTATTGAGTAATAAGCGTAAACCCTAAGTTGGTATGATGAAACCTCATAAATTTTCATGCATATGCCATTTGCGAAACCTTGGGAGGAGAACTATGTGCAACTTTGAGTTGTTTGGAAGAAGGAATGTAGGTGGTCCTTGCATGAAGGATACCCTAGTGATCTCAAGTCCACATGAGGAGGGTCTATGGGAGGAAAACTCTAGGCATTGGGTTTGTTCTTAATTTATTTGACCTTGCCTCTTTTGTAGGCTTCATAGGAGGTCAAAATATGTAACGGGCTATTTGGAAGGAGTTAAGAATAATCAACATCTTCTAAATAATGTAATGTTCCTTTAAATAGATAGCTAAACAAGGTGAATGTGTTGAATACATTATAATTGATATTTTCTTAGGGGTACACACTAAGTTGAGGCCATCATGTGTTGTTTCTATATGTTTTTGAAGCTTAACCCTTGACTTATATATGAATCTATGCATACAATCCTATATTTTTTGATTGTGTTATACTCATTCATTTGTTTAAAACTTTGAAACTTGTGCATGACCACCACAAGTGTGAACTGCTTGACATTTATGTAGTGACAGGGAGTCATTGGACCGTGCCAATGATCAATATTTGGGCTACTGCAAGGGATTAATCAACATTCACCTAGTTCATAAAGGTGAAGTTTCTAAGGCTACCCTGGATATGATATTACAATAGCTAGAAATTTCTTATTAGATCATGCCAATGATGGATTCCTAGAGCGACTATTCTATCTTTTGGATTAGCCAACATTCACCTAATTACAAAGCTGAAGGATTTCTTGGGGCTATCTAGGATTTGATATAGTAATGGTTTCATGGGTAGTTTTATTACCTTGCGGGTAGTGCTAACTAGATCTAAAAATTGTTTCAGGAGGGTACACTAGTAGTTAACTACAAAATGGGGGTGATTTATTCCAAGTGAACTGCCTAGTATTGTGAAGAATATAGCTAATAATACTACCTAGGTCACTAGGTGGTCTATGTTATAAGCTACATCTTAATAGTTGGATAGACTTGTCGCCAATGGCCTATAGGTGATTGAAATTGGCATCCATCAGGCTAGGTTGGTTCACTAATTGTGGGAATCCTTAAGACTAAGGTTGGACCTATGGTGTAGTATGAGATGCATCAAATCCTTTTTTTGGTTGTTTGATTGTATACTTGACCTTGTTGGATTGAGGATAGATGCCTGGTATAGTATAGGATGCATCAAATCCTCTTCCCAAGCATTTGATGGTACAAAAAGACCAAGGAAAGGAATAAGACCCATGGTGTAGTACACAATGGACTGAAATTCCCTCTTCATGGGATGGGCTATTGATAGGAAATAGTTAGCCATTTTGTATGAGCTAGTCACTATTTCTATTGTGATTTATGTATGAGCCAACCATTATTACCTTTGTGATTCTTGTTTGATCCAGTCACTATTGTTTTTGTGATTTATGTATAAGCCAATCACTACTCTATTTGTGATTTATGAATGAGTCAATTAATATTTCTTTTTTGATGTATGTTAGAGCTCCTCACTATGTATATGATGTATGCCAAAGATAGTTTCTTGTGTAGCTATGGTGTGTATGAGCTAATCATCTCATGTACCTATGATTTGTATGAGGTAGTCATTTTTATATGTTACATGTGCTCAAGATAATCATTGTGTGTGATTAATGATATGACCCTTGTGCGTATGTGTAAGTTGATACAACTAATGATTGGTAATTATGGACATAGAGCCAACATGTTATGACAATGAATAACTTTTATTGTGATGAGACCAAGCTCATAAATTAGATATTTGTTTAATATTTAGTGTTTAAAAAGGAGATTAAAGATCTCATCAAGAGGAGAGAGTAGACCCCCTTTGTGTGTGAACTATGAAGCTGCTAACTTTCCACAAGAGAGTATGTAGACAGGGTCTTCACGAAGAACCGTTGAGACTGAAGTCTTGGCCTAGGGATGATACTTATTATGGAAGCTTAACACTGTAAAGTGTAAGCATGAATTGTGATATTGAATAGTTTCCACCATGGTGAATGAAGGAGTTTTAAATATACTACTTCTAAATTAAATGAAATATTATTCGTTGATTAAGTTGATAATCGATGTTAAGTAAGAAAAAAATAGTGGTCAATGAAAGGATTTTACATAAACCCTTACCCTAATTGAATTCTAATTTAGCCTTAATAGCGACTCTAATTAAATTATAAACTTAATCTAACCCTGATAATACTCTACCCTTAATTAATTAATTATTATCATATATAATATTATCAAATATAATATAATATTAATATTAATACTATAATATATTCTTACTAGTGTGTATATACTCTTTTGAGTTTAAATTTTTAAATATCTAAATATCCACTATTGACATATTATGTTCAGTATAATGTTCTAAGAAAATAAATTTCCTTTTGCATAAATATACTCAACTAAAGATAAGAAACCAATAAGTGAGATTTATTAGTGTGATGAATTTCATACAGAATAAAAATTTAGATTATTCTATGCTTGAAGCTTCCCATGGATAAGCATATACTATAAAGTATATCAATGATTTTTAATGGAGTGAAAAATAAAATATATCTATAATTTTTTACTCCTTACTCACTTGTGAAACATTAAAGGTCATAACTTATTGTATAATATTATCTTTTTTGTGCCTTTACCAATGAATTTTAGTAACCTTCACATAAGTTTCAATAAATTATATATTAAGGCTTTATAATATAATTAATAATCAAAAGTTAATCTTCATAATTGTGATTTAAAAGAAGGTTTTTATCTACACAAATTCTTACTCCCCCTAAGACAATTGTTAATGCTTGTTGGCATATCAAGTCAAATCATGAGGTGAAGTTTTTGATAAATGTCTATTGGCATATCAAGTCAAATCATGATGTGAAGTTGGCTAAATTTATTATATGTTAATAAAATATAAGTGATGTTACTATAATTTCATTGAGATAGTTTAAAGGATTAATACAAGAATTTTAGAATTTAAGTCAAGTTTGAGAATTGATGGGTAATAGATAACATAATGTTAAGATAGAAATTTTTATTATTGAAATAAATATACTCAAATCTAAAATAAAATGAAGAAATTTTCATGATAGATATAAAAAAACTCATTCTTCTGTTGTAAAGCATGAGGCTATCAAACATTTATTATAAAATTTAAGAAACTATGCACAATAATATTTTAGACTGCCGAAATCATATATGTGTTGTGTACTTACAAGGTAAGTTCAATCTATAATGACATATGAGCCAACGTTGAAGACCTGCCATAAAATTATTCACAACGGGAGTGTGTATATTCCAATTTTTAAAACAATTTTCTTATCACCGCCCTTTTGGATACGATGTAATATAGGAATCAGCTTAGACAAACTGTCGGCTTTCAGAATCTGGGAATGGAAACAAATTGTTAAATCAATGTTGGGTTTGCATGGATGCCGACACCCTCATAGTTTATAACGCGATCATAGGCGGAATATGCGTGGAAAATTCATATGACTTGGATGCCATACAATCTTGTCTATGAGATATATCTTTCGACAGATATGGAAGAACATCGTAATTGCATAGGTGGATGCGGTGAGAGTGAAAAGAATCCACAGATTGGAAGGAATAATGGGAGTCAAGGATCAGCTGATTAAAATATCGGAGTTGCAAAAATATAACGCAATACATGCAAATATCTATATTTAAGAAACCTAATTCTAACTCATCTAAAAAACTATAGAGAACTTGAGTATCTCAGGCAAATGTGGCTAATTTATGAAGCCACTAAAGAATTCTATATTGTGAAACTGTTTTGGTGATGAAAAACATGTGGAAGGGAAATACATACTTTGAACAAATACGAAGGCAGAGAGCGAAGATCTCAGATGAAACAAGGTAATGTATAAGTGTTTTTAAAGTAGGTATATTTGAAATTATTTTATTTTAATAGTGGATAGTAATACATGTTTGATTTTTCTATTAGTGTATATATAGTTTTGAAAAATTTATATAAAATATATATCTTTTTAAGACGTCTATTCTATTTATATACATTATAAATTTTAAAGTCGAATTCTAATCTTAATCTTAATTGTAATTGTAACTCTAATCTTAATTGAAACTTATTTCAAGCTTAATCGTAATTGCAACCCTATCTTAATTGATTTCTATTTTAGTCATGTGTATCTTCATCATTTGCATGGCTATAAAAAAAACTCATAATTTGTACATGAATAAGGTGGATTGAGGCCTAGATAACTTTCTTATATCACCCTCTGTAAGAGGCCTAGTAAGTTATATAAGGGGCTGATTCAATGAGCTAATCCAATCTAAGATCTTCACCTCAACACCCTCCTTCATAATTGAAGGGATAGCTACATTCTCAAGTTATAGTCTAATTAGGGGTCTCGATGCCTAATTTTGCGCTTGTTGTGCCTCCATTCTATCATTTGGAGAACCCCCACCTCTACCTTATAACTCTTACATGTTGAATTAATTAGGGATCTCATTGGGGATGAAATAATAATAGAGTGTCTTCAAAAAATATTTTGGTACCTCATTATTATTGCAAGAAGGATGGTAAAAAATATCCACTACCTATCCAAAATTATTCCTTATCCCTTGGTGGTGGCACGAATGAACATTGAACATCCTACAAGCATCATGTATGGGTGCATTAGTTTGTGGGTCAGTAACCAATGCACACATCAGATTTAAAAAAAAAAAACTTAATCCTTTGATAAGTTGTTTTTTCTACATTAAATTTTCCTAGTTCTTCCTTCTTCTTTGACCATTTATTGATTAAATTTGTCTCACTCATACTATGAGAGAGATGACAAATTATAGTGATTGGACAAGAGTGGACCTATGGGAGTTTTCTTTTGCTAGGTCTTTCAACCTTGAAATTAATGTCTTAAGTTCTCTTTAATTATTTTTTATTTGACCTAATATATTTTATTGCATCCCTTGAGGATAGTGATACATTGAAGGAGGGTTTTTTGTGATTATTCTTTAGCAAAGTTTTATTGAGGGGGTGAATCAAGGTATTGATCAGCTAGTGGTGCATTGTCAACTCTTGTACCACTCAAAAATATAATTTAATAAAAAAGTTATAATAAAAATTAAAAATAATTACATCATTAATCTTGATGATGTCATGGCTATATTTTGGAGGTGATTTTATGGACAACTGATAATGAACATACTCTCAAACAATGCAATTGTTTTTTATAATAGTTATAGATTGTGGGTTTGATTGAGGGAAATTGATAAAATAAACTTTTGAGATAGTTTTTAATGGTCAATAGACTATAACACAAGAACATTACAATACACTCATGTTATGGTTTGAATTGACCATACATGATCATGTTATAACGTGCTCACATTATGGTCTCTAGAGAGTGGTCACTTTCGGGTCCCCCATCTTTTTTCCCTTACCCATGAGAGGTTTGTTACTAAATGTTTTCCCTATGCAAGTGAGACCATTATAAAAAGAAAGGGAGGAAAAAGAGTCTATAAAACTTGAATTCTTGATGGATTTTTGTATATAAATAACATTGAAGTTTCTTAAAATAATAGAAATTTTCAATTGGAATTGTACCATAAATGGTTTTCCACAAATGAACTAGATGCTCTTCATGTAGTTTATTTGTTTTCTTCTATATTGTTTTCTATTTACTTCATAATTAATTTTCTATAGGTTTTGGTTTCTAGTATCATATAAGAGAAACTTTAGGATTTATAGTCATTTATAGATATAAGGTATTAGAAGTCCATTGGATAGATACATTGTTAATTAAATTAAATTAACCCCACTTTCTCAAATTTTGACCTCACTCTAAGCTTTTACTTGTTTAGGTGGCTCATCTGAAATCACAATAGGTTTTTCAATAGGTCCCATCTATTAGTGACATTTTACATTACGTGTCTAAACAAGTTAAAGCTTAGAATGTGATTGTTAAGATTTCCCACTTCAACATATCATTTTATTAACAAATGAATAAACTATTCCAATCATTGTTGTCATTAAGATGGGTGGAACAAGAAAAGTATTTTCTCTTAAAAACATTTTTGACAGAATCAAAGAAAGGACGCTACAAAAGATTTATTGGCAATGGTTGTGGAGTTTATCTGGAAAAAATCTAGTCTAGAGTGATAAATTTTTAAGTGGTGTGAGGTATGTGTTGCATATGGAAAGATGATTATTATGGGTGAGTCACGAGTTAGTGCTTTGGAAAGTTTCTATGTGCAACATGTCATGAAAATGATAACTTGGTATTTTCTACATCACTTACCTTTTGAAAGTATGAATTGGTTTTGAAAACCATGGGTGCTATCCACTTGTGTTTAGCTCTATAAATATGAGGCTTCTTAGTTTATTTGTATAATAATTTGGATATTTTCTAAAAATAATTTTTTGTGCAAAAATTCTCTATAATTTTCTGTTGTTGTAATTATTCCTAATGAGCATTGGCTCTGTGCATTGTATTGTAACTATTGGTTATTGTTGATAATACAACTGAGTTTTTTCTTTTGGAGTGTGTTTTTTTTTAATCACACCATTAGCAAAAAGATAGGAAAAAAAGGGTCATGAACCTAAGCCACCATACTCAAATTATTTAAGGATTTTAGCACCCTTCAATTTTTTTTCAATCACTTGATTGTGAATTTCCATAATGACATGGATAATCTAGGACCGATCACCAACAACATTTGATTTGATACAGGTCCCAGTTGAAGGCCCCTACGACGAACAAAACCTAGTTAACCTTGATCACTAGTAGTATCCACATCCTCATAGATAGTGTCACCACCTTGAAGTGCATGATTTCCTTTTATCACAACACAAGATTTGAAACCTTGGACTTTTTCATTTAGCATTTTAAAGCTCACCACACTACTTTGGACCGTAGAGTTGCTAATAGAGCTTGGGCTTCTTGTGCACTTTCTCAATGATGTCTTCGAGCATCTTAATCTTCTCCTCATGATTTTTCTTCAAATAGTTAACATCCTTAGAAAATGACTAAATAAGAGATATAATTTATTTAGATCTATCCTTGTCTAACCTCTTATTCTCATCATTTTGAAAATCATTTCAGCCTAGAAGTCAACATGAATTCACATTGTCCTTAATAAAAATAATTTTAGAAACGATCTAATTAACCAACTTGGCTTGACCATCAACAAATCTTTTGAGAAGCACCGCTACCTCAACAAAATCATTCATAGGATTATAATCAACATCCTTAGAAGCCTCAACAAGGATCTCAATATAGAACTCACCGTCGACCTCCTTAGGGACCATGTTAACAAAGTGGGAAAAATTAGGGAGATCATCTCCATCTAAATTCATCATGAATTATTCAATGTTGGGGTCCTCTTTATGAAGGTGGGTCAATTTATCTTGCCCTTTTTTTCATTTAAATCTATACAAACTCTTTTTGATTTTTCGTCCTACTTCCCTTTCTTCCCCTTCCAAGTTTTGGGAAAATATTGTACTTCAAAGATGATCCCTCTTGGTGCCCAAAAACGATAGATTCTCTTATGGCCAACTGACAGGTATAATGGCAGTGCATCACTTGTTACTTCTAAAATTTTGGCTTAATAAAGCCAAGGTTGGTAGGCCTAAATTAACCTTAAACAATAAAATTCGCTATGTCGCACAACTGCGTACACAAAATAAAGTTCCTCCAAAGCTTGGCTAAAATAGATTATACTAAATACTAAAAACTAATGCTTTTGAAATAATGATTAAATAATCTACAAACTACAAAGTATGAAGCAAATGAAAATTTCCAAACAATGATTAGATCAGTGCCTTCTAAATACTTGGGTTATAGAATCAGAAACTTCCAATCCTACGTATGATTGGAGACAATTTTAAAAAACTCAATTTAATAAGACAGGTCTATCACCTCAAAAGATTCCACTCAAAATATAACTCAAACCATATTACATAGTTAGTCTTATCAAATTTAACTCTGTTCAAGAGACCGACAAAAACAAAGGAAGATTCACAGATCTTTTAGTTGATATTCAAACTGTATATTGATTTTGAGTTATAACATTCAAGGAATTTAACACAATGAAACACTCTATAAATTATAATATCTAAAAGACTAATTGAAAATATATAACTTATAACCAAAAATAAAAAAATGACACTTATCTTTATTGATGTTGAAAAACTGGTACATAAGACTTCATAGTTGCAGTTGTAGATCCAAACTATCCAAATATGTGAAATTGTATTATATTGTATTGTCTTGTCTCTTTAAATTATGTATAGATATGTGTTTGAGTGGCTTTCACACCTCTTTAGGGTGAAAAGACATAACTCTTATTACAAATTATTTTTAAAAAAACAATAAACTAACTAAAAATAATTACCTAACTTTCGGATTTGGCCTTGGCCAAAAATCTAAAACACCTCATGAAAAGCTAATATTTTTTTTGGAGATAAGAAATTTGATTTCCCAAACTGGGTCATTTTTAGATTTTTAAAATTCAACCAGTTTCAGTATGTGTCAGCATCATCTTTGTAGTAGGTCGAAATTCCAACAGTTTTCTGAAGGCTTCGATTAGTTAGTTCTATTTATTTGTGTCATAAAGCTTCCTTCCTTTGATTTTTTTAGTATGGAGAGACTTTCTTCTTGATAATGGATCGGGACTTGTAAATTCTCAAAATTTAGGGTACCACTAGTGGCTCTTTTTGGGGACGTATGCTCCCTGTGAGCATAGCAAGATTTCAGCTATCTCTGGAGAAGCAAACTAAGTATCCACACTTAATCTAATGTAAAGTGAAATTGGGTGGCCCCAGGTCCCCCAAAATAAAGTGAACATTGCTTCTTTCTTCTATCAAAAACATAATTCTAATCATGTAATACTATGGATTTCCCTAATACAATGCCACCATTCTCATAGACAACATTCATTACTTTATTAACACGCTTTGACTTTTGTTTACCCTTAAAAAAGTTAGAGGGTGCATTGTAGTCCTTGCTAAATAGAAGATCCCCATGCATTTGATCAACCCTACAAGTAACTATATTACTCTCTTATGCATGGATACCTTTACGTACACAATCTTCCCTATACTCAAGATGTTGCTTCTCCTCACAAAAAAGATTTAGAGACAACTCACATTCAGGAACATCATTCGTATCAAGAATTTGATCAGATAGGATACTCAGATAATTTTCAAAACTAATATTCAACACATTCTCCTCATTATGTCTATTTGATTCTATCTCATCTTTACATGTTGGATACAAGTTCTTCTCATAGGATGAGATAATGCATGTCTCACTTTCTGAATACACTTCCCCATACATATTTTGAGTTTCATCATCTTCAAAATGATCACTAGGCCGAATGTCTTTATCATGATGTTGATGGACTTGATTTCATAGAAAATATTCTTCAAATAATAGATTCAAGGATATAGAGAACTCGAGCATATCTCCATGAGATCTTTCATCTGAAACTTTTTCATGTTCATATGTTGTATGCTGTTCTATTTCAACTCCGTTATTTGATTCCTAAAATTTGTCATCTTCTTCATCTATCATCCCCTGAGTATGTACTAATCCATCAACTCACTTATCATGGTGCATTGAGAAAAAAATTTGACCACTCTTCTTAACATATTTTTGATATTCCATGTCTATTAAATATGAGATTTCTTCTGTACTGAGAAGATCTTCTTCCTCATTATCATGGTCATTGATACTTGTTTCCATGCAAATCTCACTACTTACATATTCTTCTTCAATTTGATCTGAATTTTTATCCTCTATTTAATCACAAGTATTATTATGGTTCTCAAGAATGGATGCTTCTTTATCTTCTGTATGACTAGTGTACTCATCTTCCTCACCAAGATAATCTTCAAGAATAAGGCCTTGTTCAATCTGAGCATAAGCCTCCCTTTTTCTGTCTTCATCATCTTATTATAATATATGCGCAAGGAACTTTACCAAAGGATCATATGATGTGATTCCCAATTTTTTGACCTTTCTCATGATTTCTTTTTGTGAAGGCATAATGTTTGAAGGTATTTCTCGAAGAATGTTCACCGTTCTTATCATAAAATGTGCAGAAGACTCCCTTCAAATCTCTCCAAGATAAAAAATGCATCAAGTGGAGACATACTAGGATCCTCTTCCATGTTGTAACTTTGGTCCTCATACCATTCATAGCACATGTTGTCTTCTTCACCACTGGCATCATGAAACATATAAAGAAGCCATTGCTCAAACTGCCTCCATGATGAAATACACTGCGAAGGTAACGCTTGATATACTTCTTTTTCATTATCCCTTAATGACAAGGAAAATAGCCTCATGGAATCACCCTTTGTATCAATTTCATAATCATCAAGGAATGTGTACAAAGCATCCAAATGATGAGAACCTGATTTATGACTATTTCCATAGAATTTAGGAACCTTGTGTGCAAATCTTGAAAACCATTCATTTGTACTGCATTTAAATTTTATAAGATCTAAAGGCATGAAGTCAATAGGGATAAATATAATTCTGAACCATTTCTTAAATATGGTAATAATGAGATGAAATTTCATCTCCCTTCTGGATCTCCTCCCTTAGTGGAGTCACTAACCGAACTTTTGAATAAATGGAGTCACCACCTTCTTATCTTCTTTTGAGTCTTTTCCCTCGGTAGAGTCACTGACTAAAATAATTTATTAAATAGAGTCGTCACCTTCTTATCAGAAGCAAAATACTTACTATCTTCTAAGTTATTTTCTCCTAGTAGAGTCTTAAATATATCACCAGAGCTTCTGGGTAAAATAAAAAAATGTTCTTTTGAACAACTCCCCAGTAGAGTCCCCAATTTGTTGGTGCCCAAAAATGATGGATTCTCTTTTCGTCAACTAACATGTATAATGGTGATGCACCACTTGATACCTCAGCAATTTTGGCTTAATCAAGCCAAGGCTGGTGGGCCTAAATTAACCTTAAACAATCAAATTCGCTATGTCGCACAATTGCGTACATAAAACAAAGTTCCTCCAAAGGTGGTGAATGATCCTTGGAGGAAAGAAAAAAATCTCTTGATAATCTCTACTCTATAAAGCTTGACTAAAATGGATTATAATAAGGACTGAAAAGTAATACTTTTGAAATAATGATTAAATAATCTACAAACTACAAAGTATGAACCAAATGACAATTTCCAAATAATGATTAGATCAGTGCCTTCTAAATACTTGGGCTATAGAGTCAGAAAAATTTCAATCCTATGTACGATTGGAGATAGTTTGAAAAAACTTTCTTTAATAAGACAAGACTGTCATCTCAAGGGCTTCCACTCAAAATATAACTCAAACCAGATTACACAGTTAGTCTTATTGAATTTAACTTTGTTCAAGAGACCAACAAAAACAAAGGAAGATTCGTAGATCTTTCAGTTGATATTCAAACTGTATATTGATTTTGAGTTATACCATTCAGGAAATTTAACACAATGAAACACCATATAAATTAGAATATCTAAAAGCCTAATTAAAAATATATAACTTATAACCACAAATAAAAAAATGGCACTTATCTTTATTGATGTTGAAAAACTGGTACATAAGAGTTCATAGTTGTAGTTGTAGATCCAAAACTATCAAAATATGTGAAATTGTATTATATTGTATCATCTTGTCTCTTTATATTATGTATATATGTGTGTTTGAGTGGATTTAACACCTCTTTAGGGTGAAAATACATAACTCTTATTTCAAATTATTTTGAAAAAAGCAATAAACTAACAAAAAATAACTACGTAACTTTCGGATTTGGCCTTGGCCGAAAATCCAAAGCACCTTGTGAAAATATCATAGTTTTGCTGGAGATAGGAAATTGGATTTCCCAAACTAGGTCATTTTTAGACTTTTAAAATTCAACCAGCTTCAGTCTCTGTTGGCATCATCTTTGTAGCAGTTTGAAATTCCAACATTTTCTAAAGGCTTCGATTAGTTATTTCTATTTATTTGTGTCATAAAGATTCCTTCGTTTAATTTTTTAGTATGGAGAGACTTTTTTCTTGATAATAGATTGGGACTTCTAAATTATCAAAAATTAGGGTACCACCAGTGGCTCTTTCTGGGGACGTATGCTCCCTGTGAACATAGCGAGATTTCAGCTATCCCTGGAGAAGCAAACTAAGTATCCATACTTAATATGATGCAAAGTGAAATTGGGTGGACCCAGGCCCCCCAAAATAAAGTGAACACTTCTTCTTTCCTCTATCAAACACATAATTATGATCATGTAATACTATGGATCTCCCTAATACAATTCCACCATTCTCATGGACAACATTCATTGCTTTATTAACACGTTTTGACTTTTGTTTACCCTTAGAAAAGTCAGAAGGTGCACTGTAGTCCTTGCTAAATAGAAGATCCCCATACATTTGATCAACCCTACAAGTAACTAGATTAAGCTCTTATGCGTGGATACCTTTACGTACACAATCTTCCCTATACTCAAGATGTTGTTTCTCTTCACAATCTTCCCAGTGACATGTACATGCTTCCACATTTTGGACATATTTCTGCCAGAGCAATGCAACTGCAGCATCTGACAAAATTCATTTTTCATCCTTGGATGGATGTCTTTTAATTATTACTGGATGTCTCACACAATGCGCATTATTATATTGCCAGCCTACTTTCAAACTGTTCCATTTAACATCACTGGCCATCTCCATAAGAACACCATCTATGTTTAAAATGATGAAAATCATTTACATGTCTAAGAAAAAAAATTCTCAAACTTCCCAGATGAATTAGTCTAGCAATTGGAATATACTCGATGGTTCTTAACAACTCTAATAATTGTTCCAACATTCGTGTTTAACAAACCAAATGTGCCCAAAAAAAAAAAAATGCAATTGCTAGCTTTTTCACTATGGTGTCAGATTATTTGATAAATAATTATTTTTCCTTCTTTTCCCCAACATTTTGTAGCACCTAAAGGTAGCAGGGATGGCTTGGAAGGTTGTGAAATTTGGCTTTACGCCTGCCAATTGCATTTGCTTGAAAGTTTCAAAGGCCTTTAAAATAAATTCACTTTGTGAAAATCTGCACCGTCATTGCATATTATAAGATGACAAATCTTTAAGGGATTTTGTCAAACAGTTCACTGTCTTTGCTGGTCGTGCAAAAAGAGAAGGGAAGAATTTGGCTTTGTACCTACCCCAATCGCATTTGTTCAATAATTTCTAAAGTTTGTTCAACAAATCCTT
The DNA here is from genome assembly GCA_018584345.1 of Thuja plicata. Classification (NCBI taxonomy): domain Eukaryota; kingdom Viridiplantae; phylum Streptophyta; class Pinopsida; order Cupressales; family Cupressaceae; genus Thuja; species Thuja plicata. Next base: position 262,245 of record MU228052.1, on the reverse strand, counting down.
TTTGTGCAACCCTGCAATCATGGGATACCATGCGACCACAGTTCTTTGAGGCATTTTTCAAAACAATTCACATGCGTTGTCTTTGCTTACTTATTAGCATGCAGCTTTTTAAAGTTGTTCCAACTATAAAATCTGACAAAATAATTCTTTTATTATGTCCAAATGGACATCCATACACTATCTAAAGGCTCCTATTTTGGCGCAAGTGGAGAAAAGATGCCGGTTGAACACTTCTGCTTGCAACTGCAGCGTGTGCCAAAAATCTCCTTTCTTTCATGTGTTGGCCGACACCCCTTCACTTATACAGTGCGCGCAATGATAGTACGAGGCCAAGGCACAGAGGATTATCCTTGATGGGGTAAGAGATTGCTTGATTCTCCATCTATCAGGAAAAGACATCTTGACCAAGGCTTTGATGAAGGGCAAGATTGTATTCTTCAGGGATAAATTGGGTGTTGTGCAAAACACCTTCCTTGTTAAAAGGGAGTGTTGAGTTTTTGCAGCTCAGACAAGTACTTCAGCATAGGTGTGGTGTCTACGCATGCAGAAGTCATCCAGTTAATTTTCCATGCACTCAGTTCATGTAAAAGTGACAAATTTGTAATCTTTAGTGAAAAAGTACAATAGTTATATTTTTAGTTAATGTAGGCTTATTTTATCTCTAAAAGCTAATTTTAGTTTGGAGATCTAGGGTCACTAAGGATTGTAAATTGGAGTGCGGAGAAAGAGCTAGACATGTCGAGAAGAAGAGAATTTCCAAGAGAAGTTGAGGAAGGAGGAGAAAGAGAATTTCACCAAGGGAAGTAGAGGCAATTCTTCTTGCAGATACAAATTGCTATAATTTCTGCTGTAAATTTTCAAATTCTTCCATGGGCACAATTTTGATTAGCATGAGTTGGAGATTCAGTGAGAGTGAGTATCCAGGCAAAGTAAGAGGATTGTGAGGCTGAAATTATCTCTATGTAATTGATGTGACACTCTTGTAATTTGTTGGATGAATTCTTGCTCTTGAAGCTAAATAAATGTGTGTTTGCAGGTTTTCCCCATACTGGGGTTTCTTGGGTATGTCTTTGTCATTTTGTTAATGGTTTCATGTGAATTTGCTTCCACTGTACATTGTTGTTAATTGACCCAGAGTATTGGCTGTTACGAATCAGATAGATAAACATTATTCTTGTTTCTATTCTATGAAATTTGTTGAGCAGTTAATCTATAACTGGGTTATAGAAATTAACATGAACAATGTGTAGCAGCTTCTGGATTAAATTGAGTGTAACATTTTAGCATCAACATTGTGGATCACACTCCATGATCCATCATCAAAAACATTGATGCTAAAATATTACACACAATTTAATCCAGAAGCTGCTACACATTGTTATTATGGATTGTGGAAATCTCTTATCACTGATTAACAAAAACACCCCACAGAATTAAACCATCCAATCTTGAATTCAAGCCTGTAAAACAACTAACTGAAAAAAAACAACTAAAAACACGGATCGTGGTAAAGCTCAGGTAGATTAAAAGTTTCATACTGTTGACACTTAGAGTCTTAGAGTCTGCAGATCTCTTTTGAGCTCAGACTTGGCAGACCCCTTTTCAGCTCAAACTAAGAAAACCAATTATAATCTTGGACTTAGCAAAACTAAGAAATTTTTTAAACATAGAACATAGCATAAAACTTCAGCACACCTGTGAAATTTTCTAGACTCGTCCAGAATCAACCCAGCTTGCAAGCGAAGCCAAAATGACTCATTTTGGTCAACTAACCCTGGCGCATAGCATGTTTTTCAGAGCATCTTTGGGTCGCAATATTATGATCAATTGACTACAAAAATCACAAATGTGGGTAGCGTACTACTGATTTTGATCTTGGTCACCTTAAGGATCAAATGCCGATGTTGCTTATTAGAATGCCTAAGTTCAAAGAAAGGAGAAATTTCTCAAATGATTCTAATGATAATAACTAATAAGAATTTCTGGATTTGATTGTGTTGTAAATTTTTTGCATCCACATTTCAAATCACACTGCGTGATCCATCATCAAGATGAGCACTAAGAGAGCACAAGGAAAAATGAATAAAGTTGAAGACCTAAGCAGGTTAAAAGAGATTAATAGGTGGAAGGATAGAGGCTCAAAAAGCACATGTGACAAAATTATGATCAATTGAGCCTCTATCCTTCCACCTATTCCTCTCTTTTTTAACCTGCTTAGGTCTGCAACTTTATTCATTTTTCCTTGTGCTCTCTTATTGTTCATCCTAACCAACATCCATGCAAAAAATTTACAACACAATCAAATCCAGAAATTCTTATTAGTTATTATCATGGATTGTGGAAATCTCTTCTCTTTGACCCTAATGATCCTAGAATTTGAATTGGAGGAATTGCCTGAAACCTGTGATTGATAAAAAAAAAAATTAAACAATAGATTCGTCACTTAACGTATGTTGGAGTTAATGAAATTGGATTTTCTCCGGGTAAATATGTTCTCATAGATATACTCTAAGTTACGCAATTCATCTTCTTCGGGTACTATTTCCAACCCAACTGGATTTTGACTTCAAACGATATAATAAAACCGAAAAAACAGATTTCTTGAATTAAAGGAGCACAATAAGAACCAGTTTGAAAGATGTCAGATACCATGGCAATTCTCCACGAAGCTGAAATAAACACTATTCTTTAGACAGAACCAACGTAGTCGCCCCGGAGAAAGGAGTTTTTTGGGTATTATTCTTTAAAATAAAACTGCAGTAACTGTCGCGACATCCCTTTAAACTACACGAAGGGGATCTAAATCCTTATAAACAAATTATTGAAAAAACAAAACCTAAGATCTCCCAGATTATTGCATTTGAAGTCCCTCACAGTATAAATAAATCCTACAACCTTTTGAGAACGGATAAACTACATGAATGAAGAAACAAAAACTAATTCGAGAGCTTAGACAGAAATGTTACAAGAAAATAATTACCATTAGTTTTGCTCAAAGCGGGCAGAGAAGAGGAAGCGATCAATGCCATCTTTGCTGCAACTGCAATGTTTGGTATTTTTTATTTTCCTGTGAAAGATATTTTACCCCAACAAAATGAGAGCGAGCCCCAATCCTCCTCGGAAACACCAAAGTGGAGAAGCAGCATTGAAAATAGTCCACCTACTTCGATGATTCCCATGTGGCTATACCATTTTTTATTTTTAAAAGTTTTGAGCATATAGTCATTGGACTAGTTGATCGTATTTTTCCCAAGGTTTTGAGTGGTAGACCTTTTTTTATTAATTAAATGAATGAGGAATTGATTTGGATAATCATGGTAGAGATATAAGGTCATATAAACTTAAAATTTTATGTAGAATTTTTAAATCATTCTTGATTTTTTACAACAGATTATTTGGCAAGTCTCGTATCTATATATATGATGCTACTTTGGTGTGTTTTTTTGTCAAGGTGTCCAAAATAGTCCAAAAGAGTGATAAATATAATAATAAGAACAAGTGGATTTCCACAATTCATAGACAATCTTCAAATTGCTTATGGATTCAATAGTGTAAGAGTTTTTCCATCAACGTTTCGGATCAAACTCTATGATCCATCATCGCGATGAATGAAAGAGAGCATAAGAAGAAAATGATGATGGATCACGAAGTGTGATCCAAAACGTTGATGCGAAAACTCTTACACAATCGAATCCAAAAGCAATTTGAAGAAAATGTAATAATAAATGTGATAAATATTTTTTTTAATAAATTTAATTTATTATATTTTTTTTCTTTTGATTATGTTATTACTCCTTTTATATATGTTTTTACTTTTTAAATTTATTTTTAATTAATATTGAACATATTTGAAGATGTGGACTTGATCCTAGCCACTTTCACATTCATAGATATGAATTTTTAATTTAAAAAAATTTAATTAATTTCAATCTTGTTTTAATTTCAATTTTGTTGAACTCCCTATTTGTTATTTTGAGTTAATATATTACACATTTATGTTGATTATATGAAATTCATTTTCTTATTTGAAATCATGATGGAGTTTGAAGAGAGCATTTATGTCAAAGATTTTAAAGGAGAATGTATTGGCAATTGTTAGTTATTCTTTGGCAGAAATACTTATGCATTCATGCACATTCTTTTTTGCTATTAGTTGCACCAATCATAATACTGAATTTAAAAATTTGAACAAAAAGTCTATAGTTGATATTGTTTTACATTTTTGCATAATTTGAAAAACTCTTGCTTTTATCTTTCCCTATTGGCTTATACTCTAAACAGTGGGTGCAAAAAAAGGAAATTCAATTTAAATAATAATATTTTTTCTACAACCATAACTTGCAATGTGACATAAAGTTTTACTTTTTTTGTCATAATTAGCTAGCACTCTTGGACAATAAATTGTTGACAAATAATATGGTAATATGTTCACATCATATGTGACATGAAAATAAATTCTTGACAGATATGCATTGTTGCTCACTTTTCAATCTAAGGTATTAAAAGATTAAAAAAAATCCTATCTACCAAAAGTTATTTTGTGCTCATCTTTAATTTGTATCCCATAATTTAACTTGATATTCATTATTGTTCGTATTAAAAGGAAATAAAAAAGCCCTATCTACCAAAATTTATTTTGTGCTGATCTTTATGTTGTATCCCAAAAATTATCTTATGTTGTACATGAACCGTCGTCCACTTTGTCAAGATTATATAAGTAGTCGCTATGCATAGGCATTAGATCCTGAGGAGTCCAATATCTAGTTAAGGGCTTCTCTAGAGCATAAGGATTCATCCCCTTCAGCAAAGCTTATGTTTCCTTTGACTTTGTGTGTTCCATTGTATTGATCTAATGCTTCCCTGTTAATCTGGTTTCCATCTTTACACCAAGGGTGTTATTCTTCTCTATGTTTTGGTTTGAAATAGAGCTTGCACTCCTCATCTCATCTTTTATATGGACTATCTTCCTACACCTTTTGTGGCCCAGTGCACACCTTCGTTCTCCTTCACAAAGATATTGGAATTTGGGACTGCGACTGAGACTGAGAGACGTTAATGTATCATGGCTTCTTGTAAATGAATTCTATCATAGTCGTATTTTGTTCTACCATTACAAAAAACAAAACAACAAAAGGAAAAAACTATCTTTTAGGGAGATAAATATTTAAGAATAGCATATTTTTTGTTTAAGTAATTGGCCTTAGTTTCTACCTCGAAAAACCTGCAACAAAACTATCTTAAAATGAAGTGCAATTGTGTGGGTTTTTATAATTGTGCATACTTGTTTCTGGACCATTATTGGAGGTGGCAAGCGCAGCAGAGTCGACCAGTTGGTCATGTGGCTCCCTCCTTACAATAGCCTATCTCACAATGGATGCGTGGAGATCAATCCAGAGAAAGCAACACTGGATTCCATGTGATTCTTTCCTTCTCGGTGCTCTCACTCTCCTACTCCTCACTCTCCTCAACATCACATCCACCCTTTTTTAGTTTCCCCTAAATGGCTCTTCTATGGCGAGTCTCATTTCTCTGATTAAGATGAGTGAATGAACAAGATAGTTTGATGATCTAACTGATGACATTAATTTTCTATTAGTATGCAAACAACATTTTCGGTAAGCATACACCGAAAGACAAGACATGAGCGAACCGAAGATCAGATACTAAGAGATCACCAAAGATGACTAAGTGCAAAGATAACCGATGACACGAGTTAGTGTGTAAACCAAAATCATAAAGCAGAAAGATAAAGTGGAACCCGACAGTACAGACCGACAATACAGATACAGTGCAACCGACAGAACAAAACTGAAGGACAATCAAGCATAACCGACAGATAGAATCGAAAGTCAGTTGCAGCCCGCAAAAAGTGGATCTGACTTCCACGTCAAATAAAGCAAGTGTATTCTATTTATAGGATATTTAATTGTTTTAAATCCATTTCTTTAGAGACAAGATACATGAATGTAAGTGCTTTAATCAGTCTAACTAATTTAAAACACATAGACTAGGAGATCTAGGTATAAGTTGTAAACCTGATTTTAGATTTAACATTATTTTTATCAAAACTCGATGAAGTCAATCCATCTATAAATAGATGATGCAATCATTCATTATTATGGATGAATAGATGATATGAAGAGAGAGGAGAACATGAATGAATCATACGAGCACATCTATGGATCAGATTGAGAGTTTCAAGAATAGAAACAACAAAAGGTGAATTTGGTTAGCAAGAACCAAGAACAGAGCATACCAAGAATCAGAGGTATTATTCAATCACAATTAAGGTGATAATATTTTTATGTAAACTAAATTGGATCTGTATCAGCAATAGGAGATTGCATTTACCAGGTCAATTTGTAATTTGCTATCATTCTAACAAGTGGAGCAAAGTGTAAAATCCCTTTCAAGGAAGGTGGATTTAACCATCCAACAATAAATATCTTAATCAAGTGCACACTCAACAATGTTGCTAAATATCTTAACAGAGTAGAGTCTAACAGGTCTCCACCGATACTCCTAACAGGGTAGATCATCAGAAGTGATCAAATTGTAAGCCTTAACCGGTCCCTTCCAATGTGCAGATAGTGAAGATTTTGTGGGTGCCATCCTCACCGCAGTTTTTACTTCCTCACAGGAGTTTTCTGCGATATCATATATTGTGTTATGTGTCAATTTACTTTCATGAATATTTCTATGAATGTTCACATGTATGTTAATGTTATGAATTGATATAACTCACATCAAGATAGTTTAAATCAGATTGAATGGATATACAATTGATTACAAAGGTTAATTGGTAAAAGGGATACAAAAGT
>MU228052.1:238343-254698 GCA_018584345.1 Thuja plicata | reverse complement strand
CTTGTTAGAGGACTTAGAACATTCCAATCTGAATGTCACCTTGTTAGAGGATTTATACAAATGATTGTTAAGTCAACCTTGTTAAAGGATTTAACTGATACAATGGTAAGAAAGTAATTAGCAGTTTATGATCTGGTACATACAACTTACTTTGCAAATCAGATCCAATTACAGCTCTGATACATTAACTTACTGGATAGCTTGCATTGTCATTTCAACCTTCTGATCTTCTTAGAAATTTGTCAAGCAATCACACATGCAACTTTCTTCTTCTGCCTTTTGCCTTCTCTGCTAGATCATGCTAAACAGTAAATCAACTATGAAAACCTCTTGCATAAGCATACATTCGTCCACACACAATGAATAACCCCTGAGGTTATCATATACCTCTGTGTCTAGGTCAAATAAATCTTTTGCCGCTTAAATAAGATCGTAGATCTTAGGATAGGTCAGATCCAACAGATCATCCCATCTTTGCATTACATTTACTTCTCCAAAGTAGTCTCTAATTAAATCTTGAAACCATGCATTAATTACGGTTACCCAAACATTAAATGACGTGGATCAATATTTAATTAACATTACATATCCCAATAAAATCAACTAAGTCGGCCAGAGATCTCAAATCTCATCATTAATCCAATTATTGTAAGTCAGCCAACATCACTGTTTTCACTCGGAAATTTCAATGGTGCTCGGCATTGAGCAACTTTTTGCTCGTCACAAGCAACTTTACTTGGCACAAGCAACTTTTCTCGGCACAGAATAGCCAGAAAAACTATCTTTGAAAGATAAACAACTAATTACTTTGCCAGAGTGCCAACTGATCAAATACCCTTTGAATTACCTTAACTCAACCATTCACTTGGTCTTCTTCTTAAATCTTCTTCATCAACAATAGATATGGTACTCAAACAAATAGCAATAGTCTCACCAATAAAGGTTTGACATTAATGACAAAAATAACAATTGCTTGCAGTGTCACTTTCCAACACACAGATGGTAAGGATGATTGATGTCATGAACAATGCTAGACAAGATGAGCAAGAAAGAACACTAGCTATTGATGATAGAAGAAAGATCACAGAAAAGCTACAAGAAAAAGAGTCTGAAATACAAAGACTTACAGAGCATCACCATGAAATTACAAATCAGATTATTCTTATGAGTCAAGAGGCAAACAGATTAAATGTTGAACTCGTTGAAAGAATAGAAGTTATCGGTGAACTGAGGGATGAGAATGAAAAGTTGAAATATGAAATAAGAATTCAGCTACAGCATAATGAAATTATCAAAAACATTGAAGAAAGCAATAAAAGAATGGATGATTTTCTTGAAGGACAACGAAGAGTCAACAACAATACCGGTCTAGGCTTTACCGAGAATGGAGAATCATCAATTCAAGTTGATCCAAAGAATGTTTACACAAATTCAAGACCAAGAAAGCTTACATGCAATCACTGTGGAAAACAAGGCCATACATCAAATGTATGCAGAGGCAAAATGAAAGGTATTCCTAAATCTACATCTTCATTCATAGGATTATGTTATAAATGTAACGAGAAAGGGCATAAAGCATATGAATGTAAATCTGAGATGAAACAACCAAAGAAGGAAACCTACATGGACAAATATTGTCCTACATGCAAAATGAATGGGCACAGAACTCTTGAATGTTGGAAAAAGAAAAGGAAAGCATGGAAGCCTAAAGGTCAAGAAACTCCCTATCAACCGAAGAGAGTCAGTAATCAATATGTATGGGTCTACAATACTTGGAAAAACTGTACAACATGTGGAAGATATGGTCACATTGCTGCAAACTATATGAGACAATGGACTAGAAAGTCTAGAGGTTGGACTAACCCCGGAATGGCATGATTACACTGTCATAAAGTTGGTCATCTCAAGAAAGACTACAGAGACCGAATGACAGAGAAAAGCACATATCTCAATGGAAACACCATTGAAGATATCTAGAGGGCAAGAGATAAGATGTGGAGAAAAGCTTCAAGCAATGATGAATCTGGACCAAGCAATGCAAATGGTGACACCCCATCCAATGGATCTGGTGACATCACCACCCCCACCTAAGCAGAACAAGTATGGAACTACATTACCCATGTTATCATTCTACATCAGTTCCATAGTATGTTGATATAATTCCAAATTAGCATAAGAAAGATGCATCATGGTAGTACTTGTTAAAAATTGTGATAACTATGTCTTCGGGCACATATATACCGAAACCCGTCAGTATACACTCAAATCTAAGACTGGCTACATCTACCAAGAAGCGTCAGTTAAAAGCAAAGTTGCTAAGTATAAATCGGGCCTTGTCGGTAACCAAGCAAATGAAGAAGTTGTCAGTGATACCGAAACCTGTCAATAAAAGCACAGTAAACAGTGACTACTCTGAAATGTTTTAAGTGTCACCGAAGGAAGTGAAGTCTTCACTGATGAACTCAGTCTTCAAACACTGAGGAGTTGGTAAGCATTTATGACATGCATTTTTAGGGCAACGACTGTAAATAGGGCATCAAAATAACTCATTTGTTCACGAAACCCAGAGCAGAGTGACCAAGACAATTTTTTAGCACAAAGCAAAGGGATCACAGAGCAATCACGACTCGACACACAAAACTCCTAAGTTGTTCAAGAATCTTTGCTATAGTAAACAGTAAGTTCCAAATAACTGCAACTATGTTTTTACGCAATACGTAGAAGCCCTAAATATCTGAAAAAGGCCTCAACTTCACGAACCATGAAATCCAAGAATGCAAATAAATATGAGTTCAAGCTCATCAAGAACACGACATGTGAGGAACCTAACTATAAGGTCCATCCTGAGGTTTCCTCACAACCTGATGATGCTGGTGCATTTTCATGCATTCCAGCTAGGGTTTTACTTGTTGAAGATGTTCAATCATTCATACATTGCAAGATTGCAAAGATTGGAAGATCAGAGGTTGAAGAATATTACAAGAAGTTTTGCAACGATGATGGAACACTTAAGGAAGAGCACAAGTACATTGAATTAAAAGGGTTCACCAATGCCCTAATGTTTCTGAAGGTTTTCAAAACTGAATGGATTTGGTTAGTGCTAAGTTGAATGCATAACAACAAGCTATGGCTTGATGAACCAAAGGTAATAACCCAAGATGTCATTCATGCGGTCACCGGTTACCCCATAACTAATAAAGTTAAGGCACTCAAGCATCCACCGAAGGCCAAGACTAAGAAAATGACTGGAGCCAAATGGGATGGCAAAGGACTGAAAGTTACAACATAACCGATGATGAAATCAAGTTTGATGCATGTGTTTTGGGCTATAAATTCTTCCAGGCAAGCAGATTGAACAACATAGCATCAGGTGCAGTGGACACAATGTTCAAAATTGTGAAGAAGGGAACACAATTGGACCTATCTGAGCTACTCCTGAATCAGTTGAAGGAAAACTCAAAGACTATCAGGAATGCAAAGTCAAACACTTGTAAGTTTGGCTCATTAATAATGTGTATCTTCTTTTATTTTCAAGAAACATTCCCGTCGGTTGGAGATGTTAAATGGGACATCACCAAACTGGTCACCATGCAAATCAATGAGCATGTAGCTACACTGGGTGATAACTTTGAGACAGTCATGGATGAATACTTCAATGTATTCAAAGACCGAATGCAAAAGAGGGTAAGAATCCCCGAGCAACTTATTGAACAATATAAGGATGAGATATGCTTCATGGTTGACACTGACAATACATATATTAAGCCTGTTGTATGAAGGAAAACATGGTTAGAACCATTAGAGTGTGAGATCAACATTGATATTTCTACTAAGGCAATTGATGCCTTGATCAATGAACCATTGGATAAGAAGCAACCAAAATTTGGAACATATGAAGAGGCCAAGACAAGAATCAAATATGGCCTAGTTGTGAAGAAAATTGTCAGGAAGAAAGACAAGATGGTAAAGAATCTCAAGAAGATTCTATCAACAACCAAGGAAGACATTGAGTAAGATGAAGAAGTTGGACAGGAGGAAGAAAATGAAAAATAGTTATCTATCGGTAAAGATGAAGGAAAGGATGACTCCAAAGAAACAGAGTCAGATTCACCACCTCCTCCACCAACTAAAAGGCCAAGGACAATAGTTTCTTCTAGGACAAGAATCCAAACATCAAAAGATTCTACTCCTTCACCTCTAAAGAAGGGAAAGGTCAGGACTTACAAGAGGAAAGCTCCCACACCAAAAAGAGGGAAAACAAGAAAGGATGGAATTTCATAAGAACCCGAGAGGAGATAGAGGACACCGAGCAGGATGAAGCTATTGAAGCAAAAAGTGTCAAGGTAAAAGAACCCGACTCTATTGATGACATTTGTGTATATATTGCAAATTCTGGATCTATTACAGATCCAAACATTAGAAAATGGCCGAAACAAAATCAAGAAGATCAGAATAAAGTTGAGGACGCCATGATAGCTAAAATGTACAACTTCAAATATGTACCAGTACAATTTGAAGGCAGTTATGTACCAAGGGAACTCTTGGATAGATTATACTCTCGTTGGACATTTGCATTGAAGAATGAGAAAGAGATAAGAGAGAGTACTTGTTTCTCTCATGCCACCTGAATCAAAGAAGGTTGAAATTGATGAGATGATGGAGAAGTACAAAAAAGAGTTCTCACCAAAGCTGAGAGCATACAAAATCCTTGAAGGAAAGTTTATAGAGCTTGAGCAAGATAACTATAAGAAATGGTGCAAGATCATGAACAGACCTACTGAGGAGGATAGCCCCGACAAAGACCTTCAACAACAAGAGGTTGACAAGGCAACTCGAGATGATACATCCATTGAGTTTGATAAAGAAGAAGATGATGCAATAGGCAACAAGACTGTAGATGTTTTAGATGAAACATGGGAAGACACCACAAATGACAACATTGTGGACACTAATGTCATTGACATTACCGATGACCCAACAGAAGAAGTGAATAAGGATGAAGATGTCACTACTGAAAGGGACAAAACTGATGAGCAAGACACAACAGTTGATATTGCACAGGTGAACATTCTAGGCAAACTGCCAATATTGATACAAGCTATCAATATCATGCAAGAAGCAAGAAAGTCACCTGAGAAGGATACTCCAAAGGATGCAGGAGAATACGAAAACAAGGATAACACCGATGGTCAGCAAGACATTGGAGATACGCAAGATGTAACTGACACTAATAAGGTTATTGGAGGAGATAAGGAAAAGGATGCAGATACTCAAGACAAGAATGTTGAAACCAATACTGATGAAGCAAAGGACACCAATGAAGGAGACACACTAAAAGATGGTACTCTTGAGGAAACTGACAAGAGTGCTACCAATGATGTAAAGGTGAATGTGGAGACGTCTGCAGACACCTGACGAGCTAAAATTGATGCCAAGAAGCAGAAAGAAGCACAATAGGTCACTTCATCGAGCACAACAGAAAAGGCCGAGAAATTGGCAATGGTTTTACATTCTACTGAGTCACAGAAGAAGAAGAAGACAAAGAAGAACAAGTTAAAGGTCACATTGGATGAACTCATAGAAATATCGAAGTGTGACCCATCTACACTTGAATTTGAAGCATTACAGGAATATGGAGAGATATGCCAAAGGAAGGCATTGCAAGAGAAGTTGAAGAAATAGCACAGGGACTCCATGGTATCGGAGACAACATGAGACATACTGCATCAGATTGTGCCCGATATTGATATTGATCAAAGAAAACCAATACTTAATCAATTAGCTACCCTCACCGACGCAATCACAACTCAGAACATTGATGTTGAGAAGGCAATAGAGGAGAGAGCCGAGATGAAGTACCAATAGAAGCTCATAGAGAACATCAGCGAAGAAGTGGTAGTAAATAAGGTAAAGCTGTCAGAATTCATATCTAAATTGGATCCAATCATATTTGAAGCTATATCCTTAATTCAAAAGTTAAGCACAATAGACAAGTTCACTAAGGAAAATAATGAAAACATTGCAAAGCTAGATACCAATCTAGCAAATAGTGCACAAAGCTTAACTATCGATGGAGACAATGCAGTCAAGCTGCATTATGAGAAGATCATAGAGATTAAACAGTTAAGGCAAGAGCTATGGGAAGCAGAGACACATTTCAAGGAAGAAGTAACTGAGCTCCAAGCTCAACTTCTACCAAACCTTACACTGCTCCAAAAACATATCAGGTCAATAAGGTAACTGATTGCAACTCCCGAGATGTCTGTAGCAGACAACATCTATGACATGCATTCAAAGATCACACTCGAGCACATGGATTTAGAGAACCTCAAAGAACAATGGGAGAAAATGATGGAAGACATGAATTCTTCACATTCCCATATTTTTGATAAAGTCTAAAGGTAAAGACCTTTGCCCTTAATATCAAAAAAGGGGGAAATGATGATATGTACATTCATTCATTCAGATGGGAAAATGATAAATATGATATGTATATGTATATAAGAAAATGATAGTATGAGTACAAAGGAGAAAATGATGAAAATGATATAAGGAAAGACATCATATGTACAAATATACCAACATATACATAGGGGAGTCATTAAATGACTAAGGATTATATATGTTGTATATACTTAACATTCTGTTAGTATTTTGCACATATCAGTTTTTGATACTAATGTCAAAGGGGGAGATTGATGACATTAATTTGCCATTAGTATGCAAACAACATTTTCGGTAAGCATACACCTAAAGACAGGACATGAGCAAACTGAAGATCATATAGTAAGAGATCACCGAAGATGACTAAGTGCAAAGAGAACCGATGACACAAGTTAGTGTGCAAACTGAAATCATAAAGCAGAAAGATAAAGTGGAACTCGATAGTGCAGACTGACAAGACAGATACAGTGCAATCGATAGAACAAAACTGAAGGACAGTCAAGCATGACCGACAGACAGAACCAAAAGTCAGTTGTAGCCCGCAAAAAGTGGATCTGACTTCCACGTTAGATAAAGCAAGTGTATTCTATTTATAGGATATTTAATTGTTTTAAATCCATTTCTTTAGGGACAAGATACATGAATGTAAGTGCTTTAATCAATCTAACTAATTTAAAACACATAGACTAGGAGATCTAGGTATAAGTTGTAAACCTGGTCTTAGAGTTAACATTGTTTTTATCAAAACTTGATGAAGTCAGTCCATCTATAAATAGATGATGCAATCATTCATTATTATGGATGAATAGATGATGTGAAGAGAGAGGATAACATGAATGAATCAGATGAGCACATCTATGGATTAGATTGATAGTTTCAAGAACATAAACAACAAAAGGTGAATCTGGTTAGCAAGAACCAAGAACAGAGAATATTGAGAATCAGAGGTATTATTCAATCATAATAAAGGTGATAATATTTTTATGTAAACTAAATTGGATATGTATCAACAATAGGAGATTGCATTTACCAGGTCAATTTGTAATTTTATATCATTCTAACAAGTGGAGCAAAGTGTAAAAATATTTTCAAGGAAGGTGGATTTAACCATCCAACAAAAAATCTCTTAACCGAGTGCACACTCAACAGTTTTGCTAAAGCTCTTAACAGAGTAGACTCTAATAGGTCTCCACCGATACTCCTAACGAGTTAGATCATCAGAAGTGATCAAATTGTAAGCCTTAACTGGCCCCTTCCAATCTACAGATAGTGAAGATTTTGTGAATGTCATCCCCGCCGTAGTTTTTACTTCCTCACAGGAGTTTTCTGTGATATCATATCTTGTGTTCTGTGTCAATTTACTTTCATGAATTTTTCTATGAATGTTCACATGTTTGTTAATGTTATGAATTGATATAACTCACATCAAGATAGTTTAAATCAGATTGAATGGATATATAATTGATTACAAAGGTTAATTGGTAAAAGGGATACAAAAGGTTTAGAGGTACTGATTCACCCCTCCCCTCTGAGTACATACTTCCCATTAATCCCAACACTGACATGCATATAAAGGTTGGTGTATGTCTCTTTATCTATAAAATTGGCAATATCACTATTGTCCGGTAAATGGGTAGTTAGACGGTTAGTCCGTCTGAAGGAGTTACACGTGTGCGACAGTTCACCTCACATCCCTTCAGACACTATATGTATGCATTTATCTCTTTAGTAAGGACATGTTGGAATACCTTTGTACTTGATGTTATGAATCAATAAAGATAATGTTGTTATACTTTCTCTTTTGAGTACTTTACTTTATATGTATTTGTTCAATTCAGTTTACCCCTGAGGGCAAACAATCACTGTGGAATAGAACTATAGAAATTAAAATGTCTAATTAGTTAAGTTGCACAATTGTTTCTCCGTATTCATTGAAATCTGATTCTTTCCTGATTTTTTGTTGAGGCAGTTTGGCATTCCTCTAGCATTATCTTTTTATGAGACTAATTTGAATTACTCTAATCCACAAATAGGAGCCATTTCCTTTTGGATTTTTCACTTTGATCAAGCATTTTGTTGACTCATGTCATCTTAAGTAACTCACAACCAAAAGGGTGTCATGTGGTTCATAGTTGTGGGCTTTTAAGCCAATCGTGGCACCATGGCTACACACTGTTGGAGAAGATAAGTTGTACATATGCACATTGTGTATCTATCACCACATGCACCCCTTTATTGCCTAATTTTTGCTCCTCCCTTTCTCTCATGGTTTCATTTCCAGCGACTGGTCAGTGGGTCTAAGTGTGGGTGAGGGGTGTCTTTTTCTACTTTTTTGAAATACATTATTCAGATGTTTCTTCCCCAATTTTCCCATCTCAACTGTGACTTTAGTAGATTTATTTTGTGGCATTAAATTGATACCAGATGTTGCGACTATGTTTATTCTTTTCAATATATGTGCTTGATTCCTTTTTAAACTATCCAATCCATCCGCATTAGATGATGGATTGGGAGATGAGAAGCCTTCAACACCAATGACATCATTTTTGTAATTAAGGGTTCAAATATTTATTGAGTTTGGATCCTCGCTATCCTCACATTTTCTACGGTGAATTGTTGCCTTAAGGTGTCCTTCTACACGGTGATATCTTTTATTGCATCCATCAACATCCCCAATTGGGTCGGTAAGGGTTGTTACGAGTCTCATGTGAGGAAACTTGTTTAGTATCTTCTTTACCAAATATTCTAATTGATTTTTGTTCTCTACATGCTATTTTAGGATCTCTTCCTAGGTTGTTTGATGCAATATATCTCCTAAATTAAACTTATGTTGTGGTAAGATGCTCCCTAAATCAACTTGTGTCACAACGAAAGGTAATTGGAATAATTGTAGAGAAGTCACTAGTTGCATCTGCGTTTGTTCGGCCAAATAGTCCTTAATCTATTGCATTAGAAATGTTGCAGAAGATGATGGTGTCTCAGATTGTGGAGCCTCAGATTGTGGGGGCTAAGAGGACAAGTCATAAGATGTTTCTTTATAGTTTGTTTCTTAATTGTGCAACTTCTGATAAGCTTTGGTAGTTGTTTCTCTTATATCAGCCTGGATGCCTTGAGTTGCCTTCAACTTCTCAAACATTAGTTTGTCTAATCTTTTCTTGGACCGGAGCTCCTTCATTTGAAATTCCACAAGTCTTTCATTTTGGGCTGGTGTGATGGCATGGGCCACCTCTCCCAGTACTAATTCTTTCAACCATTCTTCCTCCTTTATTGCTTCCTCCTACTGTAATTTGACCGTGATGGTCAGGTAACCCAAAAAATTATCCATGAGACACTTTGTGCCAAATAGGTTATATCATGCCTACTTAGTAAGATCATGTAGTTAGCTCAAGCAACGATATGATTTGCATTAGATAAATTGTAATTAGAAATTTCTCGTTTAATCTTCATATTTTGAAAAATCAAAGTCGTAATTGGCTAATAACAGTTCGAGTGTTTTTTTTGTTGAATAATTTATTGCAATAAAAATAACAATTAAACATTCATGTATTTCATATTTTATTATATCGGCTTCAAATTGACTTTACTTCCTGCAGATTGCATGGACCAAACAAAAATCTCTAGGAGCACGAACAATGAGAAGCATGTTTGTCGCTGCGAGGCCCACCAATCAATCAATAAGCTAGTAACTGATCAATTAATTAATATGGGTTACTCCAAGTAAATCCTTAAGCTAGCGCTATCAACAAAAAACTTTCGATTGGGCTGATTTTTGCTACTACAATCACTTTGCCAATAATAATATATTGCATGCTACTCTATATTTGTTTGCTTCTGCTATAGTTTACCATCAATTGAATAATAAGATTGTGTATGTTACATATTTCTTACATGTTTCATTGACATCTAATCTTATTAAAATACTATAGTTAATTAATTCCATGTTGTCACATTCGCTCCTCTAATATATATTTCGTATCCAAAAGAAACACTTCAATTGCTATAGTTTCTTACTGATTAGCTTTCAACAAATAACATTTAGCTTAGGCAGGAACTTTGACGCTTTGTGTCCTTGTTTACTTATGACATCATCATAGATCCATTTCATGACTAATAATTTCCTTAGATCTTTCACTATAATTTTTTTTTTATGGAGGGTTCAGACTTGCGAGACAACCCAGCAAGGATCTAAACCTGTGAGCTCCCAATCAGTGAAGGACACCATTAGACAATTTTAGGAGCCTGATATGGGCCCACTCGTGCCTGAAACCTCTTTGTCTTAGAGCCAAGGACTGAGGGGCATCCACGCTGCCAAATTTTCCTAGGGCACAATCCCGGCGTCATCCCTTATGATGTCAAAGCCTTACACTCAACAAGACTTGATCCCTAGTGGGCTCATTGTGAGCCATTCAACTTCACCAGTAGACCAAGGGCCCGTTGATGATCTTTCACTAGAATTGATCATGTTAGTCCAATAAAAGGTCTAACTAAGGACAACATGGCCCTCATAATTTAATAGATTCCCAAAGTTGTTCCTAAATGTAATTGATACTTAAAACAACTCCAATATAAAAAATCATGGTAAGTTTTAACAATTCAAGTCCTACCAACTTAGATTTGTGAGTTACAATTTAAGTCAACACGTCAAGTGTATCTACACTAGTGTAAGTGAATATGAGTGAAGAGTTATCAATTTGAAAAATTTAAGGTCTTCATTTGAGAAAGCCTTAAATTTTAACACTTTGACAAATTAGTTTCCAACATCTCACATATTCCTATCAAAGAATTTTGAGCCAAATATCACATTTAATTTACTTGAATTTTTGCATTTAAAGTCAATATTTGATATTTCTAATACCAACTCATTTAATTAGGTTAATTATTACGTAATTATTTAATTTGTTTAATTACCTTAAAATTTAATATAAGATTATTTATTTTATTTATATTTGAAGATGCGGACTTGAACCAAGCCACTTTCACATTCATGGATATGAATCTTAAATTTTTATAAAGTCAAAGTTAATTTCAATCTTGTTGAACTCCTCATATTTGCTATTGAAGTTAATATATTACATATTTATGTTGATTATATACTTTCTTGTATTTAAAGACACATGTTCCCTTATTTGAAATCATGATGGAGTTTGAAGAGAGCAATTATACAAAGATTTTCAAGGACAATGTATTGGACATTGTCTACTTATGACATCATCATAGGTCCATTCCATGACTAGTAATTGTCTTGGATCTTTCACTATAATTGATAATGTTAGTCCAATAAAAGGTCTAATTAAGGAGAACATGGCTCTCGTAATTCAATAGATTCACAAAGTTGTTCCTAAATGTCATCAGTACTTAGAACAACTCAAATATAAAAAATTATGGTAAGTTTTAACAATTCAAGTCCTACCAATTTAGATTTGTGAGCTACAATTTAAGTCAACACATCAAGTATATCTACACTTGCAAAGATCAAGTCTACACTAGTGTGAATAAATATGAGTGAAGAATTGTCAGTATAAAAAATCTAAGATCTTCATCAAAGATTGCCTTAAATTCTAACACTTTGACAAATTAGTTTTCAACATATATGACAATATATTCCTATCAAAGAATTTTAAGCTAAATATCACATTTAATTTACTTGAATTTTTGTATTTAATGTCAACATTTGATATTTCTAATTTCAACTCATTTGATTGGGTTAATTATTAAGTAATTATTTTATTTGTTTAATTACCATGAAAATTAATATAAGATAATTTATTTTATATATATTTGAAGATGTAGACTCAACCCAAGCCACTTTCACATTCATATGAATTTTAAATTTTTAAAAAGTCAAATTTAATTTCAATATTGTTGAACTCCTAATTGCTATTGTGAATTAATATATTACACATTTATGTTGATTATATGCTTGTTTGTATTTAAAGACATGAACATTCCCTTGTTTGAAATCATGATGGAGTTTAAAGAGAGCGTTTGTGTCAAAGATTTTAAAGACGAATGTATTGGGCATTGTCTACTTGTGACATCATCATAGGTCCAATCCATGACTAATAATTATCTTGGATCTTTCATTGGAACTGATAATGTTAATCCAATAAAAGGTCTAACTATGGAGAAGATGGCCCTCGTAATTCAATAAATTCCCAAAGTTGTTCCTAAATATCATCGATACTTAGAACAACTCAAATATAAAAAATCATGCTTAATTTTAACAATTCAAATCCTACCAATTTAGATTTCTGAGTTACAATTTAAGTCAACACATCATGTATATCTATACTTGCAAATATCAAGTCTACACTAGTGTAAGTGAGTATGAGTGAAGAATTATTGGTTTGAATAATCTAAGATCTTCGTTAGAGAAAGCCTTAAATTCAAACACTTTGACAAATTAGTTTCCAACATTTGTGACAATATATTCCTATCAAAGAATTTTGAGCTAAATATCACATTTAATTTACTTAAATTTTTGAATTTAATGTCAATATTTGATCCATCTAATCCCAAATCATTTGATTGAGTTAATTGTTAAGTAATAATTTTATTTGTTTAATTGCCTTCAAAATTAATATAAGATGATTTATTTTATATTATATTTTTTTGTGAACCTTGTTGGTATAATATTATAATACACCTAGAATAATATACTAATATAGTATGCATTAGTGTAGTATTGTATCAGTTTTATTTAGTTTACTTAAGATGATACATTACTCACATAACTAGATAATAATAAGGTGAAATTTTGATTTTAAATCATCACTTGACTAAGGTAATGCATCTCCTAATTGAAAATAAAATT
The DNA here is from genome assembly GCA_018584345.1 of Thuja plicata. Classification (NCBI taxonomy): domain Eukaryota; kingdom Viridiplantae; phylum Streptophyta; class Pinopsida; order Cupressales; family Cupressaceae; genus Thuja; species Thuja plicata. The sequence goes on along the minus strand of MU228052.1, from coordinate 241,440 downwards.
GTGACCTCTTAGGCAAGTGTTATCTTTAGTCATCCAAGAGACCTAGATATGTGTATGCCTTAAATTCTTTAATCATTTATTCAAATATAGTGAGTTGAATTGAATTATTTTGTATTTCTAACTTGTGGCCAATTAATAAGTATTGGATCTTCATTTTTTTTTATCACAAAATCTAACACAATATTACAGCCATCATGTCTTAGAATTAGCACTTTTTTTATATGTTGAGTGCACTAAGAGTTTAAAAGAATGTGAATAGAACATAACATGCACACACACACACATAAAAGCGTATGTATGTGTTTGTGTACTATGTTCCATTCAAAATCTATATGTGTGTGCGTGTTATATTCCATTCAAAATCTCTCCAAGTCTTTATGCACTCAAGAAACAAAGAATGGACTAATTCTAAGATAAGATGACTATAATACCATGTATACATTATATTATTTTGATCATGATGTAAGAGAATTTGGGTTCATGAGCAATCCTATATCACTAAAAGCAAAGTGAAAGCTCTACTACTAATTTTTTTGTCCAAATTTGGTGTATTTATTGTTTTATAGCTCATTTCAACATGCTTCTCAAATGGATACTTTAAAAAGGTTACAAGGATTGTGTGTTTAACTATGGGAGGATTTTGTATTTGGCTATGAGAGGGGTATGTGGTTTAAAGTACTTATACCTATAAGGTGGTGTCAATTTATCAAAAGGGTTGTTTTTTATATTAGTATTGAGTTGTTTTGGGTAATTATTGAATAAATGATATTAATGTGTTGTACAATAAATAATCATAGTTAAAATGTTATGTTTTCAATTCCTCACAAGCTTCTAACTATCATCTTCACCAAAAAATGATTTTTTAACAATCTTATTCAATTATTATTGTCCTACTGTTTGCATGGAAAAAATAGATTTGATGGTCATTTTCATAATGTCCCTATTAATAATATGTTACCTTGGTCAAATGTCTTATAGGAAATATCTTTAAATAATTGATAATATGTTTTTAAAATTCTTTGGATTTAAGAAAAATTGACAAAGTTAAATACGTTACTGCATAGCAAGTTTCTATGCCAAAAAAAGGAAAAGATAAACAAATTTGTTGTCAATATCTCATGCTAAGAAGACAAGAAAGATGAAAAATGTATCTTGGTCTTTTCTCTCCACTCACATTGAATTGGATTTAGGGTTTATTGATTAGTAAATATTGAAAGAGACTCTTTGGTGACATTTAAATAGTCCAAGGTCTTAGTACACATTGCAAGAATACAATAGCTAGTTGAAAGCATATTGCAGTCATTTGACAAAGGTTTATGGCATGTTAAAGGAACCTTTGAAAGGGTCATCCATTAGCCTTGGTACGAGAACAACACTTTCCACAAGATTTTTCCATGTTGTAGAAACGAAAAAGAAAACTTTGCATGTTATATACCTTCATATTAATTTCCCCAAATTTTAGGTATGTATTTATTTTGGGAATTTTAAGCATTCATGAGTCCTTAAAAAGGTTTTGAATAGACATTGTGAGGTCAAGTTTCATTCAAATGTTTGAATTCAAGGAGCTCTTATAGGATCAATATTTTTAATAGGCACGTAAATGCTTTTTATCTTCCATGGTTGTGAGGGTAAAGGGAGTTTAAAGAAGTAATCCATTGAATGTGTTGATGAGGCATCATAAATAAAAAAATCTTGAGAAGGTTTCAATCATTTATTAATCTTTATCTTGTACTTTATAATGCATCTATCCATTGAGTATAGGTACAAATTCATTCAAGTATTTCGAATGGTTAAGAGAAGAAAAATGTAGTGAATGACATGCTTTATAAAAAATTTGACATTATGTTGCAATGAGGCCTCAACCTATATTATTTTAGTAGATTGAGTTCTATATGTGTATTGTTTTGAAGGCACAAAAGTGTAGTTTGAAAATGCATAATGCAATGTTGCACTAATAGTACAAAGTTGAGCTAGTCCTAGCTCATCTTATCAAATTGGGGAGAATACACCCATGTTTCATCACAAAAAAGTTTCTCTTGGTCCACAAAAAAATCTTCAAATATGGAAAAGGCGCTATCATAGAACTTGAAGAAGAAGAATAAGTAACAAAATTAACAAAAGATATAGAAAAAGAACTCAATGTCAACAAGACCATGAGAAAATGTACTTGAATTTTTTTAAGGTTGTGGATTTAAATGCCTTGAGAGAAAGGAGACATCAATTTTTTTACAAGTTTAAATTTCACTCAAGGACCAGGAGTAATATTGGGTTGGAAAGGATATGTCATATTTGTCTATCTTTGTGAAGGAATTTGTGGAGATGTACAATAAATTTCATGTAAGAACCACACTCTTTAGAAAATTATTTTCTCCATGTAATAAGATTATGGGAAACATGACAATGATTTAGGGTATTTATAGATGAGGTTGAGCCTTTTATTTCCATGATTGGTCTATAAGGTTGTTCACTGTTGAGGACAATATTAATAAAACTCAAGCATTCAAAAAGGGGTAGATGATCATGGAAGTAAAATATGGGTAGCTAATTCACATTAGGTTGTCATGTGAATATCCTAATATTAAAATAATAGTGGATTAAAGTTATGAAAAGGAGAAGCATATGTTATCAACAAGACAATTGTCATTGTAGAGATAGTGCATATTGGTATATCATTATGTAGTTTCAAGAAAGACAAGTACAGGATAGTCAAGGCAGTGAAGTAGATACTGTTAGTATACCTTGTACTTGAAGGGATACCAACATGAAAGAAAACCTCTTTACCAAGTCAAAATCTATGACAATCAAGAAGGGTAGTAATAGGATCTCTTTCTTCACACTCAAGGGTTATAAATCCCAAAAGGGAGAATGGTTTTGAAATTCAATATTGTGTCGGGTAAAAGCACAAAGTTGTGTCACGTTTCAGGACAACTTATCAGCATAGCTGAATTTGAGTATTTCTAACTAAATTTTTTTTTTGTCAAACATATGGTCTAGCTAGATTCATTCTAGCTAAGTTAGATAAGTTATTCACCTTTTCCAATTGGAAATATCTATTAAAAGCATGTTTTATAACAATTACTAAAGAAATAAAATTATT
>MU228052.1:220517-237813 GCA_018584345.1 Thuja plicata | reverse complement strand
TAAACTTCATCCAATTTTACACATTTCATTAGTTTACATCATCTCCAAATTTTAAACATAAATGTCATTTTTATGTCGTTAAAGTTAAAAAATTTGTGTGTTGTTGACCTTTTCCTTTATAAAAGTGCGACACAGCTTTGTACTTTTACCCTGTCATAGATTAGAGAATATAAGATGGACATTCATGAAGGGTAAACAACCATGTTAAGTTATATGAAGGACAATCATAAGGATGATTTCCATGAATTAGAGACAATAAGCTCTCTGAAGGTAGTGAAGACTAAATGAACACATTCCATCACAAAGTAGAGTATTTGAAGTCCTAAGAAAAATTTTAAATAAAATTTCAAGGACTATTAAGACAAAAAGCATGATTTTTGTCAAACAATATGAAAAAGCCTGCATGATAGTCTAAAAAGGAAGTGTTTGTAAATTCATGTAAAAGGAAATCCCAATAAAGGTGGTTGATGCTATATGTGACTAGTCAATATATGGTGTGACTTGGAAGACAATATGTTGCTATGTGAGACAAACTATGGGAAACCCGGACACGAGTTCTCAAAAGGAAGAAGGCAATGATATATGTGATCACAGTTACATGGATATCATAATAGACAAAGCACGGTTAGAAACCTTGGGAAATATATAAAACATAGATACTATTGTGATTATGAAGATAATAAAAGAGAACATCATACATAAATGACCATGAGAGCATTCAATGACTCTTAAATATGAGGAATCCACAATTTTGCATTACAAAAAATTTAGATAAGATCATGAATTCATAGTTAATAGTTTACTTGAGAGAGGTTACAAAGAGACTATGTTGAAGCATGGATGGTTCCACAAAATGATTTTTCAAAGATGAAAACATGATTAGGAGGGGACATGGTTGTATAAATGAGTGTAAGATGTGTAAGATTTAGCTATGTAGGGAGTCACCCAAGATCTAGAGGCAATGGAAAGAACAATAATAAAAGAGAAATAATATGATAAGAATACATTGTATTCCTATTACGAATGCAATATAATAGATTGGATTGAATCAACTAGAATCAAATTGAATTAATTGGATGGGATGAATATTACATAGGATACCCCTTTCTTATATAGCCAAGGCGAGTACAAAGCAGTGAATGAGACAATGACAAGTGTCATTGTCTCAATGTGTGATAATCAAGAGGAAACTTATCACCCACCAAAGGTGGAATCACATGTCCAATAGAGGTGGATCACCCTCCAATGTGTAATAAAATATGTGTAACATGTGCAATAAAGGTTGAGAGTGATAAAGCAATAATATCACAAAAGGTGGATCACCCACCTAAGGTGGAAAATTCCATCCACTATAAGTGGATATGATAAAATAATAGCATGATTAGTCTACATAAAGTGTAAATGCTCCAAATAATCCCATTTAATTCCCTAAGTAATATTAAGTAATGTGTAATTAGGACCTAGGTGATAATTAACCAAGTTAAAATACCTTAATTACTCCAACACTCCCCCTCAAGTGAAACTCAGGGTGAATGTACAAACGATAGCAATGAAAGATGGGCCCTGACTACTAGGTCGCGTTAGGTACCCATGTGAAAATACAAATGCAATCTCTCACAAGCAGAGAAAAGAATAAAATCACGTGGGAGAAGACTCCCCTCCAAAAGAGATGAAAACACACATTCTCTCTATAATGTATGAGAAAAACAAAACCTCACATGAGGAAAAAATTCCCCCCATAAGAGAGAAGAGGAAAGATGAAGCCCCCCCTTAATGTCAAATATTCTACAAATATGTTCCAATATGATGACCAATACTCCTCTGTAGGAAGAAAATAGAGTCAACCATGAACCAAGAATGTCAAAGTGTGACAAAACTAGGTACCATTATCGATAAAGAATGATTGATAAATCACCTACTGCAATATGATAGAGATCAGGCATGGAGACACCTACTTCAGCATCAACTAGATACTTGCTAATGATAGGTCGGTACATTCTAAGTCTCAAGTAGAGACATGAACCAAGTCTCACAAGATAATTCATAATCTACTGAGTACAGAAGGATTATAGCAAATACGTTATAAATGATAAAGTACAAAGAAGGATGACACTTTTATATAAGTATGTGTACAATATAGCTCATGCAAGAGAATAAAACATATATCCAAAGTTGGGAACTAATAATGATGCCACCAAGAATGTGTTGCAAATGATCGTTGATGATGCCCTCCAATTCGATTGATGTGCCAAGAAAACATAGGAGTAAGTGACCCCACGGATGTTGATTAGAAGACAGATTGCTGCAACAGTTTGGTAGGTGGACAAAAATTATCTTTCCAAAATTTGCTTATTTATTTGAAATTTATTTATAAGAACTTATAAAAAAAATTAAAAATATTTTATTACCAAAAAACTTTATTAAATAATAAAGAAAAATCCCTTTTTTTTTTTTTCCTATTTTTCTCTTTTTCTTCCTTGACTTCCCATTTCAGTGATTAAAATTGCCACTATCAGGCTATAATAGAATTAGATAGCTATTGCAAAAGACCAAACTAAGGTCTATGCATTACAAATGTAAAATAAGCCAAATCATGTAAGTACAATGTTTTATCATAGTCACTATAAACTAAGAGCACCACTATGAAATATAGAAAAAAATAGTGTACTTTAAAACAAATTGCACCTGATAAGGAGTCTGTATGTACCTCAAAAAAGGCCTTGGAAGTTGTAAAAATGGGATTATGATTATTTTGAAAAAAAAACTAACAAAAAAATCATAAACTACCTATACCACTGCATAGAGTACAAAATTTTACCCCAAAGAAATAAATAAAAATTGCTTGAAAAAAGGAGTTCATATGATTGAGATATTGTTGTTTGAAAATCACTTGTGTAATTATGATGTCTAAATAGTCGTCACACCTCCAAACTTCAAATGGCTATAGATTTGGCCTCCAATGTCCAATTTGGATGAACAAAAGTCAATATTGGGGTTTTTGGACCTCTTAAATGTGATGCTAACCTCTTATTTGCACTAGCAAGCTCCAATTTTGACCTAGAATATAAATTCACAAAGAGGAACCCCAAAATCCACCAAAATATGCACCCAAATCTCTTAAAAGATTATCCAATAGCACTTGAAAAGCTCTGATACAATGTAATATTTGACTATGAAGGTATCCACCCAAGATCTATAGCAAATGGAAAGCACAATAACATGAGAGAAATAATATGATAAGAACAAACTATATTCATAACAAGAATGCAATACAATAAATTGGATTGACTAAACTGGAATCAACTTGAATTAATTGGGCGAGATGAATATTACATAGAAGACCCATTGCTTATATAGCCAAGGTGAGTCCAAAGGAGTGAATGAGATAATGCCAAGTGTTGTTGTCTCATTAGATGATAATTAAGTGACAACTTATTACCCACCCAAGGTGGAATCACATGTCCACCAGAGGTGGATCATCCTCCAATTTGTAAAAAAGTATGTGTAACATTTGCAATAAAGGTGGAGAGTGATAAAGTCATAAGACCACAAAAGGTGGATAATCCACCTAAGGTGGAAAAGTCCATCCACTATAAGTAAATATGATAAAATAATAGCATGATAAGTCTACATAAAGTGGAAATGCTCCAACTAGTCCTATGCAGTTCCATAAGTAAGCTTAGGTAAAGTGTAATTAGGACCAAGGTGTCAATTAACCAAGGTAAAATGCCTTAAATACACCATCAAGATAGTAGGGATAATGATGTCATAGCTAAGTATGATCTATAAATTCGATGGTTATCAAGTTTTCATGACCCTTATTCAAAATTTACTAAAAATAGAAATTTATTAAAAATAGTAAGTTGGTAGGCCCAAAATAGAAAATTAGGAGCAATTGATAGATTTGAAAATTAAATAAGATTTGGTGATTTGTTTGTGATATGAACATTATTGTATCACTAAAAAAAATTTAAAGATGAGCAAAGGATTGAGGCGTTACCCGATTGGGAGGCTTTGAAGCACCATATTTGTCAATGAGAGTTCTCATCATGCCAATGCGACATCTACAAAGAAGAAATGACACCCGAGGGGGAGGAAGGCAATGACCTCAAAGAATGTTGAGGTAGGGGAGGGTGTAGGTGGGTCTGAGTAGTTTGTTCCTGGATTTGGTCTGGGTGGATGCACATTTTTGTCTTTTTATTTTAGTGGGGATCTTTTTGGTTGTAATTATTTTCTTGGGGCTTGGTTTTTTGGTGGTTCATTCTTTTTGGTATGGGGACACATTTTTGGTTTATGTTCTTGTTCATGGCAATGTTTTCTTAATGGTGTTGGTGCTTCATTTGAATTATACAACTCTAGTATGGCTTTGGGTGGCTAGGGAGTGGAGGTTTGGTGGTTTCACTTTCAATGGGGGTTTGGTTGATAGACACATTCTTTATGTAATTATCTCAATTTTATTTTTTTCAAATTTAAATAAAATACAATATTATTACCGATCAAAAAATAATTAAATTAATGTTTGTTGAACACACACCAAAAGCTAAGAGGGGGGTGAATCAACATAAACCAAAAATGTTATTTAAGTAATCAATCATCAATGTTAACCACCACACAACTTATTGAGAAAATAATAGACTAAAACAATAACACATCAACACCAAGATTTTTATACATGGAAAACCCAAATTGGGAAAAATCAGGGTGAGTGCTTGCTCATTGAGATACAAATAAGAACTTGTGCACCCAAGACTCACTATCCAAGGGATAAGGTACATTCAACTCTCCACATTAGACAAAGAGAGATTCTCTTGATAATGTAGTTGTTCTGCACAACTTTATCAACCTCAGCAACACAAGGTTTATGTATTTACTTCTTTATCACAGTCACAAAATAGTAACCTCATAAACTAAACTTTGTCCTTCCAAAACTCTGTTTATAGATCTTCACTTTCTCTCTCACCACACTCTTACATTTTTCCAAAGAAAAAAATATACTTATACAGAAGATAGGTCATTGGAATTAGAATAATTTCATCCATGCCAAAAGAAAATTACAATAAGGTCCCATGCCAAGAGCACACAAAACAAAACATAGGTCAGACAAAACATGACCCCATCCAGATAAGAGATAAACATTAAATGCAATACCCGAACCAAAAATATGAAACGTGATCCACTCTAGGAGAATGAGGGACCATGAGCACATTAGACATTTCCCAATACCATAACCATAATTAATATAAAAAATTCCATAGTCATCTTAAATGTGTAGCATCAAACTATCCAAAGAACCACTTCACTTGTCAGTTGTATCCAGAACTCCACATGCTACAATGAGATCCAAGCTCCGTGTCAAAAGCCATCATAACACATTTCTGGACTAGAACATAAACTAATCATAAGAGTATCACTTGGTAAAAATATTTATGGATCACCAAGAAATACCACAACCAATACCAATACCTGAATACAATATAGATCTCATATACACATCTTCAACCTTTATTTCTAGAGCAGAAATCTTATCGAAAACACAATTGAACAATTGTCATCTTCAACTGTATATCTTTGTTACTAAACCATTTACTTTCGGACCTAATAATATAACACTAAAGTACATACAAACATCATTGTCACGTTATCTCTATAATACATACATGTCTTTCATTGTTCTGTAGCACTATCATGTCTATCACACAACCTTACTTCTTCTGGACCAATTGATATACCTGAACATGTCTTCAACAAATACCTTTGGACCACAATATTTGAGCAAACACCTCTAGACCATAGTGTTTAACACCAATGATAACTAGACAATAGCAACCAAACATATATTTCCAATAATTTTTTATCCTGACTTAGGTGTGGGATCTTCTTATGGCCCCTTTTTGGCATTTAGTGGCTATGAAAAACTAGAATATGTGGCACAATAGTTTCGAAATGGAAGGAATAAGTGGATGCTTAGCATGAGAGGTTACATCAGGGATAAATTTAAGAAACTCCCACAGGGTAAAGGTGTAAAATCCTGGCAAATCTTTCATTATTTTCGGGGACAAATATTAATAGGGTCGACAATTTTTTAAAATATTAAAGGAATTTTTTTATTTTTTATTTTTTATCGGTAAAAGGCCGAAGCCAAATTTTATTAATGATAGAAAAATACAAAGGAATCCATTCACTTCGGGCGCTGGAAGGAAAGAATGGAGAAGAAAACCTCCAGTCTTGCCTGGGATCATAGATCCATATTACGGAGTACAAATTTGAACCATGAGGGCACTCCCTCATTTACAGATAGTATGAAGGCATTCCCTCATTAATAGTTATAGATAAGAGTGTTTATCCATGAATACAAAAAACTATGAAGGCATACCCTCATTTACATAAAGGTGCGACAAATATTAAAAAAACCCAGGATTTCTTATCAGTTCAATCACGACTGACTTGATAAAACTCCTATAAAAAATCCTCCTGAACCTCTGGATTTCTCCTTTCTACACCTTTCACAATATGTAATGCTATTCCTGTGCACAGAAAAAATCTAGACCAACATGCTAATGCTCTTGATAATCATTAGTATGACATATTAAAAATTATGGATTAAAGCTACCTTCTAGTGCTATCCCTGCCATAAAGAAACATAATATAACGAAATACCTACTAGCAGCAGAAATGTTTATAGATATAGAAATTTCCCATCCCTTATAAGTAGCAAAAAGGATACAAACACATACTACTTCCTACCTAGATAAATTCTTGTTTACAACTCTAATTAAAGGATTGAGCCTAAAGATAATGTGATAAATCTGTGGTGCTAGTTAAGGGCATATTGGACGAAATAATTAACTAAATGAATCACTAACTATACAAGTGGAAACAGATAAAAATTTATATGTATGTGTTATAGATATGATTAAAGAGTGTATCCCCAAGGTAAACTAACTTTTAATTCAAGTAATACAGGAAAGATATACAAAGGATACTAGGCTCTTCCTATAGTATTCTTATAAGAGACTCCATTTTGAGGAGCGAAACAAGAATTATTAAGATTAAAACTTAATGACATTGCTCGATTCATACTAGGCGAAATAAAAGCTAAATGTATCTCTGAGAATGCATTCGTAAACAGTTGTATATAAATAGATATGAGTGAATATATATATATATATATATATATATATATATATATATTTATTTATTTATTTATTTATTTATTTATTTATATAAAGTTATATGAAGATTGAAACATCCTGTAAAAACTAAAAGGTACTTTTGAAGCTAAGTCAAATATAGGGAAGAGTCTAAAATTTACTTACCTTTATCCTTTCAAAATTACTACCAAAGGTTAGTATTATTCCACCCGGTTTACCTTACCAAAGCTTATCTAAAAAGTGTTAGATGATTTAGGACCATTTTGGTGATATTCAGCTTGTCAAGGTAATTATTAAGCAGAGGAAACTTAGACCAGATTAACAAGGAACATCAAAATGCTAGTAAATCAAAGACCCAGATATAGCAATGATTTTGCGCAACTAATTAATAAGCAGTACATTTGTTAAGATGGAAGATCAAAATAATCAAGTTTATCAAAATAGGCTACTCATAGAAATATGTCTGAGCTGGTTCAAAACATGTGAGCATTTATGTTAAATCTAGCAATAATGTTAACTTATATGTTTAACCATATACCGATATGTTACCATAGTGTTTAGAAGGTCAGATAAATCTCCATATTTAGTTATCAGGGTCCCCTTATAGGTTAAATAGTAATAGAAACATAACTACTATTCACCAAAAAATGAAAATAAGATAGTTTTTAGCATAAGATCCACATAGGTATCCTTGCAATCCTTAAGGAACAACTTGACATTTAATCAAAAGATCCGAAGGGGAATCAGTAGCTAAAATTTAGTATTAAGAATTAAATACCATAGAAGATAGACCAACCAACTTGGTCTCATATTATTGAACTCAGAATTCTAAATACCAAGGGAGAGAGAAGTCGAATAATCAATTTTAACAAAAAGCAAGATAAACAGGAAGGCCAATGGATCAGCCCTCCTCTTCACCCACCCTAGAGGCTCCATCAGTCGAAGAAGAAATCCTAGGTCTTTTATTTCTGTGAGGATCTCCTTCATCCATCCATACCTCAAGCATTTCTTCAGAATCTGAATCATCAAAGCAAATCCTATATGCATCCCCCACATCATCATTGTGCTAGTAGGAATAGAACCAGTTCCCCTCAGTTGGGATCCTTAAATGCATGAAGGTCATTAAGAACTCAAGATTCCTCTTAATGACTGGTTCTCTAGAAAAAAATGCATGAAAATCTTCCACAATCATAATGGGGATGGTTGAAGTTGGCCTTCCATTAATAGCTCGAATATCATAGAACCTAGGCATAGTAATGGTACAGTCTGGTTTTATAATTTGAATAATTTTATCGATGTTACCAAGATATTTCTTTTTGAAAATCTGCAAGCAACATTTTCTACTCTCCTCTTTTCTAGGGTCTACATAAATAGTTGATGCAATGAACATGGCTGAATCTTCATATTGACCCTATATCTATTTGAGTTTGACAGGAATTCTCGGCCTAAAATTCTAAACACGGCTCTAAGGACAATGGATTGGAAGTTCAGAAGGACAGGCTTAAGACACTTGGTAGTGTCTCACTGTCGAAGGCTATCTAAGGAATAGTGCAAACTAATTTGATAGGAGTAGTCATGGTATAGCTAGTCTCAGATAGCCAAGGATATGCTCCTAGAGTCACAAAAAGAGGATAATAAATAGCCCTGGTCTCTCTTGGAAGGTGTAGAGATCCCTCAACAAACCTAAAGACATAATACAAAATGCCATAAGGACAAAACACAGGAATACCAGGAGCCCAGGGAAATGGAGCGTCAAAGTTTGGAGGAGAGATATGGAAGGGCGCCATGGAAAATCCAATCCCCACCTCTTTGTGAACCATAAAAGTCTACACGTCACCCAGAAAGTTGGTCCTAAGGTCTAGAAGAAACCACTTCATGGTCGACGCAAAAATATTTGAGGTTTTTCTAAAGCTCAGGATTAGGTTGAAAAAATGATGTGAAAGGTCCAAAACTACAAATGGGTCTTGATAGGAACATAGAAGGAAAAAGCTTTAAATGCTTATGTCATTAATGACTGCAACAAGAGGGTAACTAGAAGTAAGTAAGGATCAGTTAATTTCATGCAGATTAGATGTAAAAATGTATGTTTAAAGCTTGTGAATCAAGCCTCTGGATAACTTTTGAGAAGAACAAATATATAGTTGCCTAAATAAGAAGTCTATTTCGCAATGAAAGTTAGTGCCTGATTTAGAGTGTTAGTGTGTGACTAATAATGGATGTCCCTGAGCGTCATGACAGTCGTAACCCTCTAAATTGATAAATAAATATCAACCCGACTAAAAGAATTGGACTAACAATCTATTTACAATGGTTCTTTTTATTCAAGTATGAAAATTCTAGAAAATTTTGGCTAATATTTCATTATTGTGTGTGGGGGGGGGGGGGGAATAATATTGTATTTAGTAAATTTTTTACATTTAAAGGAAAAAATATTTAATTGTATTGGCTAATTATTTTCAATTGTACAGAAATTGTAAAAAATGTTTGACAAATACTATTATTTATGGGGAAATTTGTAGAAAATGTTTGGCTAATATATCTTTATTTATGGGGAAAATATACTTTTTTGGCAATTTTTTCTATCTCTTGAAATTTGATATGTGGAATTTTTTCAATCCACATTCTAATTTCCATTAATAGCAACTTACCATGAGTGATTAGTCATCATAATAGCACTATGATAGGCCAACGTCAAATGGTAATTAATGTAATTAAGAGAACTTTCTATAGCACATCACATCAAATCTTAAGAGAATAAAGCCTTGATTTGTTATCTACAAGGTGGTATCAACAATTGTGGTCACATACACACATACCTAACAACCATCATTTTATTGTTATATATTTATTATTTACAACCATTGAATGATCCTAGATCAATGGCTTAAATTCTATTTTGGGCTGAAATTTTGAAGTACACAAAGTTCTACAAAAATTCTCTAGAATGGAGACACATGTCAAATCTGTATACTTAACTCTGCACCCTAACATTAAATGTTGACCACAACTGGTCATGTGGATAGTTAATAATGTTGTGCTCCACTCAAGGTGATCATCGTCCAATTTGGTACTGAAAAAATGTCTTGTCAGTGACATTCTCATGTGTAATCGATGCAAGGCATCTAATTTAGTATTGATGAAATGATATGATTCCCAATTTCCCACACTTTTCCATTTATGACAAATATTCATAGAGATATAAAAGATTTAACACAATACATTTGGAAATATACATGGCTTCCTTTGACCTTTGTAAAGGACAATTCAATTAAATTATTAATAGGGTTAGGAATTAAATTATTGATAAGAAATTAATAAGGACTGGGTGTTTTTAGGCTATTTATAGATGGTTTAGGCCTTTTTCTTCTTCAATAATTCAATTCTCCTTGGGTAGAAAGAGTGTGGTAGCTAGTTGTAGAGTCTAGTTTAGGCCTTTTCCATCTTTATTTCTCTTTGGGTAGATAGAGTGTGTTAGTAGGGTAGAATATGAATTTTTGAAGATGGATAGTTCTATTTGGTTGAAAATGACAAGTGAGAAGACACAGAAGGCCTTTTGGGGCACTATCACAGACCCAACACTTAAATCACTTTGTAGGGAGTTTGCAATGTTTACAAATTATGCTATGAGGATGGTGTTGGGTTGTGAATTTATGGTATCTATTGATAGATACCCAATGAATATAAACATTACATCTCAATTTTTGGCCTCTCTTCTTGACCTTATATGAGACAAGGTGGAGATATTGTTACTGCAAAAGCACGTGTTTAAATAAGAATTCTTGGGGGATCACATTCAAGTTTCCACCCTAGCAAAAATAGGGGTGGGTATCCCATGGCCAAGGGATATACCCAATCTCTTTTAGCCATGCCAAAATGTGACCTAACAACCATTTATTATGAACTTGAATGATGGGTAACTGGCGCGTCACAAGAAATGGGCTTCCATTGGTAGGGATTTCCTCTGGAAATGGTTTCTCATGGATGAATTTACAAACTATAGATGGCTAGAGGAATTTGTACAACTTATCATCTCTGAAGCATTCTACACAGAATGAAGGGATGGAGAGCTCCCTAGTTTTTTGAAATGAAGGGCTTCTTATTTTGCAGGCGATAATTTTTGGTAGCATAGTTATCACCGAAAGTAGAATAGCTACATGGTGCAAATACTAGTGCCCTACCAATGTCCTACCAAGCTACCACTACCATACCACCTTTTGATTTTTTGTAGTTCAGAATACCACCTTTTGTCTTTAAAAGGAATTATATTTATTATAAATTTTGGGTTTAATCATATTTGTGTGGGAATTCATTTTTCTATAGGTCTTACTCTCCAATGTAATATTCATAGATATGTAATTATTCTATAGGTCTTACTATTCAATGTAAATATTCTTAGACATGTCACATATTAATGAAAAATTTACAACTTCAATTGTCTTTTATGGATTACAAAAATGATTTGTAGTAGATTTAAGTTTTTGAATGAAACGGGAAAGTGTTTGCAATAAAATTGTCTCCCATCTTGGCATGTGATTATGTGAGTGAATCTCTAACAAAAATTTTATGGGTAAAGGGTCGAAGCTGAGAAGAAATAAAATGTAGTATGAATGAAATATCTAATCCTGATATCTATTTTTATGGGTAATGGGTCATAGTCGATTGATTTTATTAAAAAATAGAAAATGAACATCTTTGTTAAGTGCAAGCACCGATAGGAAAGAATAGAGGAGAAAACCTCTGATCTTTCCCTGGACTTTTCAGTCCAGAAAGAAAGGAAAAAGGAAAATATTGTATAGTCAAAAAATGGAAGCACTTCCATTATGGACTAGTTTAGCCTTCCAAGTAAGTGGTTTGGGGTCATGTCAAGAACCTTGAATGGCTCTTTGACTTGGATCTAGCTTTCTCCCCTATTCTACCCCATTTCTCACTTTTCTCTGGCCTGTTTCTGGCATCCTAAACTGCAAAACTGAGATTTTTGACCTCGGGGTCAAAATCAACCTTTCTAGGTCAAGTTAGACCTCAAACTTGACCTAGGTCAAGGTTGACCTTGACCTTGACCTAGGTTAAGGTTGACCTCGACCTTGACCTAGGTTAGAATTGACCTTTTTCTGACCCAAGGTCCAAATTTCAAGTTTTCAGGGTTTCCGGATGTCGGGCTTTGAAAAGATTTAATTCCCACTTCCGGGTTGGCTATTTTGGGATCCAAAATGATGACTCTTAAATTATATTTAATATAGGTCCACTTATAGGGGTATAGGTCTAATTGGAATTTAATTATCCTATGTAGGCCTCTCTATAATATTGTACCCTAGATTCAAATATAAGGAAGCCTTCTCCTCTCATTTTCTCTAAGACTTGATAACCATCTAAGAATTGAAGAAGTGAAATCTAAGTGTGAAGGACAAGATAAGAAGAAAGATTTAAATCAAGATAAATATCTATTTAAGCATTCATCTACTCTCAAGCATCCAAGCATTCAAACACTTTCAAGTACTTAATTAATCAAGGAGATCCATTGGTAACCATTGAAGGATTCAAGCTCTATGGAGCCCTCTTGTTGAAGATTTCTCCATCGACATTCCTCCAAGCCTCTTCCTATTCCAAGATCCATTCAAGATTGGTGTTGGAGATTTACAAGAAATTTATTTGAGACATCCAACATTCTACACTCTACATTCTACATTTATTTGGTGCATACATACTTGTGGATCCACGGATTCGAATCTGCCACAAGGGTTTCTATACAAGTAAGGTGAATTTGTTCATTTACTTTGTTTTACTTATGCAATTTAAATTATACTTTAAGGTTAATTCCAAAACCGGGGTTTGTCCAAGGCAAACCCCTCCCCCCCAACAAACAAACCATTTTTATTGCAGGGACAGGTTCAGAACAACAAATTGGAGTGTAGATTTGGATACCCTTTTCAGAAAACTATTGTGATCCGGAAACAAATTTTCTATCAGAGATTTTGGGTTAGAATCAGAGGTCAATTTTGCCCTACGTCGAAGTCGGAGGTCGATTCTGCCCTAGGTCGAAATCAAAAATTTTGGGTCAATGGTGACATTGACTTGAGGATCAAAATTGGAACTGAGCCAGATCGGAAAATGATTTCTGGGTTTTGTAGATCTCACAGTTTCAGCTCAATAACACATAAATCAACAATTTTTGAGACCATCTAATAGGGTTTTTAGCAGGTTCTTTTTCAGAGGTATGTATTTTATTCCATTTTCCTTTATAAACAATTCCATATTTACACCCCTTATCAATTACATTTAATTGTATGTGGATAATATGTGCATAGGGTCACTTTTATGAGCTAATCTCCATTGTTCTAAACCCTATCCATATTTTCTTCTTTACATTTTGGTGAACCCGCGATAGACAACTCTTTCTTTTTGGTGTGAGATTTGCATATTATGTTAGATCTTACATACATTTAAAGGTAGGATTCTTTTATGCTCTTGCACTTGTATGTCAAAAATAAATTAAAAATCACAAAAATTTCCTTAAAAATACAAAAACATTTACATTTTTCATGCTTGTAATGTTACTTTGTGTTCAACATGTATGATTTTTGTTTTGAATACTTTGATGAGGCTTTTTTTGCAAAATAGGATAGATCCCCTAATGAGGTACATGGAAGTGAGGATGAAATTTGTTCTAATACGATCTCCATGGATCCTATTCCTATTTCATCCTCCTCTACAACCTCTCTAATTGACCTTTACCATAGGGTGTGTGCATGGTTACCTTCATGTTCCACTATTTACAACATTGATACACCTAGAAAACTTCATTTAGTGCATGTGATGTTGCTTTGTCCTCTCTTGTATTACCTTGTAAGGATATATTAGAGCAAGCAGATGACTTTAATCTTTCTCTTTATGGAGATGAGTTGAGGATTGATGTTAATTCTTCTCCTAATATATGTCTTTTCTACGAGCCTACTTTAGAATATAATTTACCTTCTTTCCCCTTTAGGGATCAAGCTTTAGTGATTTATGGTGCTCCTACAAGGTTCTTTATTTATAGGGATGATAACCCTCCTATTTGGGATGAACCTTTGGATTTAGATGTTGATTACTATCTTCCTCATGAAGCCATTGTGGATAATCTTACTATTTGGGATGAACCTTTGGATTTGGATGTTGACTACTCTCTTCCTCATGAAGCCATTATGGAAGATCCTCCTATTTGGGATGGACCCTTGGATAGAGACATTAATTTATCCCCCCTCATGAAGATGCCTTGATACAAGAGGGTGATTTATTAATGGATGACATATTCATACATGACAGTGACTCTTTTTCTAAAATACACTCCCCTTATGCAGACATTTTAGAGAAAGAAGAAAACATTATAGATGCTTTACCTCCATTTGGGATTCCTTCTAGTGATAAGGCATTAGCAGAGAATGATATGAATTCCCTCAATGCTCTCCCTCTTAATGATGATCTTATGGAGAATCAATGTCCTACCTCATCTCCTCTTAGGATGTATTCTTTTCTTCCTTCTGGTGAACTTTTTTGTAGTGTTGAGACAACTAACATGGTTTATCCAAAACCCTTGTTGACTATTAAAGGGTGTCCTCGCATTACTATCAAAGGTAAACCTATGGAGTCTTTAGAGTCTTTTAATGATCAAGATTCGGTAGTTCACACCTATCATACAAGGAATAATCCTCAACCTAATCCAGTGGTCCCTACTTCTTTACCACCTTCTCAACCCATTCTCCCTCCTCCACACCGTCTTCCTAGCAAGGAGTATGATTTGATAAACCAATTGTGCAATACCCCTGCCAAGATTTCTTTATGGGAGCTTCTTCAAACTTCACCTACCTACCATGAAGCCTTGCAAAAATCTCTAGCAAATCTTTCCACTCCACCTCCTAATCAAGAGAACATCAATGCCTTCTTACAGTGCATGCATGCTACCCCGGGTCCTCCTGACATTGTATTTACTCAAAAAGATTTACCTTCTAAAGAAGTACAGAATCAATATGATGCTCTTATGGTTGCTGTTACTATCAATAAGAGTATCATTTGTAAGACCTTGATTGATAATGGATCTGGGCTTAATATTTGTAGCATGGACACGCTCAAAGTGATTAAAGCCAATCTTTCAACTATTCAACCTAATAATAATCCTATACGTGGCTTTGATAACATTGATAAGAAAAATTTGGGCATCATTACCTTACCTATCAAAGTAGGTCCGCTCATCCTAAATACTCCTTTTCATGTTATGCCCGGACCTCTTAATTATAAACTCCTTTTGGGTATAACTTGGTTGCATGAGATGCATGTTGTTCCTTCCACCCTTCACCGTAAAGTCAAGTTTATTCACAACAACATGGTGTATGCACTTCATGCGGATGATGCGCCAAATCCTTGTTTGAATATTCAAACCCACAATACTCCTATTCCTAATAGTAATCCTTCTTCCTCTAATCCTTTTCCTGGAGATGATTAGGGAACCTTCAATTTTAATCCTACCTTTATTGGAGAGTATAAGGTTTCTAATATTGATTTTATGAAGCAAAAAAAAGAGTTTGAACAATGAGCTTTTGCATCTACTTCTAATGCCCTTCATAATAAATTTGTCGCTACTTCTACCCACTATGAGTCTAACAAACCTATTAGTGATGACATAGTGACTACTGAATTTCCATTGAATCCTTCTAATATGGCTTCTTGTTATGGTCCTGGTTATCATTTACTAGTTAAACAAGGATTCCATGGTCAAGGATGTGGTAAGCATAAACTGGGAATTCAAATGCGCTTAGAGAATGGGGGGCATGAGCATTATTATGTATTGGGATTTAATCCTCAACAACATATCTATGTTACCAATATCTCAAATAACACTTCAAAACATGATGAATCTATGAAGGAATTTGACCAAGAAGTTCTTTTGCCTAAACTCCTTTGTGCTAAGATGATTACTAGACCTAAACACAAAAAGAAATGTAGTCCACACTTGAAGACTCTTCCTTTTTATTTGTATCACAAATTTCATGATCACTCTACTAATGAATGTCAAGCTTTACATTATAATATTAGGCAGCTCAGTGATAGTAAAATTATTTATATATCATGTGGCAATGAGTTGTATTTCAATCCTATTTTCTCTAAATAACATTTATGTTCCTATTATGGAACTCTACATTATGTAAACAATGTTAGCATAATCCTTGGGGGCTCATTGTCTTGCATAGTATTGTGAGCGATATAATAGGCCCCCTTTCATCCTTGTTCCTACGCTTGAGGGGCAAGGATGCCATCTCCTTCTTTTCTATCTTTCTGGGATCCAGTTTTCCCTTGGTTAAGCAATATCTATCTATTATGTGATATCCAATCATACATGCAAATTTTGGTTTACATTGAGGATCTTTGTCCTTGATCATAACCTATTTCATTGTTTAATATTAGGTTTCCATGGTTGATAAATCTCTCACCTTGGAAACTGAATAGTGTGTTATCCTTCATAAGGGTTACTTTTTCACTTCTTGCATGATATCTCTTTGCATTTGTCCCTTCCATGGCCTCATAGGAGCTGTGACCTTGTTGGCTTGGACTAGGTGTTGTCTAGGTATATTTTCTTGATGTTGAAGAAGGATTTATCCTTTTTATTTTCTTTCCTTAACATGTGAAAATAGTATGTATTTTTCCATCTTAAGGAGGGGGGCATATATACGACCTCCCTCATTCTATATTATACATTTTTGTTCTAACCTTTTGTTTTGTAGCATGCTAAATCCTCTTAAGGTAATGCACATAAGTTGCTAAATCCTGAAGAGATAGGCATTCGATTACAATTCAATATGCTAAATCCTCATAAGGTATCGCACATAAGTTGCTAAATCCTGAAGAGATGCGCATTTTAAAAATCTATTCCATGGTGATATAATGATATGGATCCATGGGTACTTCATAAAAAATTTCAGAAGACGCACTATATACATGCACAAAGCCTTTAGAAGGTGCACAAATTTACGGGGTGACTATCAAGTGTTTTCTTGGTGGGCCATCCTATCCTTTTGTGGTTCACAATGAGATACACTCATCTTACTGGGCAAGTTAACCACTCCTCTCTCTCTCTCTCTCTCTCTCTCTCTCTCTCTCTCTCTCTCTCTCTCTCTCTC
>MU228052.1:200985-220467 GCA_018584345.1 Thuja plicata | reverse complement strand
TCCCTTTTGATTTCAATAAGATTATCTTTTCTTCATGATCTCCTTTACCAAGAGTTTGCATTGAGTCCATACTCTTGCTAAAGTGGGGGCTAAATGTATAGTCAAAAAATGGAAGCACTTCCATTGTGGACTGGTTTAGCTTTCCAAGTGAGTATTTTAGGGTCATGTCAAGTTCCTTGAATGGTTCTTTGACTTGGATCTGGCTTTCTCCCATATTCTACACCATTTCCCACCTTTATCTGACCTATTTTTGGCATCCTAAACTGCAAAACTGAGACTTTTGACCTCAGGGTCAAAATCAAACATTCCGAGTCAAGGTCAACCTCAACCTTAACCTAGGTCAAGGTAGACCTCGACCTTGACCTAGGTCAGAATTGACCTTTTTTTGACCCAAGGTCCAAATTTCAAGTTTCTGAGGTTTCCGGATGTTAGGCTTTGGAAAGATTTAATCCCCGCTTCTAGGTCAGCTATTTTGGGTTCCAAAATGATGACTCTTAAATTATATTTAATATAGGTCCACTTCTAGGGGTATATGTCTAATTTGAATTTAATTCTCCTATGTAGGCCTCTCTAGAAGATTGTGCCCTAGATTCATATATAAGGAAGCCTTCTCCTCTCATTTTCTCTAAGACTTGATAACCATCTAAGACTTGAAGAAGTGAAATCTAAGTGTGAAGGACAAGCTAAGAAGAAATATTTGAAGCAAGCTAAATATCTATTGAAGCATTCATCTACTCTCAAGCATCCAAGCATTCAAGCACTCAATTCATCAAGGAGATCCATTGGTAGCCATTGAAGGGTTCAAACTCTATGGACCCCTCTTGTTGAAGATTTCTCCATCCACATTCCTACAAGCCTCTTCCTATTCCAAGATCCATTCAAGATTGGTGTTGAAGATTTACAAGAAATTGATTTGAGACATCCTACATCCTACATTCTACATTCTACATTCTACATTCATTTGGTGCATACATACTTGTGGATCCATAGATTCGAATCTTCCACAAGGGTTTCTATACAAGCAAGGTGACTTTGTTCATTTACTTTGTTTTACTTATGCAATTTTAATTATACTTTAAGGTTAATTCCAAAACTAGGGTTTGACCAAGGCAAACCCCTCCCCCCAAACAAACAAACCATTTTTCTTGTAGGGATGGGTTTAGAACAACAAATTGGAGTGCAAATATGGATACCCTTTTCAGAAAACTATCAGGATTTGAAAATAGATTTTCTATCAGAGATTTTGGGTCAGAATTGGAGGTTGATTCTACCCTAGGTCAGAATCAGAAATTCTGGTTCAATGGTGACATTAACTTGAGGGTCAAGATCAAAACTGAGCCAGATCGGAAAATGATTTCTGGGTTTTTTAGATCTCGCAGTTTTGGTTTAGGAGCGTTGAAATCAATAGTTTCTGAGACCATCTAATAGGTTTTTTAGCAATATATTTTTCAGAGGTATGTATTTTATTCCATTTTCCTTTACAAACATTTCCATATTTACACCCCTTATCAATTACAATTAAATGTATGTGGATAATATGTGCATAGGGTCACTTTTATGAGCAAATCTCCATTGTTCTAAACCCTATCCATATTTTCTTCTTTACAAATATTAATTCTGCTTTAAATTGTGGATACTAGGTAAGGACAAAGGTCCTTACATTCAAAAATTCAAATCTCATGTTTCCAATTCTAAATAAAATTCTTAGCCATTTACAATAAGGCCAAATTACAAAAAGACTTAAAATGATATAGATTTTTTTAAGCTTCAACTTTAAACCATTCCTTGTGTGCAAGATGGAGACCCTATGTCTGACCTATAAAGACTATTATCAGTAAGAAGGCTCCAAGAAACATAGTTATTTCCCCAAAATTTCTTAACCTAGATTAGCCTAATGAGTTTATTTAAAGCAAAGTTGATTCAAATCTTATACGTGCTAGCGTATTACTTAGTTAGAGTCATACCTTCTCAGCTTGAATTCCCATATACCTGTGAGGACATTACTACCATCTAAAAAACCTTGTAGTCATTCATTAGATGTATATCAACCATATAAAATAGAGCATTGTTTATTCTACTAGATCCTAAAAAAAGTCATGTTGGTTTTGAATGGTAAAAGTCCAAAACATACAATGTTATGACATATGTGTTGAAAACCCATAAAGAAGGGTAGGAGGTTTCTATTAACAACCATTTTAAGAGGATTGGAGATAGTTAAGTTGTCAGCTGTGATCAATCTGAGAGCCTGAATCCACTAATGTTTGATGTTCTAAACCATATTAAATTTAACCTTGTAAATTAAAATTATCTGATAATATCGAGCCAAGATTCTTAGTTCATATTAACCAATTTTCTCATTTTATATTTAGGTGTTCCATTATAGAGTTGTGACACACCTACATGAAGTTATGTGTGTATGCCAAGGTGATATTGTATATCATTTTTATAGATAACGTATGTATTGAGGTCAAATGAATTCTACATGGGAAGGATGTTCTATGAGAGTTCTTTTATTTGTGAACTGTTAATTGTTAACTAATTGAAGGTAATACTGATGAAGATTGCATTCAGAGGAGTAAATCATAGTAGAATGATTAGATCAGTTGTTATTTTGTCGTTGATGTCAAGTAATTGATTTTTGGTTTATATTAAGTTGCCATATCATTCAAAGAGGAACTTAATTGGGTAGATAATAAAGATTAGACAATGATAAGGTACTATTGGTGTAATTGTTTTCTACTTAACATTTGATGTTGTTAAGTCAAAAAATAAGAAAGTTCAATTCAGTAAAGGGAACAAGCCTAGTTACCAAGTGGAGAGAAGTTTGTTGGTAAAGTGAAGTGTTATTCAGTCGAGCAAAGCAAAGCCAACCACCAAGCAAATTTGAAAACTAAGCAGAGGTTAGTCACTGAGCAAGGTTGGTAACCGAGCAAAGTCAAACACTGAGTGAAGTCAGTCACCGAGTACGGAACAAATTTTGAATTCAAGGATCAGAAAACATTCAATGCAAAGGCACAAAGATTAAGAAGATGGAAAGGATGAAGATGAAGTTTGTTACAGAGATCTATGGTCATGAAAATTCAAGTTCAAAATTAAAGATGAAGATTAAGAGACAAAAGGGAAGTTGTGAGTTCCAAGTATATTACAAGTCCTGAGGTAAAGGTTAACCATTTAACCAAGTTGAAAATACATTGAATCAGTTCAAAAATATGATCTGACGGCTGAGAGAAAATAAGGGAAAACCTAATCAAGAATATTAAGAGGGAAAAATAGAGGCCTATATATTGATGGGCTTGTATGTTAACAAAAGAGATGTTGGAAAATTCAAAGGTTGAAGTGTGGTCAACCTACCGAGTGAAGAAGAGAAGAGAAAAGAGGTGAAGATCCAGTCTAGAGAAGAGATTGGTGAGTTATTGATACCAGTGGAGATAGAGAGAGAATAAGGGATCTGATCAAGCAAGAGTTAGTTGCAGATACACAGATCAAATCATTACACTATTTCTTATTAACCTTTGTAACAGAAAAATCTCTTAACCAAGTGGACCTAATAAGTTCTTTTGTAAATCCTTGAGAAAAGTAACATTCTAGGATGAATGTTTAATCCCTCTGACCAGGCCACTCCTAACAGGGTGAAGAACTTAATAGATCTAAGGTAAATCCCCTAACAAGGTCACATCTAACAAAAGTGCATTGTAATCTTTAACATGATTGGCTCTTAATTGAGCATGCTTCAGAAGAGTATTTCTTTTTGTGGGTGACAATTCCCACTGTGTTTTTTCCCAAATTGGGTTTCCTCATTAAATCTAGTGTTATGTGTGTTACATTGATAATTGTGGATGCTAGTTGCATATGGTACATGTTATTGATTGAGATAAGTAAAGTTATCATAGTTTTGGTTGTTGTTGTTATTTGAATTACCAAGTTGAATCAAAGATCCAAGTTTTAAGTTATAAGATTCAATATTTTCTTATTCACCCCCCCCTCTCAGTAAACCAACAATTGGTATTAGATCTAGCGCTCTGAGAGACAAGTTTAAAGGGACTTGAGATAAAGATCCGAAGATGTATAAGAAGGAGGTATCTAAGTTGAACATGAATAACTTTTCTATGTGGTAGAACAGGATGAGGCTACACATATATGGAATTGGATATTATGCATTAAACCATCTTGACAATGAGTACTCACCTCCACTGATTGGTCCTTTAACACTTGAACAAATAAGAGAAAGATGGGAACATACACAAGTTATGATAGAGATATCTTCTACTCTCACTGATCTAGAGTTTAATGATCTTCAAGGATGTGATACAACAAAGAAGATGTGGGACAAGTTAGCACTGGTATATGGCAGAGATCAACATTTTTAGAAGGCTAAATCTGAAATCTTAAGAGGCAAGTTTGAATCTATGATAATGAAAGAAGGAGAAACTATTTCACTATACAATACAAGACTAGAGGAAATTGCTATTTCTATCAGAGGTGTTGGAGGAAACATTGAAGAAGAAGATGTTACAAGAAAGTTACTGAGAACACTGTTACCTATCTATGCCATCTGAGTATCTGCAATACAAGAACTGAGATCCATTCCTTAGATTACGGTTACCCTGGATGCTACAATCGGTAAGCTGATTGCTTTTGAGCTAAATGATTTTGATAATAGTTTACCTACTAATTTTAAGATTATATGTGAATTAAAATTGTCTTTGACTATCGAAAATTCTAGAGAATCTAGATCTAGTGATGGATATGTAAGTAGTGCTAGTGAAATATTTCATGGTTATAAAAGTGAGCTAGAGGAACTATATGTTGAAGATGAAAGAAATGAAGCTGAGTTTGAAGCTTTATTAGCTAGGAAACTACCCAAAGGTAAAGGAAAGTACCGAGGGAAACTACCTTTGAAGTGTTTTAACTGCAATAAGATTGGTCACATTGTTTCTAGTTGTCTTGCCAATAATGAGAAAAAGACAAAAGAGATAATGACAAGAGAGAGAACAAATTCAGGAGATTCAAAGATTTTAAGAACAAAGGAAATAAATCATGCTACGTTGCTGAAGGAGGATCATCTAATGATGACACCGATGATGAATATGTAGAAGTTGTTTATGTTTCTATTAAAGATGAGCCTGATGAAGAAAGGTATATAGAGGAAAATTCCCTAATCTCACAAGTACGTAAAAATGATATATGAGCTATAGATAGTGGTTGCTCACACCATATGACTAGTGATACTGATAAGCTTATTACTTTAAAAGAGCATAATGGAGGTAATGTTAGGTTTGGAAATGACGATCCATATCCTTTGAAGGAGAAAGGTTCTATAATTCTGTTGAACAATGCTAAATGTGATCATGTTTATTGGGTTCAAGGTCTTAAGTACAATTTGTTGAGTGTGGCTCAATTGAACAATACAGGACACTGACTGGAATTTAAAAAATAGAAAGGTAAATGTATTTGATTAGAAGGGAATTATAATTGCTACTGGAGAATAATCTAAAGGTAACCTATTCTACCTTGAAACTTCTATAAAGAGTTGTTTGTTTGCTAAGACTGAAGATGTATGGTTATGGCACAAATGGCTATGTCATGTGAATTTTGACAACTTAATCAAAGTAAGTAAGAAGAACAGAGTAAGAGTTCTACTGAGTTTAGAAAAACCTAAGAATGTCATGTGCAAGGGATGCCATGTAGGTAAGATGACTAAAGAAATTTTTACAAGAAAATCTTACACTACACGAGCTATTTTGGAGTTGGTACACATCGACCTATGTGCTCCCATGAGAACACAAATCTATTATGGAGATAGATACTTCATTTTTTTGTTGATGACTATTATAGAATGATGTCAGTCATGTTTCTAAAAGCAAAATCTGATGCTTTCCAAATGTTTAAATGGTACAAGGCTAGAGTTGAAAAAGATACCGGGAGACATCTGAAATGTCTGAGATCTGACAGAGGAGGAGAGTTTACTTTTGATGATTTTACACTCTTCTACAATAAACACGATATAAGGAGACAAATGTCTGCACCAAGAGCACCACAAAAAAATGTGATAGCTAAGAGAAAAAATAGATCCATTATGGATTATGCTAGAAATTGGTGATTGAGAATGGCATTTCTCAAACCTTCTGGAGAGAAGCAGTTAGCACTACTTCTTATACACTTAACCGAGTACAATTGAAGAAGGGAACTAACAAGACACCTTGGTATGGACACAAATCAAATGTAAGTTTCTTCAAAGTATTTGGAAGTAGGTTTTATATTATAAAAGATGCCAAAGATGGAAAATTTGACTGTAAAGGAGATGAAGGAATATTCTTGGGATATTCTACTAAGAGAAAAGCTTACAAATGTTTGAATAAGACTACTAACAAAATTGTAGAAAGTACAAATGTGAGAATTTATTAATTTGCAGAGAAGAATGATGAAGACAGTAAGAAGGAACCCGAGGATTATCAAAGATTTTTTTATGTATAGACTGAGATTCCTGACACCTTATCGAAAGCTCAAACCAAGGAAGAAGATGAGTAGAGAGAGCTTCCACCGAATGATGGAAATGAAGGGATACCACAAGCTACTGAGTCTGTTTAGCAAATTATGTGAAGAGACACCACTCACTGAGTAAAATCATTGGAGACAAGACTGTTAGAATTCTGACAAGAAGTAAGGTAAGAGACAACGCATGCTTAATATCTGAATTTGAACCGAGAAAAGTGAAAGATGCATTAGAAAGTGAAGATTGGATGAAATCAATAAAAAAAGAGATAGATCAAATTCAAAAGAATAATACATGGACTTTGGTATCAAGACCAAAAGATAAGAATGTAATCGGTACTAAGTGGATTTTCATAAATAAGTTGAATGAGCATGGTAATGTAATTAGAAATAAAGCAAGATTAGTTTGAAAGGGTATGAAAAAGAAGAAGGTATTGACTATGGTGAAACTTTTGCACTTGTTGCTAGATTAGAAGGAGTTAGGGTTCTACTAGCATCCACAACTTATAAGGGATTCAAATTTTATCAAGCGGATGTTAAGTCTACATTTCTTAATGGTATTCTAGAAGAGGAAGTGTATATTGAACAATCTGAAGGATATGTTGAGAATACTAATAGGGACATGGTATGAAAATTCCACAAAGAAATATATGACTTGAAATAAGAACCCCGAGCATGGTATTAAAGATTTCATTCATATCTAATCAAAATAGGATTTCAAAGAACAAGTGACAACTAAAATGTGATAGTAATAACAAAGTTTAAATTTCTGAAATATTTGTTGATGATATTATTTTTGGAGGAAATGACACATTGTGCAGATCTTTTGCTGAGGAGATGAGAAAGGAGTTTGAAATGTCTATTATTGGAGAGATTAAATTATTTCTTGGACTTCAAATTCAACAAGTAAAGGATGGGATCTACATTACACAAGCAAAGTACATCAAAGAGATCCTAAAGACCTTTGATATGGATGACTCAAGACCGGTTGGAACACCGATGGTTACTGGTTGTAAGTTATCAAAAGAAGATGAGACAAAATAAGTAAATGAGACTCTACCAATCAATGATTGGTAAGTTGCAATATGTAGTACATAGCATACCCGATATTGCTTATGTAGTAGGGATTATTGCATGGTGTTCTTCCAATCTAAAGGAAACACATATGTCTACAGTTAAGAGAATCTTTAGATATCTGAAAGGAACTCAATATTTTTCCCTACTATACAAGAGAGGATGAGACTTTGAGTTAAAATTCTACACTGATGTTGATTGGGATGGAAACAATGATGATAAAAAGAGTATGAGCGACAGAGCTTTATTCTTAGGAGAAAGAATAGTTACATGGCTAAGAAAGAAACAAAGTTGTATTTCACAGTCTACTGTCGAGGGTCGAGTATGTTGTTGTAGCTATGAATTGTACAAATATTGTATGGATCAAAAAAATACTTGAAGGTATGCAAGAGGAAATTACCTATCTAGTAACTATCTATTGTGACAACACAAGTGCTATAAACATATCAAAAAATATGGTTATGCATTCAAAGACCAAAAACATATCTATCAAGTATCACTACTTGAGAGAGAAAGTTCAAGACAAGCAAGTAATGTTGGAGTATGTGAACTCAAAGGAATAGTTAGCTGACATATTTACCAAGCCACTACCGAAGGATGCTTTTGAGTATCTTCAAGGTAAATTAGGGGTCCTACCCCTATCCAACATTCATTAGTGCAAGAGCCATGTTGCATCAATTCCAAGATTCATTAGAATATATATTTTGTGAGTTGATGCTAGTGATCACACTTTAGGTGATGTCTGAATTTGTGAATGGGATTCTGTATGCAAAGAGATATCAATACATGCAAGGTATCATTCACTACCTAAACAATATTTCAGGAGTATGAATCTTTGGCATTTATGTCAAAGAGAGAGAAGTAAGTAATTGATGAATACACAAGTGGAAAGACTTCATGAAAGAGGGAGAATGTGAATATAGAATGTTGATGGACACTACAAAGAGGAAGCACAAGCTAAGAGGGAGAAAAAGACTAAACATAAAGATCAGAGTATACCGTCATCAATTTAAGTGTTGTCATCAATGCCAAAGAGGGAGATTGTTAACTAACAGATGGTAATAATGATGAAGACTAAGTTCAAAGGAATACAAGACAATAGAATGGTTAGATCAGTTTCTATTTTTTCATTGATGTCAAGTAATTGATTTTTGGTTTATATTAAGTTGCCATATCATTTGGAGAGGAACTTAATTGGGTAGAGAATAAAGATCAGACAATGATATGGTACTATTGGTATAATTGTTTTCTACTTAACATTTGATGTTGTTAATTCAGTAAAGAAAGAAAGGTCAAGTTGGTAAAGGGAACAAGCCTAGTTACTGAGAAGAGAGAAGTCTATTGGTAAAGTGAAGTGTTAGTTAGTTGAGCAAAGAAAATTCAGTCACTGAGAAAATTTGACAACCGAGCAGAGGTCAGTCACCGAGCAAGGTTGGTAATCGAGCAAAGTCAGACACCAAGTGAAGTCAAGCACCGAGTCACCAAGCATGGAATAAAGTTTGAATTCAATGATAAAAATGCATTTAATGTGAAGGCACAAATATCAAGATGTTAAGGATGAAGAAAAAGTATATTACATAGATCTACAATAATGAAAATTCAAGTTCAAAATTTGAGATGAAGATTAAGTAACAAAAGGGAAGTTGTGAGTTCCAAGAATATTGCAAGTCCCAAGGTAAAGGTTAACCATTTAATCAAGTTGTAAATACATTTAATCAGTTCAAAAAGATGATCTCACAGCTGAGAGAAAATAAGGGAAAACCTAATCAAGGAGATTAAGAGGAAAAAATAGAGGCCTATATATTTATGGTCTTGTATGTTTACGAAAGAGATGCTGGAAAATTGAAAGGTTGAAGTGTGGTCAACCTACCGAGTGAAGTAGAGAAGAGAAAGAGGTGAAGATCCAGTCCAAAGAAGAGACTGGTGAGTTATTGATACCAGTAGAGATAGAGAGTACATAAGGGATCTGGTCAAGCAAGAGGTAGTTGTAGATACACATATCAAATCATTACACTGTTGCTTATTAAACTTTGTAACATAAAAATCTATTAACTGATTGGACATAGTAAATCCTTTTGTAAATCCTTGAGAAAGGTAACATTCTAGGATGAATGTTTAAGCCCTATGACCAGGCCACTCCTCACAGGGTGAAGATATTAACAGAACTAAGGTAAATCCCCTAACAGGGTCACATATAACAAATGTGCATTGTAATCTTTAACAAGATTGGCTCTTAACCGAGCATACTTCAAAATAGTATTTCTTTTTGTGGGTGAAAATTCCCACAGAGGTTTTTCCCAAATTGGGTTTCCTCATTAAATATGGTGTTATGTGTGTTGCATTGATAATTGTAGATGTTAGTTGCATATGGTATATGTTATTGACTAAGATAAGTAGAGTTATCATAGTTTCAGTTGATGTTGTTATTTGAGTTACCCAGTTGAATCAGAGATCCAAGTTTTAAGTTATAAGATTCAATATTTTCTTAGTCACCCCCCTCTCAATAAACCAATAATTATATGTTGTTTTCATAAATTAGGAACTTGACCAAGATATGTAGGCTATCATTCCATCTATTATTGGATTTATATACAATATGTTCATGGTGAACTTCATCTAATTATTAAAATGAATTAAACCAAAGATAGAATTGCCATTCTAAACAATTGTAATATTATTAGTCTATTTATGAAATAATTACAAACCAACTTCTTCAAAATTGTAATATAAAATAGGGCTAATCGAAGATGGTTGACACAGTAATAAGACTAGTCTCACTAAAAGGGAACCGATAACAAATCTAACAACACTAAAAGATTGACAAGGTAGAAACATGAAGGGCATAGTTCATAAGATCGAAGGAGAATATAAATTAATTCAATCAGGTCTAGAGGGTTCAAGATAGGGTTTGAAATAGGGGAAAGTGAATGTAAGGTAATCATGAGGATAAGGAGAAAAATGGGGAGAGAACAAACAATGATACCAGGGGAGGGAGGCTGAACAATGATAGAGAAAGTGGAGTTTAAGATGCGGCCTAGGCGAGATGAAAAGGAGTGATTAAGAAAAGGTGATAGATAGATAAAGTGCATGGAAAAAATACATGGTAAATAATTTGAGGAGATATGAGTGAGGAAAAGGGGTGACATGGATCTGAGAGGGCAGGGTAGTGCTGAGTGGGATGGAGTTGGGTAAAGAAGATAATATAGCCTATCAGAGAAAAACATGGATAAGGTAAAATAAGGAGGTCTATCAGCTGGGATAAATATAGGTTAAACATATATGTAATATCATAGACCACCAAAATGTAAATATATAATTTAATAAAATAAAGGAAGAGACTAAAATGAGTAAATATAATGACTCGGGAGGAGGGTTGAAAATTGAGACTTACAAATAGCAACAAAACATGGCTATAATGGAGGGAAATGTTAGAATTAAAAATTTATATGAACTTATATAACTCATATATCATGTTCAAATGAATAATGGTTTATAAATACATAGGAAAAATATATGACATTAATCTAAAATTATTTGGGATAAAGGTGAAAAGAAAAATTGTGAAATTTTGTTTATGAGTCTCCAATTTTCTCCACATACAAACCATCCACTCACATGTTAGCAAGCTCATCAGCCAATTTGTTCCCTTCTTGGTAAACATCTATAATTTTAAGATCTTCAAAGTAACCTAGAAGTCCAAGGGCTATTTCTAGTATGGTATTAAGCTTCCAATTTGTAGTATTTCTAGTTCTTAAAGCATTAATGATGATTTTTGAATCACCTTCAATATCCAATTTTTGGATGCCTATATTCTTACATAAGAGTAGACCCTCCACTAATGCCTCAATTTTAACAATGTTATTAGAAGTTTCTCCTATTGGTTTAGTTATTTTACCACATAAAATTTTATCCCATTTATGAACTTCACACCCAATTCCAACAACACTTGGATTACCTCGAGATACCCCATCAAAGTTTAGTTTGTACCATCCGTGTTGGAGGGTGTTCCATTTAAATTTTTTTCTATCCTTACATCCTTTTCCATACTGAGGTGGGATGATTAACCCGAACCACTCTTTTCTAATAGAACTATCCCAAAGAGTGAATATACCCTCAATATAGTTCGCATTTCTAAGTTTGTTTCTTACTATTTCCACTATGCGTGCTTTGATTTTGTTCTAAAGACTCTCTGCACTCATCCTCTTATCTTGAAAGATTCACCTATTTCTTTCTTTCATGAGTTCCCAAATTAAAATAAACGCGACAATATTCCAAATTTGATGATACAAACTCTTGTGTTGAGCATTAGGCCATGCCTTTAGATGGTCCAATGAGGATTGAGAAAAGGTTGTTTTCCACTTAAGTTTCTTACACAACCACTGCTAGAAGTTTGCAACATAGGGGCATTTTAGTAATTAATGATCAATTATTTTTTCCTGATGTTCACATAATACACATCTGGATAGGCCCTCAAAGCCAATTTTCCTAAACCATTATGTCGTTAATATTCTTTTTTATGAGATAATAAATAATTTTTTATTCTAAATGAGGGAGAAGCGAGAGTTTTTCTGGAGGCAACGATCACCTGCAACTCAAGGTGATGTGGAAGGAGTGTAGCCATGAGTTATGATGGGATTTAGGGAACACCCAAGGAAGATTTATAGTGGCCAAGGATATTATAGATGGCCTTTCAACCTTCGAAACTTGACACACACGTAGGGCCATTTTTCTACAGAATGGCGAAATGGGGGAAATAGCTATCGAAACCCTGGGTGTAGATCTTTTGGGAATGGAAGGAGAGGGAATAACTAGAATAGAACCAGTGACCATACTCCAATTTACACACAGATTGGTAAAAAATATGATTTCAAAAATATTGAGCACAAGTTTTACTGCCCGAAGAAGCCTCAGGAAAAGGATAAAGTGGCAGAACCACCCCAACAAACCAGTAAAGAAATGGATAACATCAGATATCTATGGTTAGATGCAGTGGGATCTTTCAAAGACAAGGCTTTTTCTTTAAATGGTTGGGACCGTGGCCATCGGTGTTCCTCATTCGAGACTGGTGTAGCCAGGTATGGGGTAAGGACTTAAAACTCAAAACCCTTACAAACAGTTTTTATTTGGGCATTTGTTCTGTGAAAGAGGAAAAATAATGGATCCTAAATAACAGGCCTTATTTAATCAATGGGAAAGGAGTTTACATAAAGGATTGGACATAAAATTTTGACCTTATGAAAGAAAAGCTAAATAGGGATACTGAGATGAAGTCACTTTGGAGAAAATAGGGAATAAAATTGGCACTTTCGTCTCTGCAATGGAAGTTATAAGAAAAAAATATTCATCTATACACCCTAGAATCCTTATAAATCTTCAAAGAAATAACCCAGTTCCAGACTTTATAATATTAGGAACTGAGCATGGCACTTGGAAGCAAATGCTTGAATTTTTGGAAGGTGAGGAGAACTAGACCTCTCCCACAAAGACTATGGTAGATGCCAAAAAAAAGGGGAAAGGGCTGAAAGAGGATGAGCTTTTAGATAAAATTGAACTAGAGCTCCTAATAGCTAGGAAAGGTTCAATGGATTTAATGGAAAACCAGATAAAGAATCTGGACAAGGGACAATTCAATACTCCCCCATGGAGAAAGGACTATAACGCTGCAAGAGAGGAAGCCATTCAGGGAACCATAAGAAATGACAATGAGGATGAGGACAAACTTTCCACACAATGGGTTATGGAAACACCCCTTTCTATAATTAATAGGCAACAGTGTTTAAAAGTCACCCCAAGCGGCTTAAAGCATATGCAGGCCCACCCACAACTAGAGGTATCTATCCATAAGGAGCAGGAGGATGTAACAGACCAACTTCCCTAGGTGGTCATGGAATTTTTAGCATTTCGAGACCAAGTAGAACCCATAAATAGAATGGAGGAAAATAGGGTAGCAGCAAAAAAACTTACTCTCACAGGAAAAGGAGGCCTTTCAAAGTCAGCAAAAGGATATGAATGAAGGAGCAGATGATAATATACATTTTAAGGATTTAGAAATATCCCCAATAAGAAACCTAAATATCTCTTTCAAAATCTCTAGAGATAGTGGGGATGGATCAAAAGATTGGGACTCTAACTATGCCAATAATGAAGAGGATGGAGGCTTAAATGATTTAGGTCTTTTTGAATCTCAAGGTGTATGTGACAAAAGAACAGTGGAACAAACTCCTTCTCAACTTCTGAAACCACGGATTGGGGAGAATAAAAAGAGAGGGCCTAAATCCAACAAGGCCAAGCTAGCCATTGCTAGCAGTGACTCGAATCAAACAAAAAATTTAAGATTAGGAAAAGGCTATGCCTTTTCTAGGGAATTATGAAACTCTTATCTTTGAATGTCAGGGGCTGCAATACCTCTGACAAATTGAGTTTGATCAAAAGATGTTTTGATCAAATGAAGCCAGATTTTATTCTGCTACTGGAAACAAAGATTAAGTAGGATGATCTTGATTTATTCGTGAGAAGATTTGGAACATGAAAATGTGTTATGGTGGAAGCCCAAGGTGCTTCAGGGGGCTTGGGGTGCCTATGGAATGAGGCAATTGTTGATGTCACAATTAGGCAATCTGAACAAAATTAGCAATGGTTGGTTGTCAATTCTAAACAATTGAAGTGCAGTATCCCAATTTTCAATATATACAGGCCAAACAATAGAGGGCAGAAAGGCGACTTTGGGAAAGTTTGGCAGTGATTCTCAATGGAAAGCAAGAGGAGATGGTCATACCAGGAGGAGAATTTAATGCCATCCTAAAACCAAATGATAAAAAAGGTGGTAGAGGATGGAGTAGTGTCAGTCAAAGGGATTTTAGTAATTTCATCAATGATAGTGGACCAATAGAGGTGAATTTCAAAAAATGTGATTTTACTTGGACTAATAGGAGGGAAGGACTTTTGAACATTGCAAAAAAGTTGGATAGACTCTTTTTGGCAGACAATTGGGAAGAAACTTTATGGACATGTGAAGCAGAAATTCTCCCTTTTTAGGGTTCTAATCATTTCCCTATCTGTTTAAGAATTCAAGATGAAAGAACACCAGATAGGTGCCCCTTCAAGTTTGAGGTGATGTGGTTCCAAGCTGAAGGTTTTGCTGATCTGATTGCTACTTGGTGGGAACAAGCACCCCAGAGGTAAGGTAACAAGGCTTTTATCTTTTTCAAAAATTATAGTTCATACAAGAGCAATTCAAAATTTGGAATAGAGATAAATTCAGGAACATTTTTGAAGAAAAACATATGTTAGAAGAGGAACTTAAACAATTGAGTCTAAAAGTGATTGAAAAAGGCATGCATGAAGCTGAATTTCAAGAAGAAATTCAACTACAAAAGAATTTGGAAGGATGGTTAAGAAAAGAGGAAAATTTCTAGAAACAAAAATCTAGAGAGACTTGGATTAAAGATGGGGATAAAAATACAAAAAAAATTTACAACTCTGTAAAGATACATAGATAAAGGAATAAGATTTACAACATTAAAAATGGCAATGGGGTGATTATAGATGATATGGAGGGCATTAAAAAAGTAGTGGCTTTCTTCTCAAATAAACAACACCCAGAGGAAGGGGATGAGCAGATGATAGAGGAGGTGCTGACGTTCATACCCCCTGTAGTAACAAAAGACCTTAATGAGAAATTGATGGCTCTAAATACTAAAGGAGAGGTAAAACATGCCTTATTTGGTTTGGGTGGGGACAAATCCCATGGGCCTGATGGGTTTCCAGCTATTTTTTTTTCAAAAACTATGGCATATATTTGAAAATGATTTATGGGATGTAGTTGAGGAATCGAGAAAGGGTGGTTTTATACTTAAAGATTTCAACACTACCTTCTTGGCTCTTATTCCTAAGAAGGATGAAAAAATTACTTATGATGACTTTAGACCTATTGCTCTTTGCAATACTGTCTATAAAGTTATCTCCAAAGTGATTGCCAACCATCTGAAGCTTGTTTTGCACAAAATTATCTCAGAAGAGAAAAGGGGTTTCTCCCTAGGGCGTTCTATATTTGAAGGGATTATTATTTCTCACAAGGCTATCCACTAAATCAGAGCTTCCAAAGCTAAAAAATGATGGTTAAACTAGATATTAAAAGAGCTTATGAAGAAGTTGATCGAAGTTTCTTGATGAAATTTTTTGAAAGGATTTGGTTTTTCTGAGAATTGGATTCAATGGGTAAAGGGATGCATTGATGGTCCAATGTTCTTTGTTCTAGTAACTGGAAGCCCAAAAGGTTTTTTCTCTCAAGATAAAGGGATTAGACAAGGGGATCCACTTTCCCCTTTTTTGTTTATTATTTTGGAAGAATTTTTATGTAGGTTGATTATGAAAAATAGAACAAATGGTAAGTGGAAAGGCATTAAAATCACAGAAGGGGTGGAACCATTGACACACTTATAGTTTGTTGATGATACCTTTTTGGGGGGAGATGCTACTGAACAAGAAGCAAAGGTGATGAAGGAAACTCTGGGAATTTATGGGAGAGTGTCAGGGAAACACATAAACTGGAGAAAATCAGAGATTTTCTTCTTTAATACTCCAAAACACATACAATGCATAATTTGTAGAATCATGGGAATGAAACAAGGACAAATTCCCAACAGATATCTTGGTATCCCTTTCTTTGGAGGATGTAACAAATCAGACCTGTGGAAAGATTTGATAGAAAAATGTCTAAAAAGATGGATGGGTGGAAAGGAAAGTGGTTATCTTTGGCTTGAAGGATATTAATGCTGCAGACTATAATCTTTGCTATCCTTGTATATTCCATGATGTGTTTAGATATTCCCAAGAAATTTATTAAAATCTTAGAATAGAAAATGAGAAAATTCCTTTGGAATGGAGAAAATGATGATGAGAAGATCCCACTCTTGGCTTGGGAAAAAATATGTAAGCCCAAAGCAAAAGGTGGAGCAGGAATAAGAAATTGGCACCATATGAATAAAGCTCTAGGAGCAAAACTTGTTTGGAGTATGTATAGACATCCAAATCAATACTAGGCTAGAACTCTACAAGAAAAATATTTGGATTCTAGAGAGAGTGATAGAATTCTAACAATCAGGAATCCCCCTAAAGGTTCAACAATTTGGAATTTCATTTTATCCTGCAGATAGGTAAGCACAAACCATTTATCTTGGCAAATCAGAAATGGATCAAGGGCAAATTTTTGGATGAATTCTTAGGATGGGCATAAGGCCCTAATAGAGGAGGAAAGTTACCATGATTTGAAGACCTACTTTGTGGAGAAATGAGGAGAGAAGGAAAATTATTATGTCAGTCAGAAGGAGGATGAGGCATGGCAATTTTGGTGTTGGAAGAATGTAGAATTAGAAGATCTGATAGCACAACAAAAATAGAGGATGCAATCAATATTAGATAGCTAGAAATTAAAAATGATTGGAAAACTGGATAGGCTTATCAAGTGTGACTCTCTTTCTGGGAACTACTCTATGAATCTAGGATACAGGCTCATCAAAGGAATGGAGGACTCTAATTTTGAGTCTCAAGACTTATGTTGGCATCAAGATGTGCTCCCAAAGGCAGGTGTTTTTGATGACATGTAATTGATTGAATGCTTGAAGATGTTAAGTTAATGATCATGCAAGGCATCAAATCAGTTAATGTATTGTATTGTCATTGATGTCAACTTGATATAATTTGTATGGTCATGGAAATACTGCCAAAGACTTCAAAGAACTAATGAATCAAGGCTATGCTATCAGTAATGCATACAAGTCAAGTATTCACTAAGTGACCGTATACACCGACGGAGTGCACACTGACGGTCAGAGTAAAATAGCTAAGTCACAGTGTTACTTGATGAGAAAATGTACAACATTATCGATGAGTAAAGTCACAGTGTTTCCCGACGAGCAGAGCACAGTGTAACCTGATGGATAGAATT
Organism: Thuja plicata; assembly: GCA_018584345.1. NCBI lineage: Eukaryota > Viridiplantae > Streptophyta > Pinopsida > Cupressales > Cupressaceae > Thuja > Thuja plicata. The sequence goes on along the minus strand of MU228052.1, from coordinate 202,955 downwards.
ACAGTGTTACCCGTCAGAAAAGACAAGGAAAAATATCTCGATGACAACTGAAGTCACACCGATGGAACTATCAGTTATCACCAATGACTAACTAAAGTGTTGATTGATAGAACAAAGAGTTTAGAAAATGACAAAATGCTTAGCTGTCAAGAAACTAAAGGTAGACTTAACTGATAATTATCATTTTTTTAATCGACCAGATAAAGCCGAGGATAAGTAATGGATTTAAAGCTGCTTTGTCCAGTTGGTAAGAAGATCTCTTTGAGACAAAACTGGAGTTTTTCTTTAAATCTAATTGGTGAGAATTGTGGATCACGCCAAGAATCAAGAAATCCAAGAAAAGGTAAATAATGTCTATATAGAGACAAACCCAATTCATTACAAATTGAGTGGGGTGAAGAAGAGAGAAGAGGAAAGATGATAAAGAGATTCTGAAGGAGAAGAAAGTCTTCATTCATACCTAATCAACAAGCTGAGGAAAGAGCTAGATTTTGTAGACACCGATGAACAGTGAGACAACGTCACATAGAAGAACAATGTGGAGAAAAAGGTATAGAATTGATTATATTGATCAGAGAGGTAATGCACTTACAATAGATCTTAAAATCTACAATTCAAGTTGTATGTGTGAATAGATCATTTAATGTTTCAGTTTAACCATTGAAGCATCAAGTCTCTTAACTGAGTAGGACTTAAAAGTCTTTTGTAATTGAGATACATCCCAAGGAGTATCAAAAAGTTTGATCATAGAAAGTAGCATTGGATATGCCCGATACCTATTGACAGGCCAAGTGACTGTTTGATCAAGGATGGTAATATTAGATGCCAGATACTAGGTGACAAACTATCTTTTAAATCCTCTAACAAGGTCACACCTAACAATGTGTTTGTAACCTTTAACAAGGTTGGCTCCTAACAGAGCTCACTTCAGAAGAGTGAAAATTTGGGGTATCGGTCCCAGTGGTTTTTCCCCTAACAGGTTTTCCATGTTAAAAATCCATGTGTTATGTGTTTATGTTTCATTACTTTATTGTTTTACATTTCACATATGCAATTCTGGATTGATTGGTATACCCTAACTATTTACTGTGTTTTGGTAAATGATTGACTGATTATTGGTAAACATACAAAAGAGTGATTTAGAAAGAATTCTGACAAGTAGTAAATTGTTATAAGTATTTCAAGGCATTCATATTATAGGACCGAGTATAACTGAAAGCTTAAAAGTGGTAATAAGTTTTAAGGGTTGATTTAAGGATTAATTTTTGAGGCCACTAATTCACCCCCCCTCTCAGTTATTACTAATAATTGGTATCAAAGCTTGTGTGCTTAGAAGGAAGGTTTAAAGACCTAAGCTAAAGATTGCAAGATGAACATACGATATGTGCCCAAGTTGAACAAAGATAATTTTGCTTCATGGCAGAGCATAATAAGAATCCACTTATCAGGTATTGGAAATGATGTTACTCAATACATAGATACTGAATATGTGTTGTCCATAGGAGCACCCACAGTTGAACAAATGAGAGAGAATCATGAGCATAACTGCATGATGATAGAGCTTGCTTCCTCACTCTCCAATGTTGAATTTGAAGATGTCGAAACCTGCAAGACTACAAAGCAGATGTGGGACAAATTGATGCTTGTACATGTTGGTGACAAGAATATTTTAAGAGCCAAGGTAGAAAGCCTTAGAGGAAAGTTTGATGATCTCAAAATGAAAGAATGAGAAAACATCACCCAGTACAACACAAGAATCAAAGAGGTAATCAATGCTATTTGAGGAGTTGGAGGTGTACTAGAAGAAGATATAGTGGTAAGTAAAATTCTAAGAACCTTACTGCCTACTTATGATATTAGAGTATCTTCCATTCAAGAAATGAGAGCAGTAGAAAATAGCAATGTTACTCTAGACAGTTTGATTGGAAGACTGATTTCATTTGAGATGAATAACTTTGATAATAGTGTCT
>MU228052.1:123555-200914 GCA_018584345.1 Thuja plicata | reverse complement strand
GTGAAGAAGAAGATCTTGATGAAATTGAAGCACTTATGGAAAGAAGAATGCAGAGAGGCAAAGGTAAATTACCACTTGTTTGTTTTAATTGTAAAGAGATTGGACACTTTGCTGCAAGATGTCCTAACAAAAGAAAAGATGACAGAATTAATGAAATACCATTTGAAAAGAATTCTGATAGAGGTGATTATAGAAGCAACTGACAATCAGAGAGAAGAGATACCCGAGACTACAAGGACAAAGGAAAGAAGGCCAGTTACCTAGCTAAATGCAAAGATGATGACACTGACACCGAATATGATGAAGACATCCAGATGGTGTTTGTAGCAGTAAAAGATTATTCAGATGATGATGAAGAAAGGTATGTAGAAACAACACTCATATCTAAAGTTAGTAAAAATGATGTCTGGATCATAGATAGTGGCTGCACTCACCATATGACTGGTGACAATTTAAATTTTGAGACTTTTGAATGCTACAATGGTGGTTCAGTAAGAATGGGTAATGATACACCTTGTCCAGTTGAAGGTAGAGGAACCATAATGTTGAATAACCAGATAAAATGTGAAAATACTTATTGGGTAAAAGGATTGAATTATAACCTATTGAGTCTTTCTCAGTTGAATAATTAAGGTAACAAAGTAGCATGTGAAAATAAGAAGGCAAAGATCTTCAATAAATCAAGAAATTTGATTGGTACTGGTGAGCAGATAAAAGGTAACTTATTCTATCTAAATGATACTGACACCACTTGCTTAATGGCCAGAAATGAAGACATATGGTTGTGGCACAAAATATTGTGCCATGTGAACTTTGAAAACATGATAAAGATTATCAAAAAGAGAAATGTAAGATGCTTACCGACGATGACCAAGCTTGACAATATCATGTGTAAGAATTGTCAAAAAGGTAAGATGAAAAAGTCTAGTTTCAAAAGCAAAAACCCATACATATAATGTCATTCTAGAATTAGTCCATACTGACCTATGTGGACCCATGAGAGCAAAGAGTTATTGTGGAGATAGATATTTTATTCTCTTTGTTGATGATTACTCTAGAAGATAACAATTCTGTTTCTAAAATATAAATCAAAAACATTTAAGATGTTTAAATGGTACAAAGCAATGGTAGAGAAACAAAGTGGTAAAGAATTAAAATGCTTAAGATCATATAGAGGAGGGGATTTTATTTTAGATGAATTCACTAACTTTTATAGTGAGCATGGAATCAAAAGACAGGTCTCTGCACTGAGAACACCACAACAAATTGGAATTGCTAAAAAAAGGAATAGATCCATATTTGATTGTGCAAGGACACTGATGATAGAGAAAGGCATCACCCAAATATTCTAGAGGGAAGTTGTCAGTACTGTTGTTTACACATTGAATAAAGTACAATTGAAGAAAGACACCAAGAAGACACCTTATGAGCTATGATATGGATACAAACCCAATGTGAGTTATTTCTAAAATTTTGGCAGTCAATGTTATATCTTAAAAGATTATAGAAATGGAGAACTTGACTCCAAGAGTGATGAAGGAATCTTTCTAGGGTATTCCACCAAGAGAAAGGCTTATAAATGTCTCAATAAATCCTCTAACAAAATTGTTGAAAGTGCAAATGTAAAGATAGATGAATTTGCAAAAAAAATGAAAAGAAAAGCACAAAAGAACTAGAGGACTACAACAGGTTTGTATACAATGAAGAACCTGACACTCTACCCAACCAACACTATAGATCTCTTGAGCAATGGATCATTGCACCCGAGCATCAGGCTACAAATATCAACGATTAGGATATTTCTCAAAATGATGCAAAAAGTGATGAAGATCAGAATCAAGGACAAAATTATGATCAAGCTGATAGACAAAGAGCTGAACCTGTACTTTCTAGGTATGTCAGAAAGAACCATCCACAGAACCAGATCATTGGAGACAAGAAAGATGGTATGAGAACTAGAAGTAAGTCTCTAAATACAAGATCTCTTATTTGTGATTATGAACCAAAATCTGTCAATGTTGCACTTGATAATGATGAATGGATTGGTGCTATGAATGAGGAGATTGAACAGATAGAAGAAAAAAAAGACATGGAAACTTGTACATAGTTCAAATGAAAAGAATGTTATCAGTACAAAATGGATATTCAGGAATAAACTAAGTAAGAATGGAGAACTCACAATAAAAAAGAAAGACTAGTGTTGGTTTACAATTTGTCTACTTCAAATTTGATTTATCAAATGACTCTTGGAAACACCCAAAGCTGGCTTATGTAGAACAAAAAGTAACCATAGACTTGATCAATGATAGGAATCTATTAATGACCCCTGAATTGAAAGGTACAGTATCCCTTATGTGAAAGATATGCAATGAATCTTGTCTTTTGGTTTTTAGGGGGGTATGCTCTTATCCGAAGACCAGAAGAGGTTTAACCAAGTTGCTCAAAGCTTAAAAAAACTTAGGCAATGAAAGGGGAACCTACTCAATGACATGCAATATGTTATTCAAACTATTATGCAGTGCAAGATGAATGCAAACTACCATCTACTAGCAGAGATGAAGAAAGGAAGTGTAACAATGCAATTCCTAGATTACTTAGATTGTGAAACTCTGACAATACCCAAATTATCTTGATCTCATTCTCTATTGACACTCTTCCCAATCTCTTATGCAAGAAATAATCTATAGAACTAAAATGTGCAAATGAAAATAAAGCTGAGTACTCATGCTGGAGACAGTAAACATACAATCCATTGGATGAAAATAAGAAAACCCGGTTCATTAATATTCATTCAATTTCCAGTCTTAGCATCTTCATTCAAGACAATTACACAGCTAACTAAAATGAACAACAAAAATAACTTTAGACTCAGAGTCACACACAATATTCCCAGCTACAGGGGTTTGCCCAAAGAAATATTTGCCGATCTCATTTGCTTTACAAAAATTTACATATATAGGTCTTCTTAGAAAATGACCCTTTACAATAATGATTGCCTTCATACAATATTCTTAAAGGAACATTCTAATAATAAACTTGGCTGGTTACAAAAACTAACAAGGCTGACAAAATGCCCAAAATAGCTATGATAAACAAAAATTGGGAAAACAACATAGGTCAACAGATTCTATGCCAACTTCAGTGAAATGACTTTTCCTTTGTAATCCTTCATTACATCTGTTACTTTGCCCAACTCCTGAGCATTCAGAATGATTACATTGTCAGCTCAGATCATCCAAAATTCATGTATCTTTGTCAATTCATCCAACCTGGCAATCCAGGACTGGAGCTTCTCTGATTCTGCTTTGATTACTACATCTATTACGTAGAGCTCACTAATTTTTGACACTTGGAAGCTAGCCGGATATGAAATATCATCTATGAAAGCCAGAAACCTAGCTTTCATTCGCTCTGTACTCACCAACTTGTCACTTTCAAAAACCTAAGATTCTGTGTGCAAAACTTTCAAAAACTCAAAAATTTGATTCATCTCTTTTTGGAATAACTCAATAAAAGACTTGAGTTTATTTGCTGATCTGTTTGAGCTCTTAATCACGAACTCCAAATATTGCCTCCAATGAAAAAATGGCTCCTGCCCGGTCTTGAGGATGACATTAAAGATTGCAACACTAGTCTCCATATTAATCACCTCCTGCAAGGTAGCTAGTTGTTCTATCAATCCAGTGGATGCATTGTAAATGGTCTCCTGGTGATTTGATGTTGTGTCCTTCAACTTATCTGCATCAAGTAGAAGGTTACCCAAATTCTCAATGACAACTAGGCCTTGAACCTTCATTGCATCTATCCATGCTTTACCAATTTGTCCAAACTGTCTCTCTTGATGCATCTTCAGTGGAAAATTCTTATTTTCTTCAGCACAGGGATCAAAATGAGAAGATGAGGTACTGCCAAGAGCAGATTTAATATACTCAACTAGCTCCTTATTTTCAGATTTGAGAACCTCTTTATCTGCCCGGAGTTCTTCTAACCTATCCTCAATCCACTCATTGGTGGTTTTCAAAATGTTCACCATTGAGTCATGCACCGGAACTCCTAGATCCACAGTTTTTATCTGATAATCTTGAGTTGACAATTCATGAAACTTTCCTTCTTTTTGTGGCTCTACTATTTCTATTAACATGTGCCTGGTTGTGGAATCATGGGAGAGAGCTGCCATGGACTTTTGCCTCTTCGCCTTCCTCACTGGTGACTGAGATGAGGTTTCCTTAAGAATCAGGTCTTTTGAAGAAGTAGCCTCCTCATATCATTTCTTCTTCTTTTCAATGGTTTCTTCCAACCATGAATCTGTGGATAACACCCTAGCTGTAGACTGAAGAGTTGTAGCATCCAACAACTTTCAGACAATTGGAGGAGTCTTCTTGCCTGGAGGTGGAACATGGAAAGAGGCCACCTTTTTCAATGAAAGGGCCAGGGTATCTGCTGGCTGAGAGGAGTCCTGACCATCCATTGGGTTTGTGTCATCCAAAGTGATGATTGGAATTGCTCAGGAAGGCTTGGTCATGGATGCCTCTTGACTTTTCTCCTTTTGTTTTTCCTTATCTCCCCTATTCTCCTCTTCATTTACAATATTCAGGAGTGAACCACCTCTGCAGGTGGGGGTGATAGGAACATTCTTTTCTAGAGGTTAGCCTCCTCCTTGCCCGATAGATTGTGTTGCACCTGATGAAGTTGATGGTGCCACAGAAGAAGTAGCTGCTAAAGTAGACTGCCTAGATCCTAAAGTTATTCCTTCGGAAGAACCTATGCCAGGAGTTCTTTTCCGTCGGGTCCTGGTCCATTCCACCCACTTGTCAGTTATCTTGTTAATGCCTCTCATGAGAAGCTCCAATGAATCAACCACTTGACCACTTGGTGGAGAGGAAGAAATGGGAAACACTTTGATCTGGTCGTAGGACAAAGGATGCATGTAGAGTCCATCATCTGCAAGATCAGATACATCAATAGCATTGTTATACAATTTAATTTCATCTAAAGTTAAACAGGACCATAATTTCTCCCATGTCTGATACTCATTAGAACACTTAGCCCAAAAATCTTTAATATCTGGGACATGTCTGTAGGCATATCCAAGCTTTAAGTGATCTTTAACAAAACCCACAGGATCATATTGAGGCCTAAGAACCTCATAGTCAGGTAGCTTGATCTTATCTTCAAAACTCTTTACTAAATTCTTAGCATCAGATCTGGATGCACAGGAATATGGACCAACGACCACAGGCAAAGAAATCCTGATGATCTTCTTCACAGTTGAACACAGAGTGTTCACCTCTAATTTTTGTCAGCAAATCTCCACTAAGACCACTTTATCTTCAAAATACCAGGGCAACCTCTTAGGAAATCCAGAGAAGGCTCCTATCCGAAGATAAGAGAAACTTAGGAATTGGATGAAAGAGTAGCCAAACTGACTAATTGCCAAGATGGCTTCTGGTGAGAATCTTCTTTTTGGGAAACCTTGAAGTTCTCAACATATTCTCATTGTGAATGCATCATTCACAACCGTGTATTCTTCAAAGCTCTGACGCAATTGCAAATTTGGGTAGAACTCAAATATTTTGCTGTTGTCATCGAAGTTCTGGATTGCTGGTAAGCCAGGCCATAGGTGTTGAGTCGCCAGAGCATAAATCAAGTATGAAGACATATAGAACTATTTGAATCCTTGACAGGAATTCAACCAGGATGATAGCTTCTCACATAGTATTTCTACCCAATCAATGAACATATTTTCTGCGCAGATAGCTTGAACAAGGTAGAAGTTATGTTCGACAAAATCTAGGATTTCAGGTTTCCCGTCCAATCTGGCTAACATGGCCAGAATATCAATAATTTCCATCTTTAGGGTTGTTCCAAAGAGAGTCTTCAACATCTTACTCTTCTTTGATCGAGGGTTTTGGAACTAGGTTTTCTACATGTCTTCCCTTAGAACCTTCTTTTCATTGAACATAGACACAGAAAAACTGAAGTTTATGTTGCAATACACGTCCTTTGCCAGAATTCTGAAGGCGGATTGAATTAGGGCTTTATCAATTAACAACAAAATAGACTGATCTAGGAAAAGGATTTTCTTTTCCACTACATCATATCTCCCAATACATTCTCTGACAAGCTCAGGAGCTTGGACTGCCATTGGAAACCCTGCAGCTTATACTAGACCGCAGTCTTTGAGCTTTTGAGTAATAGGGTGAATTGGATGAGAATTCAATCTTCTACAAAAATATCTGAGATCAAAGAATCTTAGAGATGTGTCAGAAAATTCTTTCAACTCACTCTCAATACTAATTAATCTATCGTAACCAGAAGTCTTGATTGCCATTTACTATAAAACTGAGAACATAAGTGAAGACAAATGGCCTGCTAAGAAAACATGGTGAGCAGTAAATGATGGAGAATGCTAAATAAATGGCCACCAAGATCCGAATGTTGGTGCCACATGAATGTCATTAAGGTGAGCTTAACGGTTGTAATGGTAGGATTAGCATTTAATTTTAGTATTCAATGGCTATTTGAACTTCCCGTTTCCAGGAACATAATGGCCTCAAAATCTGAACATTTACATTTAAATTTTATGTTCATTAGCCGCTTACTAAAAAACATCCTTAGCCTTGTGGAAAAAGAACATACTTTCCTTCTGATGCTGAAATGCATAAGCAATAGACCATTTTTCCTTGTACAAGAAAAAAAAACATAAGAGAATACTTTTCCCGTAAGCCTGTTTCCTTTAATCTAGAAAAGTATCCCGACGGCTTCACCCTTTATCTTTTTCACACTTAAACGACTTTTTTTCTGTCGGGAGCACTTAACCTCTTATAAGCTCTATTTCACTTGTGTCGGGGTTACACCTCTGAGACCAACTTTTCTGGATGTCGTATGATCATCATTACCACTCCGCAACTTGATATCTCCGAGAGTTGAAAAACTCTTTTTACGAACAAAAAGCTTTATGAATCAATTATGAAAATCACATGTTTACCTTTTGGAAAAACACATGATCATTATAGATCTGAGGGTGACTACTTCTCATTCGAAAGATGCTATGACTGCCCTTTTTCCTAACAAACCTAAATCACCTAAACATCGAAAGAAGCAGAAGTCTTGAAAACCCGCTAGGCTCAAATAGGCAAAGAGTATAATTTTTTTGATAAGCACATTAGGGGAATGTTTCAGGATGAATGAAAAGTAAGTCACCAAAGAACAATTATACCTCCTAGGCGCTAAAGACCCTAGACTAAAATTTGGCAACAACTGGCTCTAACTGGGGACTTAGACATGCCAATGTCTGAGAAGGGACCCAGAGTCTTTGGTTTTGCATAAAAAGACTGGCAGGAAAAACAACGGGCAGACTAAACTAAAACACACAACAAGAAAGGAAACTAAACTAAACTAGACTAAAAAAAGCAGGAAAAATGCAAAGCAAACCTACTTATACTAGCACTAACCTGCAGGGGCTGCCTGCTTTCACTTGAGTATTTGGTAGAGATTCAGATCTTGGCCATTGTAGGAGAATGGCAGAATCTCTCCACAAGGATATGCCAGAATAAAGGAATTATTTTGATTCACTTGTTCAATCTTGAATGGTCCTTTCCAAAGTGATTCAAATTTATGATGCTTTCCTTTAGACTCGAGCCTTTTATCCCATAATAGGATCAATTATAAAAATCACATGTTTACCTTTTAGAAAAACACATGATCGTTACAGATCCGAGGGTGACTACTTCTCATTCGAAAGACGCTATGACTGCCCTTTTTCCTGACACACCTAAATCACCTAAACACTAAAAGAAGCAGAATTCTTGATAACCCGCTAGGCTCAAATAGGCAAAGAGAATAATTTTTCTGATAAGCACATTAGGGGAATGTTTTAGGATGAATGAGAAGTAAGTCACCAAAGAACAATTATACCCCCTAGGACCTAAAGACCCTAGACTAAAGTTTGGCGACAGCTGGCTCCGACTGGGGACTTAGACATGCCAATGTCTGAGAAGGGACCCAGAGTCTTTGGTTTTGCACAAAAAGACCGGCAGGAAAAACAACGGGCAGACTAAACTAAAACACACAACAGGAAAGGAAACTAAACTAAACTAGACTAAAGAAAGCAGGAAAAATGCAAAGAAAACCTACCTATACTAGCACTAACTTGCAAGGGCTGCCTGCTTTCACTTGAGTATTTGGGAGAGCTTCAGATCTTGGCCATTGTAGGAGAATGGCAGAATCTCTCCAGAAGGATATGCCAGAATAAAGGAATTATGATGCAGGAGCATCCTGGGTGTAAGGGCAATCTTGCATCACCCAAAAATATTTCTATTTTTTTGTATTCAATAAGGGCTATCTGTTGGAGAGCTGCAATTTATGGAAACTTTCTATTTTTAGTAAGTTGGTCATACAATCTCGGAATGTTCTGATTTTTCATGTGGAGGTTCATCTCAGTCATATCAGCCTGCCAGTAAAGTTTCATGGCTAGATCAGGTCTAGTTTTGAAGATATTGAAAATTTTTGGTATTGAAAATAGGGTACAGAAACATCGAGCTCAGTTTTGAAGGCTTTAGAGGCCCCGGATGAGGTTGAAACTTGGACAAAATGAAACTTGCTTTATTCAAATATTGTGGAGCGCTTCGTGGCGTTTCTGAAATGGGGTTATAATAGTCAATCGGGTCAACTGGTGATGACTTATGGTCTCCGAAAGTTGGGCGACCTGAAATAGCAGAAAATAATTTTCCTTCAAAATTTTTGTTCGGGTTTCAAAAGTTATTTTGAGCCAACTTTGATGTACTAAATTGAAAAATAAAATAATTCTAAGTTTGGTCGGCCCTAAGGGATAAATTTATGGAACCTTCTTGGGCGGTGGAAATTGCCTATATAAAGAAGGCCCGTAGTGTTGTCTTAGGCAGTTCAGGACAGTTCTGGGTAGATCTGGGTAATAATTCGAGGCTTTGTCCTACATAATATTGTAAGGGGAATGCCCATGTGGCTTTGCATATTGTAATTCTGAAAGTTTGTAATTCCACATTTGTGGAGATAATAAGAAGCCCATTTTCGGTTCTTGCAAATTGTTGTTGCTTCTCTATTTATGTTATGTGTTTGTGGCATTAAGGGGAGCACCCTTCATCAAATTATTTTGATTCACTTGTTCAATCTTGAATGGTCCTTTCCAAAGCGATTCAAATTTATGATGCTTTCCTTTAGACTCACGCCTTTTATCCCATAATAGGACCAAGTCACGTTACATAATCTTTCTTGGTCTGGCATTTTTATCAAAGAATGTTTTCACTCACCTCTGATGATCAATGATGTGGTCGACAAGATTTTCCCATTCTTCTTCCAGCTTGGTCAGATACATGATTCGTTTCTCCAGACCATCGTGGAAAACTGGATCTTCAATTACCTGATGCAGCCTACAAATGGATAACTCCAGCAGAAGTGAGAGACTAGGTTCAATTTTGTAGACCTTCTCAAAAGGAGAGATCTCGATAGCTCACTTAGGTGTAATCCTCTCCGCCCATAGAGCTTCGTGCAATTTCTTGTGCCAATCCTTTTGACATTCTGAAACTAGTTTCTTCATTATGTTAATCAGGTTCTTGTTGCTTGACTTAGCCTGGCCATTTCCTTGAGGAAAATAATCATAAGAGTGACTAACATGGATACTATTGTTGTAGCAAAACTATGTAATTTCTTAAGAAGACAAATATGTGGCATTTTCCATCACCAGCTTCATCGGCACTCAAAACCTCACCAAGATATTCTCCTTGATTAATTCACAGACCACCTTTGATGTGGTTTTCTTGGTAGGCTTAGCCTCAACCCACTTGGTAAAGTAATCTGTGGTAGTTATGACATATAGGTGTCCTGCAGAAGAGGGAGGATTAATTGGACCAATGAAATCAAGTCCCCATTGCTGAAAGGGACCTTCCACTACAACTGGGTTCAATGGGAGAGAAACTAACTGAGGTTTACTGGAAAACATTCGGCACTTATCACAATTGGCCACCCAATTGTAGGAATCTTTGAACATACCGGGCCAATAGTAACATTGCCTCAAGATTTTATATGCAGTGACTGTGGACGAGAAATGTCCACCACATGCTTCATTATGGAATGCTTATAGCAATTTCTCTTGTTGTGGCTTGTCCACACATCTTAAGAAAGTTCCATCTATTGCTTTCTTATATACTTGGTCATCATAAATGACATACTTGGCTGCCTTGGTTTTCAAATCTCTTTTTTGTTTATATGTCAATCCTTCTGGGCAATCTCCATAAGTAAGGAAATAAGCGATGTTGGAAAACTAGGGATCGAGAAGACTAACCATTAACACCTTCAGAGAATCCTCCTCTTGAGCTGTGTCCTGATTTTTAGCCATTATTTTACACAAGCCGTTTCCTCTGACCAACTTTGTTGGCTTGAGTTCAATATCATACTCTTGGACCTTCGCTATCCATGCACCTCTAGTATTACATCCTATTTCTTGTTGTGTCAAAATGCTCTTAACAACAGAATCATGAATATAAATAACAGAATGGGAATGTAATACATAGAATCTAAAATTATTTAATGCCCTCACCACCGCATATGCATGCTTCTCCATTTGAGAATATCTCAATTCATGATCCTTGAGCAGAGTGCTCATGAATGCAATGGGAGCCTGAATCCCTTCATTATTCTCTTGCATCAGAATAGCAGACAATGTATGAGCTGATGCGTAGAAGTACAATATAGGTATAGTTCAGATGCAGTAACATAGGTGTTTTGGCTATAGCGTGCTTGATTAAATCAAAGGCCTTCTTCTTAGAATCATTCCACTTGAAACTTTGACTACCTTTCATCATATAAATTATGCATTTCATAATTTCAAAAAAGTCAGGAATGAAGCGTCTGAGAAAGTTTACCTTCCCAAAGAAAGATCTTGTTCCGGATTTGCTTACTAGTAGGTTCAACTACTGGATGGCCTTCACGCGCTCGGGGTCAATTTGGATTCCTTCATGGGAAACAATATGACCAAGCAATTTACCTTCAGTGACATAGAATACAGACTTCTTGGGATTAATAGAGATACCATCCTCTTTGCATCTCTTTAGCACTTTCTCAAGATCTCTCAAATGATCTTCTCTCTTCTTAGAGAAGACTGTTAAATCATCTAAGTGTATAAATATTATTCTATCTTGGAAATCTGCAAATGAAGAGTTCATTGCTCTTTGGAAGGTAGCTCGAGCATTAATAAGCCCAAAGGGCATTCTATTGTAAGTAAACGTGCCCCAAGGAGTGGTGAATGCTGTCTTATACTTTTCTTCTGGATCCACCTCAATTTGATTAAAACCTGAAAAACCATCCAACATGGACTTCATTTCAGATCCGGCTACTATTTGCAATTTATGATCCATGTTGGGCAAGGTGTAATTATCCTTCAAAGAAGTCTGGTTCAGATTCTGAAAATCCAAACAAATTTTGATTTCTCCGTTCTTCTTCCGAACAAGCATGATGTTGGCTATCCATGTAGAGATGTATAGGATAGATAATTTTTGCCTCCAACATCTTGTGAAATTCTCTAAAAATGGCATCTGAAACCTTAGGATTGTAGTTTTGTTGCTTCTGCCGGAAAGGGATAGCTTCAGGTTTGAGAGGAATCATGTGCTTGAAATCTCTGTTCCTGAAAGTTTTGAGGTCTTCATAGCCCCAAGAAAATACATCCTTATATTCAAAGAGTAGGTGTCTAACCCTTTCTTTTTCCTTTTTTGTGCAGCAACTACCAATATTTATCATCTTAGGTTTAAATTCAGTGCCTATGTTCATTCCCTCGAACTCCCTTGAGGTACCACCTTTCCTATCTTTCTCTCTTCTAATATAAGCATCATGTCTATCAAAAAGATTTTCAAGGGATATAAGGTGTCGAGGAATTTTATTATGTTTCAACTATTCTTCTCCAAGTTCTAATTCCTTCTTATTGTCTGGAGACAATTCCTTGCAGGTACTAGAACTTCCTTCAAAGTATTGCTCACTGAAATGATCTGATCCTTCCATGAAAGCTTGTATCTGCCTGTCACTGATGAAGACTTTCCAGATTTCCACATTGTCTGGAACATTCGGCCTAAAGAGAATTTCAACTTTATATTGCTTGTCTCCTATTTCTGGATGCGGGAGGAGAAGTGAAGCTGAGGCACCCAACAAATCTCCTCTTGTGTTTTTCTCTCTTGGAATAGCCTGGATTGAGAAGGCATCAAAGTCCTCTATCTCATCCCAAAATATGTTCTTATAACTATGCAGTCTCACATTTTTCACTGCATACTATGCTCAAACTTTCCTTACTATCAACTCTGCATCACTGAGTGCTTTAAGGATTTTTACCCCTCTCTACTTTGCAGCAGCAATGCCTAGTAACAGAGCTTCATATTCCTCCGTGTTATTAGTGTTCTTAAAATGAAGTTTATAACAAAGATGTATCATATCTCCTTCCAGGGTAATTAGCACTATGCCATCTCCTGATCCTATTGTAGCACAGCTACCATCAAACTCCAAGGTCCAGATATCCTAATTGTTAGTATTTTCTGGCATTTCATCTTGATGATTGAGATCTAAAAACATCATATAATTGCTGAATTCCATCTCCTGGTAGAGGATTTGTGCCTTAGGGTCATAAAAATTCATTACTGTGAATTTGGCCTTTTCCTCTGGCTCCTACTTTATCTTCTTAGTACCCATCAAAATTATAGCATGGGACCAGTCCATCTTGATTTCTCCACCTATGTCTCTACAAAAACTTCTACTTAGAAGCATATCATAGCTGGTCGGAATATCGGCTACCAGGATGGTCAGCTTCATTCTTTTTGTAGGATGTGCGGCTAATGTAACTTTTGCATCCTTTACCTGACCTAAGAGAGGAACCTATGTAGCATGCATTGAATAACAACAGCCAAAGGTTTTGGTAAGGGTCAATCCAAGGGCTTTGGCAATGGAAGAAGGCATGACATTATCAGAGGCTCCGGAGTCAATAATACATTTACTTAGTTTATGACCATTTACAAATAAGGAGACATAGAATGGGTCAGGCTTCTGGCAAGGAGCAGTGATTAAGACTGAAGAATTTTCTTCCTGAAAGAGCAAGGGAAGGCTGAGCTCTTCATCATTTACAGGGGCATTATTAGGGGATACATCACTAACAATAGAATTTATATTAGGCTGCATTCTGGAATTAGCATCACTTTTATAGAAATCTACAAGCTTCTGAAGCTCAGTAGGATGAGTTTTTAAATATTCTAAAGGAGACACTTGGATTCTAGCATCTTTTCAGTATTGAATTATATCAAAGGAAGATAGAGACTTACCATTTGTTTCAAATTTTGAGTGATCCTTCTTCCAAGCTGAAGAAGTAGAATATCCGGGTGCACCACCCGAAGGACCAACTACCATATTCTGGGAAGGAATAGAGTTTCCCAGATTTTTATCTCTCTAACTTCTTGTTGCCACTTCCATTTTAATTCCATCCATGGTAGCAAAGCATTCACCACGGACCTCGGAGTCAAATTCATACTCCAAAAAGAAATTACCGAACTCGCCATGGGGAGAAGAATCTTCTTCACTTTTGGGATATTCAATAGTCAGCTCATTTCTTGAAGCTAGCTGTCTATATCTATTCATTTCTAGATAATTACTACCATCATGATCAACTCTCAGATGAAAAATGCACATATTATGCTTTTTAGCTGCCTCAATAGCGAGCTTTTGTTGAGCAGTTGGCAACTGCAACTGTTTACATTCATATTATTTTCTGGGAGTATCCTGGTAAGGCTGCTGAACCGATGGGGTAGACTTTCCCATTTACCACTTGAGGACAATCATCTCATTAGATAATTTCTACAGAATTGCCTCAGTATTTCTGATTTCACTGGGAGTAGAGCTTGTGGAGGCACCGCTCTACATTTCTTGCTTCCATTTCCTGGCAGCTATGAGATAATCTTCTAGCTCGATTGCTAGATTCTGCATGACTTGCAAGTTAACCACATGTGCTCATTTGATTTGAAAACTTATGTCAGGAGGCATGGAACTAATAAAGAACATTTTTTAATTGTCAGCTATAGGCCTGCTAGTAGCGGGGATCTTGTTTGTCAGCTTATTAAACCTCGCAATAAATTCCCTCATAGGAATACTAGGTTCTTTCTTAATTTGTGTGAGCTGAGTCAGAAGAGTGTGCTCGTCTTTTGTACTTTTGTAGTGAGTTTCAAAGTGGTTCTTCATATTAATCCAATTAGATATGCATCTGGTAGGAAGATGTTGAAACCAGTTAGCAGCATTTTTTGTTAAAGTTTCTACAAACATTCTCACTGCTACATCTTCATTTTGAAGGTTTAAAATGTTGCATGTGGCAAAGAAAGTTGCAATATGCTCATCAGCGGATACTTTCCTGTCTCCATTGAAATTTGGGAAGTTCTTCTGGGAAGCTCAAGGTAAGTCATTATTAGCTCCTAGCTGGAGAGGCCTAATAGCATTACCCTAAGGAATAACCATTGAAATAGGGAGAACTACTGGCACAGTCTTGAAATTGATGTTGGTAGGAGCAACTACCCCGTGAAGAGTGAGGGCATTACACAATGACAGGGTGGTATTGCAGATAATAGGAGGTATAGAAGAATGACTATGAATCTTGGAAGCAGGGCGTGATGGTGGCAACAGAGCACCATAGATACCTAAAGAGATAGGATCCTGAGTGTTGGTTCTTCTTCTTCTGAGAGGGTCTTCTAATAAAGGAAACTTAGCCTTCTGCAATTCTTCAAACACAGGATCTTATGTCCTTCTCTTCAGACACTTCGGGTATACTTGGGATCCAGAGCTACTGAATCTATTCATAGTAGCTGCGCAACTCTTAATCTTCTAGCTCGTCCTGAAAGCAAATGATTAGGTTGCTCGAGCGGGACTTGTCCTTCATGAGGCAATCACCATTTCTCCGTAAGAGTGATATATATAATGTAGCATTAGAGATGCCAAACAAAAGTTCTAAGTTAGTTAGTAGAGCCCCATATAGACTTACTAAGTAAGCTTAGGAGTATTATGAGTCCTCCCCAGTAGAGTCGCCAAAAACTGTTGATTTATAGTTTGTCTACCTCAAATTTGATTTATCAAATGACTCTTGGAAACACCCAAAGCTGGCTTATGTAGAACAAAAAGTAACCACAGACTGGATCAATGATAGGAATCTATCAATGACCCCTGAATTGAAAGGTAGAGTATCCCTTATGTGAAATATATGCAATGAATCTTGTCTTTTTATTTTTAGGGGGGGTATGCTCTTAACCGAAGAGCAGAAGAGGTTTAACCAAGTTTCTCAAAGCTTCAAACAACTTAGGAAATGAAAGGGGAACCTACTCAGTGACATGCAATCTGTTATTCAAACTATTATGCAGTGCAAGATGAATGCAAACTACCATCTACTAGCAGAGATGAAGAAAGGAAGTGTAACAATGCAATTCCCGGATTACTTATATTGTGAAACTCCAACAATACCCAGATTATATTGATCTCATTCTCTATTGACACTCTTCCCAATCTCTTATGCAAGAAACAATCTATAGAACTAAAATGTGCAAATGAAAAGAAATCTAAGTACTCATGTTGGAGACAGTAAACATACAATCCATTGGATGAAAATAACAAAACCTAGTTCATTAATATTCATTCATTTTCCAGTCTTAGCATCTTCATTCAGGGAAATTACATAGCTAACTAAAATGAACAACAAAAATCACTTTAGACTCAGAGTCGCACATAGTAGTCCTAGCAATAGGGGTTTGCCCAAAGTAATATTTTCTGATCTCATTTGCTTTATAGAAATTTACATATATAGGTCTTCTTAGAAAATGACCCATTACAATAATGATTGCCTTCATACAATATTCCAAAAGGAACATTCTAATAATAAACTTGGCTGGTTACAAAAACTGACAAGGCTGACAAAATGCCCAAAATAGCTACGATAGAAAAAAATTGGGAAAATGACATAGGCCAATAGATTCTATGCTAACTTTAGTGAAATAGCTTTGCCTTTGTAAGCCTTCATTTCATCCGTTACTTTGCCCAACTCCTGAGCATTCGTAATGATTACATTGTCAGCTTGGATCATCCAAAAGTCATGCATCTATGTCAATTCATCCAACTTGGCAATCCAGGACTGGAGCTTCTCTGATTCCGCTTTGATTACTCCATCTATTGCAGAGAGCTCACTAATTTCTGACACTTGGAAGCTAGCTGGATCCAAAATCTCATCTATGGAAGCAATAAACTTAGCTTTCATTTGCTCTATACTCACCAACTTGTCACTTTTGGAAACTTGAGATTCATTGTGCAAAACTTTCAAAAACTCAAAAAGTTGATTCATCTCTTTTTGGACTAACTCAATCAAAGACTTGAGCTCATTTTTTGATCTGTTTGATCTCTCAATCATGAACTCCAAAGATTGCCACCAATGAAACAATGGCTCATACCCGGTCTTGAGGAGGCCATTAGAGATTTCAACACTAGTCTCCATATCAATCACCTCCTGCAAGGTAGCTAGTTGTTCTGTCAATCCAGTGGATGCATTGTAAATGGTCTCCTGGTGCTTTGATGTTTTGTCCTTCAACTTGTCTGCATCAAGTGGAAGGCTCCCCAAATTCTCAATGAAAACTAGGCCTTGAACCTTCATTGCATCTATCCATGCTCTACCAATTTGTCCAAACTATCTCTCTTGCTATAGCTTCAGTAGCAAATTCTTATTTTCTTTAGCACTAGGATCAAATTGAGAAGATGAGGTACAACCAAGAGAAGATTTAATATACTCAACTACCTCCTTATTTTTAGATTTGAGAACCTCTTTATTTTCCTGAAGTTCTTCTAACCTATCCTCAATCCACTCACTGGTGGTTTTCCAAATGTTCACCATTGAGTCATGCACCGAAACTCCTAGATCCATAGTTTTTATCTGATAATCTTGAGCTGACAGTTCATGAAACTTTCCTTCTTTCTCTGGCTCTGTTATTTCCATTAACATGTGCCCGGTTGTGGAATCATGGGAGAGAGCTGCCACAGAATTTTTCTTCTTCACCTTCCTCACTAGTGACTGAGATGAGGTTGCCTTAAGAATCAGGTCTTTTGAAGAAGTATCCTCCTCATATCATTTCTTCTTCTTTTTAATGGTTTCTTCCAACCATGAATTTGTGGATAACACCCTAACTGTAGACTGAAGAGTTGTAGGATCAAACAACTTTTGGACAACTGGAGGAGTCTTCTTTCCTAGAGGTGGAACATGGAAAGAGGCCACCTTTGTCAATGAAAGGGCCAGGGTATCTAATGGTTGAGAGGAGTCCTGACCATCCATTGGGTTTGTTTCATCCAAAGTGATGACTAGAACTACTGAGGAAGGCTTGGTCACCGATGCCTCTTGACTTTTCTCCTTTTCCTTTTCCTTATATCCCCGATTCTCCTCTTCATTTCATTTATTCAGGAGCGAACCACCTCCGTAGGTGGGGGTGATAGGAACATTCTTTTCTAGAGGTTGGTCTCCTCCTTGCCTAGCAGATTGTGCTGCACCTGATGAAGTTGATGGTGCCACAGAAGAAGTAGTTGTTGAAGTAGACTGCCTAGATCCTAAAGTCATTCCTTCGAAAGAACCTGTGCCAGAATTTATTTTCCGTCGGGCCCTATTCCATTCCACCCACTTGTCAGTTCTCTTGTTAATGCCTCTCATGAGAAGCTCCAATGAATCAACCACTTGACCAGTTGGTGGAGAGGAAGAAATGGGCAACACTTTGATTTGGTCATAGGATGAAGGATGCATGTAGAGTCTGTCATCTACAAGATCAGATACATCAATAACATTGTTATACAATTTAATTTCATCTAAAGTTAAACGGGACCATAATTTCTCCCGTGTCTGATATTCATTAGAACACTTAGCCAAAAAATCTTCAATACCCGGGACATGTCTGTAGGCATATCCAAGCTTTAAGTGATCTTTAACAAAACCCACAAGATCATATTGAGGCCTAAGAACCTCATAGTCAGGTAGCTTGATCTTATCTTCAAAACTCTTTACTAAATTTTGGGCATCAGATCTAGATGGAGAGGAATATGGACCAACGACCACAGGGAAAGAAATCTAGATGATCTTCTTCACAGTTGAACACAGAGTGTTCACTTCCAATATTTTTCAGCATAGCTACACTAAGAGCACTTTATCTTTAGGATACCAGGGTAACCTCTTAGGAAACTTGGAGAAGGCTCTTATTTGAAGATAAGAGAAACTCGGGAATTGGATTAAAGAGCAACCAAACTGACTAATTTTTGAGATGGCTTCTGGTGAGAATCTTCTTTCTGGGAAACCTTGAAGTTCCTGACATATTCTCATTGTGAATGCATCATTCACAACCATGTATTCTTCAAAGCTCCGATGCAATTACAAATTTGGGTAGAACTCAAATATTTTGGTGTTGTCATAGAAGTTCTGGATTGCTGGTAAGCCAGGCCATAGGTGCCGAGTCGCCAGAGCATAAATCAAGTATGAAGACATATAGAATTGTTTGAATCCTTGACAGGAATTTAACTAGGATGATAGCTTCTCACACAATATTTCTACCCAATCAATGAACATATTTTCTGCGTAGACAACTTGAACAAGGTAGAATTTATGTTCGAGAAAATCTAGGATTTCAGGTTTCCCATCCAATCTGGCTAACAGTGCTAGAATATCAACAATTTCCCTCTTTAGGGTTGTTCCGAAGAGAGTCTTCAACATCTTACTCTTCTTTGATCGAAGGTTCTGGAACTAGGTTTTATGCATGTCTTCCCTCCTTAGAGCCTTCTTTTCATTGAACATAGGTGCAGAAAGACTGAAGTCGATGTTGCAATACATGTCCTTCGCCAAAATTTTGAAGGTAGATTAAATTAGGGCTTTATCAATTGACAACAAAATAGACTGATCTAGGAAAAGGATTTACTTTGCTACTGCGTCCATATCTCTCAATACATTCTCTGACAAGCTCAAGAGCTTGGACTGCCATTGGAAACCTTGTAGCTTCTACCAGAATGTTGTCTTTGAGCTTCTGAGTAATGGGGTGAATTGCATGAGAATTCAATCTTGTATGCAAATCTCCGATATCAAAGAATCTTAGAGATGTGTTAGAAACTTCTTTCAACTCACTCTCAATACCAATTAATCTGTCGTAACTAGAAGCCTTGATTGCCATTTACTATAAAACTGAGAAAATAAGTGAAGACAAATGGCCTGCAAATAAAACATGGTGAGTAGCAAATGATGGAGAATGTTGAAGAAATAACCGCCAAGATCTGAATGTTGGTGCCACATGAATGTCATTAAGGTGAGCTTAATGGTTGTAATGGTAGGATTAGCATTTAATTTTAGTATTCAACGGCTATTTGAACTTCCTGTTTCAAGGAACATAACGGCCTCAAAATCTGAACATTTACATTTAAATTTTATGTTCATTAGCCGCTTACTAAAACACATCCTTAGTCTTGCGGAAAAAGAACATACTTTCCTTTCGATGCTGAAATGCATAAGCATTAGACCATTTTTCCTTGTACGGGAAAAAAAAATAAGAGAATACTTTTCTCGTAAGCCTGTTTCCTTTAATCTGGAAAAGTATCCCGACGGCTTCACCCTTTATCTTTTTCACACTTAAATGACTTCTTTTTTGTCGGTAGCACTTAACCTCTTATAAGATCTTTTTCACTTGTGTCAAGGTTTCACCTTTGAGACCAAATTTTCTGGATGTCGCATGATCATCATTACCACTCCGCAACTTGATATCTCCAAGAGTTGAAAAACTCTTTTTACGAACAAAAAGCTTTATGAGTCAATTATGAAATTCACATGTTTAGCTTTCTAAAAAACACATGATCATTACAGATTCGAGGTTGACTACTTCTCATTTGGAAGACGCTATGACTGCCCTTTTTACTGACATGCCTAATTCACTTAAACATAAAAAGAAGCTAAATTCTTGAAAACCCGCTAGGCTCAAATAGGCAAAGAGGATAATTTTTCTGATAAGCACATTAGGGGAATGTTTCAGGATGAATGAGAAGTAGGTCACCAAAGAAAAATTATACCCCCCTAGGACCTAAAGACCCTAGACTAAAGTTTGGCAACAACTAGCTCTGACTGGGGACTTAGACATGCCAATGTCTGAGAAGGGATGCAGAGTCTTTGGTTTCATACAAAAAGACCGGCAGGAAAAACAACGGGTAGACTAAACTAAAACACACAATAGGAAAGGAAACTAAACTAAACTAGACTAAAGAAAGCAGGAAAAATGAAAAGCAAACCTACCTATACTAGCACTAACTTGCAGGGGCTGCCTGCTTTCACTTGAGTATTTGGTAGAGTTTCAGATCTTGGCCATTGTAGGAGAATGGAAGAATCTCTCCAAAAGGATATGCCAAAATAAAGGAATTATTTTGATTCACTTGTTCAATCTTGAATCATCCTTTCCAAAGTGATTCAAATTTATGATGATTTCCTTTAGACTCGCGCCTTTTATCCCATAATAGGACCAAGTCACCTTGCATAATCTTTCTTGGTCTGGCCTTTTTATCAAAGAATATTTTCACTCACCTCTGATGATCAATGATGTGGTCGACAAGCTTTTCCCATTCTTCTTCCAGCTTGGTCAGATACATGATTCATTTCTCCAGACCATCGTGGAAAACTGGATCTTCAATTACCTGTTGCAGCCTACAAATGGATAACTCCAGTGGAAGTGAGAGACTAGGTTCAATTCCATAGACTAGCTCAAAAGGAGAGATCCCGATAGCTCACTTAGGTGTAATCCTATCCGCCCATAGAGCTTCGTGCAA
Source organism: Thuja plicata (assembly GCA_018584345.1). NCBI lineage: Eukaryota > Viridiplantae > Streptophyta > Pinopsida > Cupressales > Cupressaceae > Thuja > Thuja plicata. The sequence goes on along the minus strand of MU228052.1, from coordinate 180,064 downwards.
TTTCTTGTGCCAATCCTTTTGAATTTCTGAAACTAGTTTCTTCATTATGTTAATCAGGTTCTTGTTGCTTGACTCAGCCTGGCCATTTCCTTCAGGAAAATAATCAGAAGATTGACTAACATAGATACTATTGTTGTATAAAAACTCTATAATCTCTTAAGAAGAGAAATATGTGGCATTGTCCATCACCAGCTTGATCAGCACTCCAAACCTCACCAAGATATTCTCCTTGATAACTTCACAGACCACCTCTGATGTTGTTTTCTTGGTAGGCTTAGCCTCAACCCACTTAGTAAAGTAATCTATGGCAGTTATGACATAGAGGTGTCCTGCAGAAGATGGAGGATTAATTGGACCAATGAAATCAAGTCTCTATTGCTGAAAGGGACCTCCTACTACAACCGGCTTCAATGGGAGAGCAGCTAATTGAGGTTTTCTAGAAAACATTCGACACTTATCACATTTGGCCACCCAATTGTAGGAATATTTGAACATGTCAGGCCAATAGTAAGACTGCCTCAAGATTTTATATGCAGTGACTGTGGACAAGAAATGTCCACCACATGCTTCATTATAGAATGCTTGTAGCAATTTTTCTTATTGTGGCTTGTCCACACATCTTAAGAAAGTTCCATCTATTGCTTTCTTATATACTTGGTCATCATAAATGACATACTTGGCTGCCTTGGTTTTCAAATCTCTTTTATGTTTATATGTCAATCCTTCTGGGAAATCTCCATAAGTAAGGAAATAAGTGATGTTGGAAAACCAAAGATCGAGAAGACTAACCATTAACACCTTCGGAGAATCCTCCTCTTGAGCTGTGTCCTGATTTTCAGCCATTATTTTACACAAGCCATTTCCTCTGACCAACTTTGTTGGCTTGAGTTCAATATCATAATCTTGGACCTTCACTATCCATGCACCTCTAGTATTACATCCTATTTCTTGTTGTGTCAAAATGCTCTTAACAAAATAATCAGGAATATAAATAACAGAATGGGAATGTAATACATAGAATCTAAAATTCTTTAATGCCCTCACCACTGCATATGCATGCTTCTCCATTTGAGAATATCTCAATTCATGATCCTTGAGCGGAGTGCTCATGAATGCAATGGGAGCCTGAATCACTTCATTATTCTCTTGCATCAGGATAGCAGACAATGTATGAGCTAATGCGTAGTAGTACAATGTGAACTCCTTGGTATAGTCTGGATGCACTAACATAGGTGTTCTGGCTATAGCGTGCTTGATTAAATCAAAGGCCTTCTTCCTAGAATCATTCCACTTGAAACTTTGACTACCTTTCATCATATCAATTATGCATTTCATAATTTTGGAAAAGTCAGGAATGAAGTGTCTGAGAAAGTTTACCTGCCCAAAGAACGATCTTGTTCTGGATTTTCTTGCTAGCAGGTTCAACTGCTGGATGGCATCACGCACTCAAGGTCAATTCAGATTCCTTTATGGGAAACAATATGACCAAAAAGTTTACCTTTGATGACATAGAATACATACTTCTTAGGATTGAGAGAGATACCATCCTCTCTACATCTCTTTAGCACTTTCTCAAGATCTCTCAAATGATCTTCTCTCTTCTTAGAGAAGACTGTTAAATCATCTAAGTATATAACTATTATTCTATCCTGGAAATCTTCAAATGAAGAGTTCATTTCTCTTTGGAAGGTAGCTCCAACATTAATAAGCCCAACGAGCATTCTATTATAAGCAAACGTTCCCCAAGGAGTGGTGAATGTTGTCTTATACTTTTCTTTCGGATCCACCTCAATCTGATTAAAACCCAAAAAACCATCCAACATGGACATCATTTCAGATCCAGCTACTGTTTGCAATATCTGATCCATGTTGGGAAAGGCGTAATTATCCTTCAAAGAATCTTGGTTTAGATTCTGGAAATCCACACAAATTTCTATTTCTCCGTTCTTCTTCTGGATAGGCACGATATTGGCTATCCATGTAGAGTGATGTATAGGATAGACAATTTTTGCCTCCAACATCTTGTGAACTTCTCTAAAAATGGCATCTGAAACCTTAGGATTGTAGTTTTGTTGCTTTTTCCAGAAAGGGACAGCTTCAGGTTTGAGAGGAATCATGTGCTTGAAATGTTCATTCCTAAAAGTTTTGAGGTCTTCATAGCCCCAAGCAAATACATCCTTATATTCAGACAGTAGGCATCTAGCCTTTTCTCTTTCCTTTTTTGTGCAGCAACTGCCAATATTTATCATCTTAGGTTTAAATTCAGTGCCTATGTTCATTCCCTCAAACTCCCCTAAGGTGCCACCTTTCCTATCTCTCTCTCTTCTAATATAAGCATCGTGTCTATCAAAAAGATTTTCAAGGGAGATAAGGTGTCAAGGAATTTTATTACCTTTCAACTGTTCTTCTCCAAGTTCTAATTCCTTCTTACTATCCGGAGATAATTCCTTGTAGGTACTAAAACTTCCTTCAAATTATTTCTCACTAAAATGATCTGATCCTTCCATGAAAGCTTGTATCTGCCTCTCACTGATGAATACTTGCCAAATTTCCACATTTTCTGGAACATTTGGCCTAAAGAGAATTTCAAATTTATATTTCTTGTCTCCTATTTCCATATGTGGGAGGAGAAGTGAAGCTGAGGCAGCCAAAAAATCTGCTCTTGTGTTTTTCTCTCTTGGAACAGCCTGGATTGAGAAGGCATCAAAGTCCTCTATCTCGTCCCAGACTCTATTCCTATAACTACGCAGTCTCACATTTTTTACTGCATACTGCACTCGAACTTGCCTTACTATCAAGTCTGCATCACCGAGTGCTTTAAGGATTTTTACCCCTCTCTGCTTTACAGCAGCCATGCCTAGTAACAAAGCTTCATATTCCACCATGTTATTAGTGTTCTTAAACTACAGTTTATCAGAAAGTTGTATCATATCTCCTTCTAGGGGAATTAGCACTACGCCAGCTCCCAATCCTGCGGTAGCAAAGCTATCATCAAACTCCAAGATCTAGATATCCTAACTGTTAGTATTTTCTGGCATTTCATCTTGATGATTGAGATCTGAAAACATCATATAATTGCCGAATTCCATCTCCTGGTAGAGGATTTGTGCCTTAGGGTCATCAGACTTCATTACTGTAAATTTGGCCTTTTCCTCTTGCTCTAACGTTATCTTCTTAGTACCCACCAAAATTATAGCATGGGACCAGTTCATCTTTATTTCTCCACCTATGTCTCTACAAAAACTTCTACTTAGAAGCATACCGTAGCTGGCCAGAATATCAACTACCAGGATGGTCAGCTTCATTCTTTTTGTAGGATGTGCGGCTAATGCAACTTGTGCATCCTTTACCTGACCTAAGAGAGGAACCTGTGTAGCATCCATTGAATAACAATGGCTAAAGATTTTGGTAAGGGTCAATACAACAACTTTGGAAATGGAAGCGGGCATGACATTATCAGAGGCTCCGGAGTCAATAATACAGTTACTTAGTTTATGACCATTTACAAATAAGGAGACATAGAATGGGTCAAGCTTCTGGCCAGGAGCAGTGACTAAGACTGAAGAATCTTCTTCCTAAAATAGCAAGGGAAGGACGGGCTCTTCATCATTTATAGGGGCATTATTAGGGGAATCATCACGAACAATAGAATTTATATTAGGCTACATTCTGGAATTAGCATCACTTTTACAGAAATCTACAAGCTTCTAAAGCTCAGTAGGATGATTTTTTAAATATTCTAAAGGAGACACTTGGATTCTATCATCTTTGAAGTATTGAATTATATCAAAGGAAGACAAAGACTTACCATTTGTTTTAGATTTTGAGTGATCCTTCTTCCAAGCTGAAGAAGTAGAATATCCGGGTGCACCACCCGAAGGACTAGCTGCCATATTCTGGGAAGGAATAGAGTTTCCCAGATTTTTGTCTCTCTGACTTCTTATTGCCACTATCATTTTAATTCTATCCATGGTAGAAAAGCATTCACCTCAGACCTCGGAGTTAGATTCATACTCCAAAAAGAAATTACTGGAGTCACCATGGGGAGTAGAATCTTTTTCACTTTTGGGATATTCAATAGTCATCTCATTGCTTGAGGCTAGCTGTCTATATCTATTCATTTCTGGACAATTACTACCATCATGACCAACTCTCAGATGAAAAATACACATATTATGCTTTTTAGCTACCTCAATAGCGAGATTTTGTTGAGCATGTGGCAACTGCAACTGTTTACCTTCATATTATTTTCTGGGAGTATCTTGGTAAGGTTTCTGAAAGGATGGGGTAGACTTTCCCATTTTATGCTTGAGGGAAATCATCTCATTACATAATTTCTCTAGCATTGCCTTAGTATTTCCGATTGCACTAGGATTAGAGCTTGTGGAGGCACCGCTCTACATTTCTCGCTTCCATTTCCTGGTAGTTATGAGATCATCTTCTAGCTCGATTGCTAGATTCTCTATGACTTGCAAGTTAACCACATGTGCTCGTTTGATTTGAAAACTTATGTCAGGAGGCATGGAACTGATAAAGAACATTTTTTGATTGTCAGCTGTAGGCCTACTAGTAGTGGGGATCCTATTTGTTAGCTTATTAAACCTTGCAATAAAGTCCCTCATAGGAATACTAGGTTCTTTCTTAATTTGTGTAAGCTGAGTCAAAAGAGTGTGCTCGTCTTCTGTACTTTTGTAGTGAGTTTCAAAGTGGTTCATATCAATCCAATTAGTTATGCATCAGGTAGGAAGATGTTGAAACCAGTCAGCAACATTTTTTGTTAAAGTTTCTACAAACATTCTCACTGCTACATCTTCATGCTGAGTGTTTACAATGCTGCATGCGGCGAAGAAAGCTGATATATGCTCATCAGCGGATACTTTCCCATCTCCATTGAATTTTAGGAAGTTCTTTCATGAAGCTCAAGGTAAGTCATTATTAGCTCCTAGCTGGAGAGGCCCAATAGCATTACCCCAAGGAACAACCATTGAAACAAGGAGAACTACTGGCACAATCTTGAAATCTTTGTTGATAGGAGTAGCTACCCCGTGAAGAGTGAGGGTGTTACACAATGACAGGGTGGTATTGTGGATAAAAGGAGGTATAAAGAGTGAATATGAATCTAGGAAGCAAGGCGTAATGGTGACAACAGAGCAAAATAGATACCTAAAGAGACAGGATCTCGGGTGTTGCTTCTTCCTCTTCTGAGAGGGTCTTCTAATAAAGGAAACTTAGCCTTCTACAATTCTTCAAACATAAGATATTTATGTCCTTCTCTCTAGACACTACAGGTATACTTGGGATCCAGAGCTACTAAATCTATTCACAGCAGCTGCGCAGCTCTTAATCTTCTAGCTCATCTTGAAGGCAAATAATTAGGTTGCTCTAGTGGGACTTGTCCTTCGTGAGGCAGTCACCATTTCTCTTTAAGAGTGATATATATAATGTAGCATTAGAGATGCCAAAAAAAAAATTCTAAGTTACTTAGTAGAGCCACAGATAGACTTACTAAGTAAGATTAGGAGTATTATAAGTTCTCCCCAGTAGAGTCGCCAAAAACTATTGGTTTATAGTTTGTCTACTTCAAATTTGATTTATCAAATGACTCTTGGAAACACCTAAAGCTGGCTTATGGAGGAAAAAAAGTAACCACAGACTGGATCAATGATAGGAATCTATCAATGATCCCTGAATTGAAAGGTACAGTATCCCTTATGTGAAAGATATGCAATGAATCTTGTCTTTTGGTTTTTAGGGGGGGTGTGCTCTTAACCGGAGAGTAGAAGAGGTTTAACCAAGTTGCTCAAAGCTTCAAACAACTTAGGCAATGAAAGGGGAACCTACTCAATGACATGCAATCTGTTATTCAAACTATTATGTCGTGCAAGATGAATGCAAACTACCATCTACTAGCAGAGATGAAGAAAGGAAGTGTAACAATGCAATTCCCGGATTACTTAGATTGTGAAACTCCAACAATACCCAGATTATCTTGATCTCATTCTCTATTGACACTCTTCCCAATCTCTTATGCAAGAAACAATCTATAGAACTAAAACATGCAAATGAAAATAAATATGATTACTCATGCTGGAGACAGTAAGCATTTAATCTGTTGGATGAAAATAACAAAACCTAGTTCATTAATATTCATTCAATTTCCAGTCTTAGCATCTTCATTCAAGACAATTACATAGCTAACTAAAATGAACAACAAAAATCACTTTAGACTCAGAGTCGCACACAGTAGTCCCAGCTATACGGGTTTCCCGAAAGTAATATTTGTTGATCTCATTTGTTTTATAGAAATTTACATATATAGGTCTTCTCAGAAAATGACCCGTTACAATAATGATTGCCTTCATACAATATTTTGAAAGGAACATTCTAATAATAAACTTGGTTGGTTACAAAAATTGACAAGGCTAATAAAATGCCCAAAATAGCTACGATAGAAAAAAATTGGGAAAATGACATAGGTCAATAGATTCTATGCTAACTTCAGTGAAATGGCTTTACATTTGTAAGCCTTCATTGCATCCATTACTTTTCCCAACTATTGAGCATTCATAATGATTACATTGTCATCTTGGATCATCCAAAAGTCATGCTTCTCTGTCAATTCATCCAACCTGGCAATTCAGGACTGGAGCTTCTCTGATTCCGCTTTGATTACTGCATCTATTGCGGAGAGCTCACTAATTTCTGACACTTGGAAGCTAGCCGGATCTGAAATCTCATCTATGAAAGCAAGAAACTTAGCTTTCATTTGCTATGTATTCACCAACTTGTCACTTTCGGAAACCTAAGATTCTGTGTGCAAAACTTTCAAAAATTCAAAAAGTTGATTCATCTCTTTTTGGACTAACTCAATCAAAGACTTGATTTCATTTTCTGATCTGTTTGAGCTCTCAATCACGAAATCCAAAGATTTTCTCCAATGAAACAATGGCTCCTACCTGGTCTTGAGGATGTCGTTAGAGATTGCAACACTAGTCTCCATATCAATCACCTCCTGCAAGGTAGCTAGTTGTTCTGTCAATCTAATGGATGCATTGTAAATGGTCTCCTAGTGCTTTGATGTTGTGTCCTTCAACTTGTCTGCATCAAGTAGAAGGTTCCCCAAATTCTCAATGACAACTAGGCCTTGAACCTTCATTACATCTATCCATGCTCTACAGATTTTTCCAAACTCTCTCTCTTGCTGCAGCTTCAGTAGCAAATTCTTATTTTCTTTAGCACTGGGATCAAACTAAGAAGATGAGGTACTGCCAAGAGTAGATTTAATATGCTAAACTAGCTCCTTATTTGCAGATTTGAGAACCTCTTTATCTGCCCGAAGTTCTTCTAACCTATCCTCAATCCACTCATTGGTGGTTTTCCAAATGTTCACCATTGAGTCATGCACCAGAACTCCTAGATCCATAGTTTTTATCTGATAATCTTGAGCTGATAGTTCATGAAACTTTCCTTCTTTCTATGGCTCTGCTATTTCCATTAACATGTGCCTGGTTGTGGAATCATGGGAGAGATTCGTCACTGACTTTTGCCTCTTTGCCTTCCTCACTGGTGAATGAGATGAGGTTTCCTTAAGAATCAGGTCTTTTGAAGAAGTAGCCTCCTCATATCATTTCTTATTCTTTTCAATGGTTTCTTCCAACCATGAATCTATGGATAACACCCTAACTATAGACTGAAGAGCTGTAGGATCAAACAACTTTCGGACAATTGGAGGAGTCTTCTTGCCTGGAGGTGGAACATGGAAAGAGGCCACCTTTGTCAATGAAAGGGCTAGGGTATCTACTAGCTGAGAGGAGTCTTGACCATCCATTGGGCTTGTGTCATCCAAAGTGATGACTGGAATTGCTAAGGAAGGCTTGGTCACGGACGCCTCTTGACTTTTCTCCTTTTCCTTTTCCTTATCTCCCCTATTCTCCTCTTCATTTCCAATGTTCAGGAGTGAACCGCCTCCACAGGTGGGGGTGATAGGAACATTCTTTTCCATAGGTTGGTCTCCTCCTTGCCCAGTAGATTGTGCTGCACCTGATGAAGTTGATGGCGCCAAAGAAGAAGTAGCTGTTGAAGTAGCCTGCCCAGCTCCTGAAGTCATTCCTCTGGAAGAACCTGCATTAGAATTTCTTTTCCATCAGGCCTTGGTCCATTCCACCCACTTGTCAGTTATCTTGTTAATGCCTCTCATGAGAAGCTCCAATGAATCAACCACTTGACCAGTTGGTGGAGAGGAAGAAATCGGCAACACTTTGATTTGGTCGTAGGATGAAGGATGCATGTAGAGTTCATCATCTACAAGATCAGATACATCAATAGCATTTTTATACAATTTAATTTCATCTAAAGTTAAATGGGACCATAATTTCTCCCATGTCTGATACTCATTAGAACACTTAGCCGAAAAATCTTCAATATTTGGGACATGTCTGTAGGCATATCTGAGCTTTAAGTGATCTTTAACAAAACCCATAGGATCATATTGAGGCCTAAGAACCTCATAGTCAGGTAGCTTGATCTTATCTTCAAAACTCTTTACTAAATTCTGGGCATCAGATCTGGATGCACAGGAATATGGACCAACGACCACAGGGAAAGAAATCCTGATGATCTTCTTCACAGTTGAACACAGAGTGTTCACTTCCAATATTTTTTGGCAAAGCTCCACTAAGACCACTTTATCTTGAGGATACCTAGGAATCCTCTTAGGAAATCTGGAGAAGGCTCCTATCCGAAGATAAGAGAAACTCAGGAATTGGATGAAAGAGCAGCCAAATTGACTAATTGTCAAGATGGCTTCTGGTGAGAATATTCTTTCTGGGCAACCTTGAAGTTCCCGACATATTCTCATTGTGAATGCATCATTCACAACCATGTATTCTTCAAAGCTTCGATGCAATTGCAAATTTGGGTATAACTCAAATATTTTGGTGTTTTCATCAAAGTTCTAGATTACTAGTAAGCTAGGCCATAGGTGTTGAGTCACCAAAGCATAAATCAAGTATGAAGACATATAGAACTATTTGAATCCTCGACAAGAATTCAACTAGGATGATAGCTTCTCACACAGTATTTTTTCCCAATCAATGAACATATTTTTTGCGCAGACAGCTTGAACAAGGTAGAAGTTATGTTCGACAAAATCCAAGATTTTAGGTTTCCCATCCAATCTGGCTAACAGGGCTAGAATATCAACAATTTCCCTCTTTAGGGTTGTTCTGAAGAGAGTCTTTGACATCTTACTCTTCTTTGATCGAGGGTTCTGGAACCAGGTTTTCTGCGTTTCTTCCCTCCTTAGAGCCTTATTTTCATTGAACATAGACACAAAAAGACTAAAGTCAATGTTGCAATACATGTCCTTCGCCAAAATTCTGAAGGTGGATTGAATTAGGGCTTTACCAATTGACAATAAAATAGTCTGATTCGGGAAAATGACTTGCTTTACCACTGGGTAATATCTCTCAATACATTCTCTGACAAGCTCAGGAGCTTGGACTGCCATTGGAAACCCTGCATCTTCTACCAGACCGCTGTCTTTGAGCTTCTGAGGAATGGGGTGAATTGGATGAGAATTCAATCTTCTATGCAAATCTTCGAGATCAAAGAATCTTAGAGATGTGTCCAAAAATTCTTTCAACTCACTCTCAATACCAATTAATCTGTCATAACCAAAAGCCTTGATTTCCATTTACTATAAAATTGAGAACATAAGTCAAGACAAATGGCCTGCTAAGCAAACACGGTGATCAACAAATGATGGAGAATGCTGAAGAAATAGCTATCAAGATCTGAACATTGGCGCCAGACGAATGTCATTAAGGTGAGCTTAATGATTGTAACAGTAGGATTAGCATTTAATTTTAGTATTCAATAGTTATTTGAACTTCTCATTTCGAGGAACATAACGGCCTGAAAATCTAAACATTTACATTTAAATTTTATGTTCATTAGCCGCTTACTGAAACACATCCTTAGCCTTGCGGAAAAAGAACATACTTTCCTTCCGATGCCAAAATGCATAAGCATTAGACCATTTTTCCTTGTACGGGAAAAAAAACATAAGAGAATACTTTTCCCGTAAGCCTGTTTCCTTTAATCCAGAAAAGTATCCCGACGGCTTCACCCTTTATCTTTTTCGCACTTAAACGAATTCTTTTCCGTTGGGAGCACTTAACCTCTTATAAGCTCTTTTTCACTTGTGTCGGGGTTGCACCTCTGAGACGAAATTTTCCAAATGCCGCATGATCATCATTACCACTCCGCAACTTGATATCTCCAAGAGTTGAAAAACTCTTTTTACGAACAAAAAGCTTTATGAATCAATTATGAAAATCACATGTTTATCTTTTAGAAAAACACATGATCATTACAGATCCAAGGGTGACTACTTCTCATTTGGAAGATGCTATGACTACCCTTTTTCCCAACACACCTAAATCACCTAAACACTGAAAGAAGCAGAAGTCTTGAAAATCCGCTAGGCTCAAATAGGCAAAGAGGATAATTTTTTTGATAAGCACATTAGGGGAATGTTTCAAGATGAATGAGAAGTAAGTCACCAAAGAACAATTATACCCCTAGGACCTAAAGACCCTAGACTAAAATTTGGCAACAACTAGTATGCAAGGGGTATGCACATGAAGAAGGAATTGACTATGGAGAGACCTTTGCACCCATTGCTAGGCTAGAAGGAGTAAGAATATTACTTGCTTATGTTGCATGTAAAGGATTCAAGGCATATAAAATGGATGTCAAGTCTGCATTCCTAAATGGAATACTTGAAGAAAAGGTATAAATTGAACAACCAGAAGGGTTTGTTGATCCAAACAAGAGGGAAATGGTATGTAGATTACACAAATCCCTGTATGGATTGAAACAAGCACCCTGAGCCTGGTACGAAAGAATTCATTCCTATCTCATAAGTATTGGATTTGTAAGGACTAGTGAAAACATTAATCTTTATTTGAAGGAAGATACTGATGCCAACATTTTGATTGATGAGATATTTGTTGATGACATCATATTTGGAGGCAATGATATGCTATACAAATCATTTGCAAATGAAATGAGCAAAGAGCTTGAGATGTCTATGTTTGGAGAGATCAAGTTCTTTCTTGGTCTACAGATCATGCAACAAGATGAAGGTATTTTCATTACACAATCCAAATACATCAAAGAAGTACTGAAAATATTCAAGATGCAAGAGTCCAAACCAGTTGGAACACCGATGGCAACTGGATGTAAGCTGATAAAGGAGGAAAAGTCATCAGAGGTAAATCAGACTTTGTACAAATCTATGATTGGAAAAATCATGTATGTTGTAAATACTAGACCAGATATTGCACATGCAGTAGGAATAGTTGCAAGATTTTCTACTAATCCCAGGGAATCACATATGACTATTGTGAAAAGAATTCTAAGATATCTAAAGAATACCGAGGAATATGGCTTATGGTATAGAAGAGAAGGCAAATTTGAACTTAAGGTCTTTACTGACGTTGATTGGGCTGGAAATATTGATGACCGAAATAGCACAACTAGAGGAGCATTCTTTATGGGTGATAGACTTGTCACATGGATCAGCAAGAAGCAAGGATGCATCTCCCAGTCTATTACAAAAGTAGAGTATATTGTTGCTGCTGCAAATTGCTCAAATATTATATGGATCAAACAGTTACTGGAAGGTATGCATATGAAAATTCTTGAACCAGTCATTATCTACTGTGATAATACAAGTGCAATAAACATTTCCAATAATCCAGTCATGCATGCTAAAACAAAGCACATTGCCATCAAGTATCATTATTTGAGAGAACAAGTTCAAGCAAAGGAGGTGATACTTGAGTATGTGCAATCAAAGGAACAATTGGACGATATCTTCACCAAGCCACTACCCAAGGATGTATTTGATTACTTGAGAAAGAGACTAGGGGTCAGACCCTTATCTACTGGTCAGTAAAATGACTAGAAGGCTGCATCAACCTACATATTATCAGAATATCATTCATGTTGATGCAAGAAGAGAGATGGACTTCAAAGATAAATCTATTCATAGCAAGGTATTTATCTACTTCGAGCACCAGAGTTATTGTATTACCGATGGATTGGGAAATTCAAGGAATATATTATGGATATAAAGGATCCGTTTGGCAAAGATGTTTGTTTGGCATTGTTGTCAAAGGGAGAGAAATATCTCATTATCATACTGATAAAGGGAGAGATTATATCCATTATCACCTCAGGGAGAGATGTAATCAGAAAGGGAGAGTACATACAAAGGGAAAAGAACTGCTGACAAGAGACATTAAAAGAAAGGAGAACATTCAAAGGGAGAGAGTTTGACACAGGAGAAGAACACATCACATCAAAGTAAGAAAGATTCTACATCTATCTAGTAAAGGGATTGAAGATAGAAAGAAAGCTGCAAGAATAAAATCAAAGCTAATTGAGCTTACTGAAAGCCAGAAATTTGTAATAGTTACATTAGGAAAGCTTGATGAAACTGTATATTTCATATTGTATTAGTAATAGTATAGTATGATAATGTAGTATGTTTCCATCAATGCCAAAGGGAGAGATTGATGACATGTAAATGATTGAATGTTTGAAGATGTTAAGTTGATGATCATGCAAGGCATTAAATCAGTTAATGTATTGTATTGTCATTGATGTCAACTTGATATAATCTGTATGGTTATGGAAATACTGCCAAAGACTTCAAAGAACTGATGAATCAAGGCTATGCTATCAGTAATGCATACAAGTCAAGTATTCACTAAGTGACTGTATACACTGATGGAGTGAACATCGATGGTCAGAGTAAAATAGCTAAGTCATAGTGTTACCCGACGAGAAAATGTACAACATTATCGACGAGCAAAGTCACAGTGTTGCCCGACGAGAAAAGCACAGTGTAACCCGATGGACATAATTATAGTGTTACCTGACAAAAAGACAAGGACAGAGATCCCGATGACAACTGAAGTCACACTGACAGAACAGTCAGTTATCACTGATGACTAACTGAAGTGTTGAGTCAAGGAAAACTTTAACCCCCCTCCCAAAAAAGATATAAAATGTTGGCGAATATTTCATTTTCTTGAAGAAAAATATTAATTTCTATTGGCGAATCTCTCATTTTTTCAAAAATAAAAATTATTCCTATTGGAAATTATTTTTTAATCACAATCTTTTTGTAGAAAATATTGGCAAATATCAAAAAATAAAAAAAAATCATTATTCACCATGGAAAATAATTCAATTAAAAAAAAATTCTTATAGAAAATTATTGGGCTAAATGTGGAAATCTTTGATGGGTTGAAGGGATAAACTATATAATATTTAGTTGTTATTATTTATTTAAAATATAATGTAATAACTATAGTTGTATTGTGTCAGTTAAACATACTAATGGGACCTCAATTTTCTTCAAGAATATTGATTTCTATTGAGATCAACAATCCAAATGAAATTTGAAACCCCATAAGAATTATAAATTAAATAGGAACATTTTTACCTCACAAAATATAATGAGGATCATAACTTGTATTTTAAATTAATTAAAAATACTAAATATTAGTTATACAATCCTACAATAACTAATAATTATGACATAATATTGGTGAATTAATTTAGATATCTACAATAACTTATAAAATTGAGGCGAAGCAAATCTAATCATGTATAAAATATTGTGGTGAATCTTTGAGTTCAAATTTTTAATAAAATAAATTATTTGGCGATTTAAATATTTATAAAATAGAATTTTGTAAAAATGTGGCTATTTAGGTTACCATAAATCTAGAATTATTAGCCAAATTTGGATTCTCAAATTTTGAAAATTATCCAATTGGCGAATATTAGCCACTAAAAAACACTTCCTTAGTCACTTGGGAGGTTTGGAAGGAACATAACCGAAGAATTTTTAGAGGTGAAGCTGAACCTATAAGAAGACATCTTTATAGGATTGATCATGATATAGAAGAGGTGATGGGATCCTCTGCCTCAAGAAAGAAATCTCTTCAAATTCCCTTCACACAGCAGGATTGTGAATTTCAAAAGAAGTGGCCAGGCATCAAATTTAAATCTCCCTCAGGGGCACTAGTAATTAGACAAAAAAACAAAAAAGAGAAGCAAATTTTTTGGAAAACACCAGAAGAAGGTTGGTGGAAGGTAAATTTTGATGGAGTAGCTCAAAACAATCTAGGTAGATCGGGGGAAGGAATCATTATAAGGGATTCGAATGGCGAGATTATGTCTGTTGGGGCAATGAGATTGAAGGATGGAACGAATAATGAGGCCGAGTGTAAAGCTACAATGCTGGCAATTAAAATAGCCAAATGAACAGGGGTGAAAAAACTACATCTTGAAGGGGATTCTTTGATTATCATACATGCTATAAGCAAACTAACTACAAATGCATGGCATCTCCAAAACTACATTGAAACTATCAGAGAAGATCTAATTTTTTTTTAAGATATTAGAAAATCCCATATTAAACGAGATGGTAATAAGGAAGATGAAAAGATTTCTAAATGGGTAGCATCACTGGAGGAGGTGGAGAATTTATATTTTGAAAACTTTACTGTTAATGATGTTGGGATATCATCTTTTCCAAGTCACCTTTTTAAGTAAGTTAACAAAGGCTGGCCTCCAAAAGACATTAGTAATTATATCTAAGATGAAAAAGTTTGGAATTGTAATTTTTCCATTATTACTTAATTGGGGTGATGGATAGCATTTATGAATATGAATGAATGGCGGCAATAAGTGTGGAAGGCAGAGCTATATTTGTATGAGAGGACCGCAAGACAAGATGGAGGATAGAACAATGGAACGGGAATTAAAACAAACATGATGCCACTTGTTTATTTGAATGGACATTCTAACCTGTATTTATCATCTCCTCTATTTTTTTTCCTTTGTTTTTGCTATTTACAGATTGTAGGTGCAGAGAAGCAGGACGATGGAGCCGAACTTCACCTTCAAAACAATGAAGCAACAAAATGGCCTTTTTGGCCTAGTGGAAAATATAAGGTTAAAGAAGATGCTTAATTGCCCCATGAAGAAGGTGATTACCATAATGCAGAATACTCTGGGGCCACTTTTCAACAATGATAACAGAAGGTGGAAACTGCAGGTTGACATTGCATCGATGACAATGGCGCGGGGACTGCAAATTGGAGAGCATGAAAATGATTTCAAATGGGTTATGGTGTCCTTGTTCAAGATAGATTTGTTGGAAGGGATGGACTCCTTACTGGAGTGGGAACACCCAGGATGGTCATTCAATTATAGAAAAATGTATGAAGATGAGTAGGAGGGCATGGAGGTGGGAATCATTCCTTTCCTCAATTGGAGTGGGAATCATTCCTTTCCTCAATTGGACAACGAGGGTGGATAAAGCGGCTTACACATTGGAATGAAAGAAGGCATGGAGGAAGCTTTTCATGACCATTCATGAGTCCCATAAGGAAAAAAGAAGGGTAATTCTACCCATGGTGATTCCTAAAAAGCGTAGGTTTGTTCGAATCCGTAGAGCAAGGGTGACAAGCAAATGACAGGTACAACTGCCAGTTTTGAGAAGGAAAAGCAATATAATTTTGAGTAAAGGTGGAATGCTAAACCTGAAAGGACTGAGAAGAAGATGTAAAAGATTGACCAGGATGTAAAGGCTTTATTTTGTAACTCCCCAACAATCAACTTACAGTGGTGGACGGAAGAACAACGTTGGATAAAAGTATGATGGGCTTTACCTGTCACTCGATAGTAAGCCTTTGTGTAAATGAGGAATTTTGTAATATTTGTAAATGTTCCTTTGTAATGGGAGTGGGTAGTTTTTTGGACACTCAAACCATAGACTGGATAGGAAAAATGGGAAATGCAAAATGGGTATTTGATAGAATGAATGAACAAGTCTAGAAATGACTCCCTGAAATACAACATGTAAACTCTTTTTATAATCAATAAATATAACCTATAACCGGTCAAAAAAAATATATTCTTTTTTATGAGGAATCCCATAATAAAATGCCTTATTTTGGTAGACATTTCTTGTCCCAACAAAGGTTCAATGCAAGATTTGAGTCTTTCCAATGTTGGTCCTTAATCAAGGAATTGTAGTCATCTATAACCTTGTAGGAGCTAGATTTGGATTTTATCCAAATTAATTTATTTTCTCTATTTTTAATGTAATTTGTTTTTCATTGAGAATTTTTCTTAATTATGCCTGCTCCTTTCTGGATAGAGAGGTTTCATCTAAGGGTTTCCAATTCCACCCTAGGTTGAGATCTCTTGATGGAATTTCTATATAATCTTTAACCTTCTTCCCCCATTGATCGGTTAGTATATTTTTTATTCTAGGGGAAAAAATAATATCCGGAGTAGCATAACCACCCCAAGAATCTTCCCAAAAGAGGGTAGATTCACCATTTCCTATATCCCATGAGATTTTTCCTCTGTTAATCTCTCTATAGTCTAGGATGAAGTTCCAAGCTCTGGAGCCTCTAGGAGGATTGTTGGTTCTAAAAATGCTGGTAGGATCTGAGGATTGGAGATATTTATTAGTGAGGATTCTAACCCATTTACTATTAGGCTCTTGGTATATTTTATAGGCTATCTTTTCCCCTAATGCCATATTTTTCCATTTTAATTTTTTAATACCAAGTCCTCCCTTGTTGATTGGTCTACAAAGATTATCCCATTTAGTCAAAGTCATCTTCTTATTTTCAGAGACTCCTTGCCAAAATAAGTTCCTAAGATTCTTTTCTAATTTAACATTATCTCCCTGGGTTAGTGGTAGACATGACATCTGGTAAGTGGGAATTGTAGAAAGAATAGATTTGACCATAGTTGTTCTCCCTACATTTGAGAGTCATTTTCCTTTCCAATTATCCATTTTCTGTTCCAACTTTTTGCAGATAGGATCCTAGAGTTTGTTAGTTATACTACCTTTGTCCAAAGGCATACCTAAATATTTACATGAGAATGTACCTTTTTAAAATCCTAAGATGTGACATATCACATTTTCCAAGGCAGGATTCGTATTGAGAAAGAAAATCTCTAATTTACTGGCATTAACTCGTTGTCCTAAAGCTCTCATATACATATTCAATATTTCTTTGTAATTTTTGGATTTAGATTTTGTACTTATACTAGGTAAAATTTTATCATCAACAAATTGTTGATGAGTTACATTTGGCACTCCTTCGGTTACTTTGATACCCGATATTAACCCCTACTGGTTTGCTTTTGTGATTGATCTGCCAAAAGCTTCGGCCATTATGATGAATAGGAAAGGGGATATAGGGTCCCCTTGTCTCAGTCCTCTTGATATATCAAAGAAAACTTCTAGTGTACCATTGAATAATAAATAAATTTTAGGAGTTGATATGCAATTGAAAATTTGGTCTATCCATTTTTTTGAAAACCCAAATTCTTCTAAGCATTTACATAGAAACAGCCAATCTACTTTATCATAACCTTTTTGAATATCCAATTTTATTAACATACTAGGTTCCTTATTTTTTGTATTGAATGGATGATTTATTTTTCTATGATAGTGCCATCAAATATTGATCTACCTAGCACAAATCTTGTATGCTCTTTTGAGATAATTACTAGTAAATATTTCTTTAATATGTTAGCAATGGATTTAGATAATATTTTATATATAGTATTGCATAAAGCAATAGGTCTAAAGTCTCCTAGTGCTTTGATTTATATTTTTTGGGTATTAAGGTTTAAATGATGTTATTGATCTCCTGTAGTAATCTCTTTGATTTCCTTGTATTCTCGATTGCCTCATTAGCTCATTTCCAAGAATGTGCCAACATTTTTGAAAAAATCAAGCTTGGAAGCCATCTGGCCCTGGGGCTTTGTCAGGATGAATTTGAAAGAGTGTTGTTATAATTTATTCAATGGAGAAATCCTTATTAAGATCTTTGTTATTGTCATCCAAAATTATTTTGGGAATATTGGTTCATAATTGTTGTTGTGCTTGTAAGTCAAAGAATTCCTTATTATTCAAAGTTTCTTGAAAAAATTTGACAAACTCATCAACTATGTTTTGGGGGTTATCTATTATCTCTCCTCTTTCATTTTTTATACTTAATATCCTATTAATATTCCTTCTAACCTTTGTACTACTGTGGAAGAATTTGGTGTTCTTATCTCCTTCTGATAACCAAGTCTCCCTTGGTTTTTTGTTTCCAATATATTTCTTCTTTGGTTAATAGATCCTCATATCGCTGGAATAATACCTTTTCCTTTTTGTATTTTTCATTATCCATTGCCACTTTAATAATTTCCTCATTTAGCTCCTGTATATTATTTTCTACCTTAATTTTCTCATTGAAAATGTTTTAAAAATGCATTTTATTTCAATTAAGGATTTTGGTTTTTAAGGCTTCCATTTTAGAGACAAAACAAAACATTTTTTACCCTTCAAACTTTTCTTCATTCCATCAATCCTCTACTAATCCTAAAAAGTTTTTATCTTGGCACCACATGTTTTCAATCTTAAAAGGGTTTATGGTTGGTTTACTTTCTTCAATATCATCTAATCTTACCGGGAAGTGATCAGAACCCGAGGTGGAAAGGAAAGAACTTCTCCCAATTGCAAATTTTTACTTCTTCCATCAATTCTCCTAATACTTCCATTTTCTTCTCCATATTCCTAATTGATTCTTCTTGTGCTAGAAAATTAATATCTTTGTTCAATTGTGCTACCTTCTCTTAAGTACCTATGTTCATATTACAAGGGTTGATGATTCCATTCATTTGATCACTTTCTAGATTTATACACTCTTCTGCTACCTTTTCAATAACATCTTCTATTATTTCCTTGCTAATCTTTTCTATCCCTTCTCTGATGTTATCTTTGTTAATTCCTGCTTCCTTCATGATCTCTTCTCTGTTAAACATATCTAGGGTAAATTTGTTTCCTAGTTCCTTCTTGTTTTCCAAAATATTCATATCCTATAAAGAAGAATTTCCTAGTCCAGTTGGAGATACCTCATCTCCTCCTATCTCCTCCTCAATAATTTATCCCTCCTCTATGTCGAGTTCAATCATGGGTGGAAGCTTCAAAATCAAGGGAGGTTATTCTGGTAACCTTGCACATGTGTCTGTTGACCAATTCCTCTGGCTATACGTCTCTTTCTTCTCTGTTTGGATATTTAGAGGAGTAGATTTTGTCTGTAAGGGGACAACAATATTTGTATGTTTCAAGGATACAATGTTGCTTTCAAAGATAAAACCACCCTTTTCCTTGTTAAAAGTGACTTGAATGTCCAATGGAGATTTGTTGTCCTAGGTTTAAAGTCATAAAATTATTTCTTATCTGGTTGTGAAGTATTATCTTTCCTAAAAAATTTCATTTTTAAATATACCCATTGTACAATTCTGATTTGAGGTAATAAATAGATTGGTTTGTAATAAGTTTGATTGGTTTAATGGCTTTAGCATTAAGTTACAAATTGATTAAAAGTTTTACAGAGCAGGGATTGAGATAAGTTTCCTCAATCCCTACAACCCCTCCCATTAAATCACCATTTTTTCTCAAGATTTTACAATGAAGTAGTTCAACTGGTAGATTACGAATGATTACCCATATAGGAACAATGATAGAGCCTAAATTACTAGGTTCAAAATTCGATTGCCAATTCAAAAATTTAATACTAAACCCTTCATAGAAAATTAATTTACCATGCAACAATTATTTTTTGGATTAATATCTTTGCAATCTAGAAAAAAAAAATTATCAGCTAGGGAAGTTATACTCCCCTGCTCCCTGAAGGTCTCCTTCATCTAGTCAGCAATGTCGTCCATTGAGGAGTTTGAGACACCCCATTTAGAAAAAAGTTCATGGCTTCTGCAATGGATATCATAAACCTTTTGTATAAACATTATTTACCACTTCTGCTACAATTCCATCTCCTGTTGGGGTTCCTCTTGAACTACGTTGGTTGTTGGTTGTCGAAGACTATTAGGGTGCTCATGGCTTTGCTTTTCTTACTCCTCATTTATTATATTTTCTAAGAGTTGCCAAGTGGGCTGAGGAATTTTTCCAGCAAGAGAAATATATTTTACTTTTGGTTGAAACCCTAGGAAAAAAAATTGGTTCCCCAATTTTAAGGACATTCAAGCCTCAATATTATTATTGTTTCCAGATTTATGATACTCTATGTAATTTTGGGTATCTACCAAGGCAAAAATTCTAGGAAGGAAAGATGGACAAGATCTATGATTTAACCCTATGGAAATATTATTTGCTCCAGATGTAAATTTAGGTAGGTTTGAAGTAATAGGAATTACCCAGATAGTACCTTCTTTATTTTGAGATTTTGCCCTAGACTGGAAGATTTGATGTCGTTAATATTTTCATCTTTCTAACAGCTTCCCAACCTTGGTCGATATGCCCTCTATTTTAGCCAGATTAACCACATCGATATTGTTTAAAATATTATGACCATAGATATCAAAAAATCATTCAGACGATTTTCTGGAAAGAGCCTTTGTTGCCTTGAATCCAATTTAGGATTTCTTTGTTCTCTTTCATGCCATAGATTCCCAACGGTGGAAGTTGGGGCTTTGAATGCTTTCTTCTGGCTGTGTAAATGGGGAGAGCATAAAATCACAAATCTATTGTGTGATGAAAACACATGATATGATGTGTGAATGGGATAAAAAAGAGGTTTTATTGTTTTTCCTGCCTCCGTAAATTGTTCGCATATGCAGAGCCATATTCGCCAAACATTAAGGTCATTTTTTTCTAAGTGTGATATTTAATTTAATTGCATGTTACCAATTTTAAATATACAGGAAAGAGCCATACCATGAGTAGTTAAAATTTAATTTTTATCAAAATGAGCTTGAGGTATAACATAATCTCTATTACTTTATTATAATATTTTGAATCATCACATAACACAATTTGTTTCATACAGGCCTACCAAAATAGAGGACTACTTTTTTGTCACCGTCGTCTCACATGTGATACAAATTAAACCTTGAAATATCCATTTCATAAGATGAGAGGTTTTATCCCTAAGACCTTCTACCAAAATGTTAGGCATTAGGAAAGTTTCTATAATATACATGTTACTAACAAGATGTTTTTTGTAAGCCAATACAAAATAGGGCTTACAGAGCCCTAGCCTCCTTTTTTAAGTCTAATAAAAAAAACTATGCAAATGTTTACCTAAATATATTTTTAAAATGAAAAATTTGTACCCCCATTATATGAAGGTTACTCCTTAATCCTCTTTCCTTTCTTGTCTTTTCCAACAGCTGTATGACCTCCATGTTGATTAATTCATGAATATCTGACGGAGATGATGAAGACCGAGTGATACCAACTATCATGATTGTATAAATGCTTAGATCAGTTGTTGTTTTGTCATTGATGTCAATAAATTGATTAATTGATTTTTATTATGTTACCATATCTTAAGAGGATAATTTAAATGGGTGACAAATATAGATCAGACAATGATGAATTAATGATGATATAGTTGTTGTCTACTATATATTTGATGTTATCAAATCAGTACACTTGATTGATCAATTTGGCAACTACAATGAATTAAGTTATGAATGAGAGAGTTACTTTACTAAGCTAGATTGAGTCAAATGCTATAATGTTATGTGAGTCGATCACACTTACCGAGAACCGCAGAAAAGTTAGACACCAAGTAGTGAATGGAGTCAATTATCGATTTTCAAAGCAAGTTTTACCAAGTACAATATACTGATATTAAATGATGATAAGATTGAATTTAATGCGAAGAGATTATGAGCTAGATGAGGAAATGAATTAAATGAAATTTATTATAAGATCTACGAACAAAAAAATTCAATGAGAATATCTAAGGTGAAGATCAAGCGGTTAAACAAAATTATGAGAGTTTTAAGAAAAGTACAAGTTTCGAGGTAAAAGTGAGATGGTTTATCGAGTTGTGAAATACGAAGAAGATGACCGAATGAATGATCAAAAATGAAGGAAAATAAAGTTAAGGAGATTAAGAGGCAAACGTATGTCTATATAAAGGATGAGAAATACAGAGAGAACAAGAGGCTGGCGAATTGAATAGAGAAGAAGAAGGTGAAGAACAACATTTACCGAGCAGAACAGAGAAAGAGAGATTGAAGAATCTACAATTTGAGAAAGAGCTTAATGGAGTATGTGATGCCAACATTCAATTGAGCATAAAGGATCTAACACAAGAAAAGGTAGTTGCTATATTTATAGATCAAAGTTTATTGTTTCTTATTAATATTTGTAATAGATAAATCTCTTAACCGAGTCGATTTAACAATCCTATTTGTAAAACCTAGACTTAGGTGACATTCCAAAAGAATGTTTAAAGACCTCTAACAAGGTCACTCCTAACAGGGTGAAGATCTTAACAGATCTAAGGTAAATCCCCTAACAGGGTCACATTTAGTAAATGTGTTTGTAATCTTTAACAGGATAAGTTCTTAACCTAGTGTACTTCAGAAGGGTACATTTTTATTGTGGGTTATAATTCCCATAGAGGTTTTTCCCAAATTGGGTTTCCTCATTAAATATAGTGTCATCCAAGTAAAATTTGATGTTTACATGGTTAATTTGATGTTGCTAAGTTTGAATGATTGATTTACATATATGAGATGTATTTTGCTTATGTTATTGAGTTATTTGGTGAATTGGTTATTTACTGTATTCAGTATTACCGAGTGAATCAATGAGTTTGGTTATAAGTGGTTAAGTTTTGATTTTTCTGATTCACCCCCCCTTTTAGTGGGACCAATAATTGGTATCAGAGCTTAGTTACTTTGAAGTGTTAAGTTTAAAAGGACTTGAGTAAGGATCTAAAGATGTATAAGAGGGAAGCACCAAAACTGATTAGGGATCATTTCTCTACATGGAAAAGTAGAATGAGGTTGCATGTGTCTGGAGTAGGAGAGTATGAGCTTCACTTTATTGATAATGAATATGTAGCACCGCATGCTACACCTATGACTATCAGTGAGAAAAGACAAAAATAGGAACACACACAAGTTATTATTGAGATTGCATTTACACTTACTAACCAGGAATATGATGAGCTTGATGGTTGCACTACTTCAAAAAAATGTGGGATAAGCTTATTTTGACCTATGGTGGAGATCATCATGTTTAGAAGGCTAAGGCAGAAAGATTGAGATGAAAATTTGACTCTATGAGGATGAAGGAAGGAGAGAACATAATACAATATAGTACAAGACTTAAGGAGACTGTTAATTCTATTAGAGGAGCTAGTGGTATCATAAAAGAGGATGATGCTACAAGAAAAATGTTGATAACTCTACTACCAATTTATGTTATTCGTGTTTATTCTATACAAGAGCTAAGATCTATACCCCAGATGAATGTTTCACTAGAGGCTACTATTGGCAAGTTAACTGCATTTGAGATAAATGATTTTGACAATAGTTTGCATGCTACTTCTAAGATTGATTATGCATTTAAGTCTACTTTAAATATTGGAAAAGCTAGGGAAGTTGCTGGTAGAGATGGATATTTGAGCAGTGCTAGTGAGAAATTTTATAGCTGCATTGAAGGACTTGAAGAGTTATTTACTGAATGTGATGAGAATGAAAGAGAATTTGAAGCTTTGTTGGCTAGAAGGCTACAAAGAGGCAAAGGAAAATACCGAGGTAAGTTACCCTTGAAATGTTTTAATTGTGATAAAGTTGGTCACTTTGCATCTAACTATCTAGAGAAAGATAAGGAAGAAAATAAAGATAATAGAGATAAGGAAAAAATAGAAAACAAATTCAGGAGATACAACGACTACAAAAACAAAGGTAAGAAATGTTGTCATATTGCTAATGAAGGACTAAGTGATGATGATTATTTTGATAGTGATGATGGAAAAGAAGTTGTTTATGTTGCTATAAAAGATGATTCTGATGAAGAAGAACCTAGAGCTCTAATATCACAAGTAAGTAAGAATGAAACATGAATTATAGATAGTGGTTGTTCACATCACATGACTGGTGACACACTTATGTTTATTTCCTTGGAAAAGCATGATGGAGGTTATGTTAGATTTGTTAATGATGATCCATATCATGTGAAAGTAAAATGATCTATAATTCTATTGAATAACACAAGATGTGATGATGTTTACTGGGTTGAAGGATTAAAGTATAATCTGTTGAGTGTTGGACAACTAAACAATACAGGTCACCAACTGAAATTTCAATATGGAAGGGTGAAATTATTTGATGAGAAAAGTAATTTGATTGCTACTGGAGACCAATCTAAAGGTAATTTATTTTATCTTGATACTTCTATGAAGAGTTTCCTATTTGCTAAAGTTGAAGATGTTTGGTTATGGCACAAAAGGCTTTGTCATGTTAATTTTGACAACTTAATCAAAGTGAGTAAGAAGAGTAGAGTAAGAGGACTATAGAGACTTGAAAAACTAGAGAATACAATGTGTAGAGAATGTCAGATGGGTAAGATGACTATATCTAGTTTTGCAAGCAAGAATTATGTTACACAAGGAATTTTGGATTGAGTTCATACTGATTTATGTGGACCCATGAGGACTCAAAGTTATTATTGAGACAAATATTTTATTTTATTTTTGGATGATTATTCTAGAATGATGTCTATAATGTTTTTAAAATAAAAATCTGATGCATTTCAAATGTTTAAGTGGTACAAGGCCCGATTTGAAAAAGAAACTGAAAGACGGTTGAAGTGTCTAAGATCTGATAGAGGAGGTGAGTTTACTTTTGATTAGTTTACATTATTTTGTAATAAGAATGGAATTAAGAGACAGTTGTCAGCACCAAGGACACCACAAAAGAATGGGATTGTTGAGAGAAGAAATAGATCTATTGTTGATTGTACTAGGACATTGATGATTCAAAAAGGAGTTTCACAAAAATTTTGGAGGGAAGTTGTGAGTACTGTTGTTTATACATTGAATCAAGAACAAATGAAGAAAGGTACCAATAAGAGACCTTATGAAATCTGGTATGAACACAAACCTAATGTTAGTTACTTAAATTTTTTTGGGAGCAAATGCTATATTATGAAAGATTCTAGAGAAGAAAAGTTTGATTCAAAATAAGAAGGCATATTCTTAGGATATTCTACAAGGAGTAAAGCTTACAAATGTTTGAACAAGGTTACTAAGAAAATTGTGGAAAGTGAAAATGTAATAATTGATGAATTTGTATAAAGGAATGATGAGGATAGTAAGAAGGAACCTGAATATTATGATAATTTTGTATATGTACAACATGATGCCCCTGATACCTTACCAAGAGAACCTACCAAGGAGGAAGATGAACAGGGAGTTCCACAACTGAATATTGATATTGAAGAACCGAGAGCTACCAAGCCGATTTTGGAAAAGTATGTGAGAAGGCACCATTCCTTGAGAAATATTATTAGAAATAAGGATGGTGGAGTGATGACCAGAAGAAAGGTAAGAAATAATACATGTTTGATATCTACATTTGAGCATATGAAAGTTAGAGAGGCACTAGATAATGAAGATTGGATGAAAGCAATGAAATAAGAGTATGATCAAATTGAGAAAAACAAGACATGGACATTATTACATAGGCCCAAAGACAAAAATGTTATTGGTACTAAATGGATTTTTAGAAACAAACTGAATGAGCATGAAGAAGTTATGAGAAATAAAGCTAGATTGGCTTGCAAAGGTTATGCACAAGAAGAAAGAATTGACTATGGAGAGACTTTTGCACTTGTTGCTAGATTGGAAGGAGTTAGAATACTTCTAGCATATGTTTCTTACAAAGCATTCAAGTTATATCAGATGGATGTTAAGTATGCATTTATTAATGGGATAATTGAAGAAGTATACATTGAGAAACCTGAAGGATTTATTGAGAACACAAACAAGAACAAGGTATGTAAGTTACATAAAGCTTTATATGGTTTGAAACAAGCACCTTGAGCATGGTTTGAGAGATTGTACTCTTATTTGATCAAAATAGGATTTCAAAAAACAAGTAATAATAGTAATGTTCACCTGAAATGTGTCAGTCATAATAAAGTTTTGATTGCTGAAATTTTTGTTGATGATATTATTTTTGGAGGCAATGACACTTTATGTAAATGATTTGCTGATGTAATGAGAAAATAGTTTGAGATGTCAATGATTGGAGAGATTAATTTCTTTATAGGTCTATAGATACAATAAGTTACTGGAGAAATCTATATTACAC
This sequence comes from Thuja plicata, assembly GCA_018584345.1. Classification (NCBI taxonomy): domain Eukaryota; kingdom Viridiplantae; phylum Streptophyta; class Pinopsida; order Cupressales; family Cupressaceae; genus Thuja; species Thuja plicata. The sequence goes on along the minus strand of MU228052.1, from coordinate 153,817 downwards.
AAGCCAAGTATATCAAAGAGATTCTTAAAACTTTTGGTATGGAAGATTCCAAACCTATTGGAACACCCATGGTTACTATTTTTAAATTATCTAAAGAGGATGAAACACAAGAGGTGGATAATACTCTTTACCGATCCATGATTGGTAAATTGCAATATGTTGTTCATAGTAGACCTGATATAACACATGTTGTTGGAAGTGTTCAAGATTTTCTTCTAATCTGAATGAAACACATATGTCTACAGTAAAAAGAAATTTGAGATACCTGAAAGGCACATAAGAGTCTGGTTTTTTATATAGAAAAGGCGGTACTTTTTATTTGCAAGTCTACAATGATGTTGATTGGGCTGAAAATGTTGATGACAAAAAAATTACTAGTGGAGGCACATTGTATCTAGGAGAAATATTGGTTACATGGCTGAGCAAGAAACAAAGTTTTATTTCACAATCTATTGCCGATTCTGAATATGTTGTTGCTGCTATGAATTATGCAAATATAATATGGATTAAGAAATTACTTGAAGGTATGAAAGAAGAGATCACAGATTCGGTTACTATTTTTTGTGATAATACAAGTACTATTAATATATCAAAGAGCCCAGTTATGCATTCAAAGACCAAGAACATTTCTATCAAGTACCACTACTTGAGAGAACAAGTTCAAGAGAAGAATGTGAAATTGGAATATGTGAATTCAAAAGAACAATTGGCAGATATATTTACAAATCTACTACCTAAATATGCTTTTGAGTATCTCAGAGGTAAATTAGGGGTTCTTCCCCTATCCAATGTTCACTAAAGAGCATGAGGCATGTTGTGCATCAATTCTATATTTCATTAGAATATCTATTTCTGAATTGATTTTAATATGACACACTTTAGGTGATTCCTGAAGTTGTGAAAATATTTGTGTATGTAATGATTTATGAGTACATGTCAGGTATAATCCACTAGTGGAACAAATTTCCAAGAGTATGACTTTTCCGCATTGTTGTCAAAGAGGGAGAAGAATGAATTAATGATATTTATCCAAGAGGGAGATTCAGAATGTATTTTACACAAATAGAAGATTTATCTAAGAGGGAGATTCAAATCATAATATCAAAATGGAAACAAAAATATCAACTTAGAGGGAGTACAGTTATGTATTTGAGATTTTCCATCATCAATTGCTATAACACTTTTATAGTGGTTTCCATCAATGCCAAAGAGGGAGATTGTTGATTAACTGATGGAGATGATGAAGACCGAGTGATACTGAGTATCATGATTGTAGAAATGGTTAGATCAATTTTTTTTTTTTATTAATGTCAAGAAATTTATTAATTTATTTTTATTATGTTACCATATCTTAAGAGGAGAAGTTAAATGGGTGACAAATACAGATCATACAATGATGAAGTAATGATGATATAGTTGTTGTCTACTATATATTTGTTGTTATCAAATCGATACATTTGATTGATCAAGTCAGGAACTGCAATTAATTAAGTTATGACTGAGAGAGTTACTTTACCGAGCTAGATTGAGTTAGTCAGTAGAATGTTATGTGAGTTTGTTACAGTTAGTAAGAACTGAGCACCAAAGACAAGTTAGACACTGAGCAATGAATGATGTCAGTTACCGAGTTGCAAAGCAAGTTTTACCAGGTATAGTATACTGATATTAAATGATGATAAGATCTAATTTAATGCGGAGTAATGATGAAATGGATGAGGAAATGAATTAAATGAAATTTGTTATAATATCTACGAACGGGAAAATTTAATGAAAAGATCTAAGGCCAAGATCAAGCGGTTAAACATAATTATGAGAGTTCCAAGAAAAATACAAGCTCTAAGGTAAAAGTGAGATGGTTTACTGAGTTGTGAAATATGAAGAAGATGATCAAATGACTAAGCACAAATGAAGGAAAATCAAATTAAGGAGATTAAGAGGAAAAAGTATGTCTATATAAAGGATGAGAAATACACAAAGAAAAAGAGGCTGGTGAATTGAATAGAGAAGAAGAAGAAGCTGAAGAACAACATTTACTGAGCAGAACAGAGAAAGTGAGATTGAAGAATCTACAGTTTGAGAAAGAGATTAATGGAGTATGTGATGCTAGTATTCAATTGAGCATAAATGATTTGGCACAAGAAAAGGTAGTTTCTATATTTACAGATCAAAGTTTATTGTTGCTTATTAATATTTGTAATGGAGAAATCTCTTAACCGAGTAGATTTAAGAGTCCTATTTGTAAAACCTAGACTTAGGTGACATTCCAAAAGAATGTGTAAAGACCTCTAATAAGTCCACTCCTAATAGGATGAAGATCTTAACAGATCTAACAGGGTCACATTTAGCAAATGTGTTTGTAATCTTTAAGAAGATAAGTTCTTAACCGAGCGTATTTTAGAATTCTTAACCGAGCGTATTTCAGAAGGGTACATTTTTATTGTGGGTTACAATTCCCATAGAGGTTTTTCCCAAATTGGGTTTCCTTGTTAAATCTTGTGTCAACTGAGTTAAATATGATGTTTACATGGTTAATTTGATGTTTCTAAGTTTGAATGATTGATTTACATATATGAGATGTATTATTGCTTATGTTATTGAGTTATTTGGTGAATTGGTTACTTATTTTATTTAGTATTACCAAGTGAATTAGTGAGTTCAATTTTAAGTTGTTAAGTTTTGATTTGTCTGATTCACCCCCCTCTTAGTGGGACCAACACTCCATAGAATGTTTAAGTTGGAGTAGGATCATCTTTGTCTTCGTTTGGGTGAATTTTTCCTACATTTTTGGGCTTCTCCTCGTCATCTCTTAGGTCTGACCCATCCTCTCATATATTTATCCAACCAATTGTCTTCTACAATTCTCCTAATCCTTATTAAATTAAGAATAAAATCCACATTTATGTGGATAAGTGGCTTCCTTGAGTTAAAAAGATTATGATCATCTATCTCTAATACCATCTTGCTTAGAAACGTCATTCCCCTACTTATCAAAATATTATAATGCCCTGGCTTAGAAATAATGAGATCTTCATCTATATTGACCATAACCATATCCAAACCTTCTAAAATATCCTTCTCTAAGATTATATGACAGAGCTCTCCAACTGCTTCTTTTTTCTTTGACATGCAATGCTGAGGCTAAAAACATAGTTGGGATGTCTGGTTTAACCTTATATCGATCCTCTGAGAAGATGAAATCCTCTCCCATTACACATTGAACTACCCTATTAACCAAACTATGGGGAAATTCCAAAACTAACCTAAGTTTGTCTCTCTTTACTTTACCTAAGAAGGTCATTTGCCTATTTTTACTTCTGAGATGAATAGAGTGTCCATTTCTTTAAACTACATCTACAATGGGAAACTACTCAAAGCTTACCTTTTAAGCCAATGCATTTATTATATTATGGTATTTGTTATAAAGGGCAATGGAGATTATGATAAAAACTAGAAATTTCTAATAAGTAGTAAATGTTAGATCTTGGCGAGATCTTTCGTATCTCTCCATGTGTTTAAATATATCTTAATTACATCTCATATAAAATCAAGTAATAAATGTTTATTTATTATTATCATTATTAGATTTTATCACTTAGCACTTTAGCTTCACAAAATTCTAGCCTAACAACCAATTGTAGGCACCAAAATCGATAATTTTGTAGACTTTCTATACCCTAAACCTTAAATAGTAATTATGATTTTATTTTAAAATATTAATTTTATTAGTATTAGATAATTACTAAAATTCCATTATTCACAACATAAAATAAATAATTTATGAATATTAAAATAAATACTATTTTTTTGTTTTGATAATTTAATAGTTGTGTAGGGCCAACACCTATTATTTTAAAATAATAATAGAGTTGTAAATTAAAGTTTGGCATATCGAAAATATCACCATATTCACTATTCAATGTTGTTCACCTCAATGCCCTATAGATCACATAACATCAACTGTACAACAATGATTTTAAATAGAGTCATAGATCCCATTCCTACATCTAACCTTGCATATCTATCTATCTATCAATAAAAAATAGGGGACTCATCTACGAGTAAATAGTAATCCAAAAATAAAAAATATAGAGTCTAGAGCAAACTCAAAGAGTAGCACCATTCTTCAAGAAGTATTTTGGGTCTGCCCTTCTGCATTTGTAACATCTCGTTCTTCCTTCATTTTGGCTAGCTTAACTTTCTTGGCTCTAAGGATGACCGACCAGTCCTCTCCACAGTTGACATGGGCTTATGCTCTTGCGATATCCTCCATATCTTGTTGATCTTCAACAATCCATTCCTCTCTGCTCCCCAACAATCTTGGTTGCATCTGCTTCATCAAATTAGTCTTCATCAAGAAAGCCTTCCGTGGTTAGATAGTCTCAATGCCAATCATCTACTTCAGGTTCCTTGAGTTTGGCCACATAGAGGAGAAAATTGATGCTCCTATTTATCTCGCCCCACCAAGCCTGTAGTAGGTCTAAATTTTATGTTTGCACAATTGGGTGTTTTTTGCACCTCATTACTCCAAATGTAGTACTTTAATGGTAGGGAATGAGGAGATTCCCATCCACATTAACAATCACAACATCAATGTCACTCATATATGCATGATCAAACACCATCTGGGTGGCCTTTCTTGCATATTCCTTAGAAACACACACACACACACACACACACACACACACACACACGAGCATGGCGAAGAAAAAATCCAAAATTTCCAAGATGACCCTGTGCCTATGATATGCTAGTAGAAACTCCACACCCAACATTATCTTGACCGCATGCATAATGTACACATGGTCATTGACCAATCCACCCCTTAACCCCTTATTAGTGACTTCCCCCACAAATGATCCCTATGGTTTCATCACCTTGAGCATTATCAGTGTGTCCATTTTGATCTCTCCCTACTCACTACTTAGCATTTCCAACACTCTTGTGAATAATGTAAAGTGGAGCCACCTCAATGTCCAATTTATAGGCAAACAATCAATTTGACAGTGACAGTGACAATGGACACTTCACTTACACGCACCACTAGTGACCATACTTGCCTCAATGATTTGAGCCTTTATTATAGGTTACCTTGAGTGGTACGATCTCACCTCGTGATAATAAAACATTCCATCAAGTCCTTCATTGGGGGATTCATACCACCTTATTCCCCAATGAAAGTACACACCATCTTTCTAAAATCAGGGAATAAATGTTTATTTGATATTATTATTAATAGTTGACATTTATCGTTGCTTAGTACCTTAGCTTTGTAGAATGCCAACCTAGAAGCCAATTATATGCACTATAATCAAGAAATTTGTAGACTTTCTAAACCCTAAACAACCTATGAGAGTGTTGGATGATTGCAGATCAATGACATAAACACTATTTTGGGCTAAATTTTGGATGGATTAAAAATTCTACAAACTTCCTCTGAAAAAGAGACATGTGTCTATGTGATGTGTCAGAGAGATTGAATTAAAGGTTTGAGTTACGTAATGTCCACAAGGACAAATAGCATATGAGACCCACCATCCCACTGTTACCCATGTGGCACAAATATGTGATTAGACATTGGTGATAATTTAAGTATGTATAGTTATTGTTAATTAACTATACTTAATTTACTATAATCTAAATCAATTTAATGATCATTGAATGATCACAGATCAACATCATAAGCATTATTTTGGGCTGAAGTTTAGAAGGGTGAATAATTCTACAAATTTCCTATGGAAAGAGACATGTGTTGGTGTGAGGTGTCATAGTCATTGAATGAAAGGTTTGAGTTATATAACATTCTTGTCGCATTAGGCCAAATAGCCTATGGGACCCACCTTCCCACTAAAACCCATGTGGTACAGATATATCATTGGATACTAGTGATTTAAGTACATAAGTTAATTAACTATACTTAATTCACTATAATCTAAATCAATTTAATGACCGTTGGATGATCACAGATCAACAACATAAGCACTATATTAGGCCGAAGTTTAGAAGTATAATTTTTTTTTACAAACTTCCTTCGTAAAAAATATAGGTCGATGTGACATGTTAGATTGAATGAATGAAAGCCTATGGGACCCACGAATACACAGATTTTTTACTAGACATTGGTGATTGAAGATTTAATTAACTATACTTAATTGTATACTTCATTAAGTATAAAAAATTCATTAACCGTTGGATGATCACATGTCAACGACATAAGCTCTATTTCATGCCGAAGTTCTAAACAATATAAAACTCTTAAAAAAATTTCCAGAAAAGAGACACGTGTGATGTGTCAGAGAGATGGAATAAAAATTAGAATTATAAAAACTTTGAGACTTTTACTAACGTCTATGATTCCACGGGACCAAGAATTTTACTTTTGAGGCTTTGAGGAAGCTCTTGAAATTAAGGGAGATTGGTCTTTGGAGTTTTGTACTAACCAGTTAACTAGGGAGATTTAGAAATGAGATTGAGGGATGAAACAAAGTATGTCCACGCCAGTCTATTTATTCATCATTTCAAATTCAAATTTTGGGTAAAATACAAAACACTTACATCCTGCATTTTTTTATCTTTCAATCTTGTGGGTTAGATTCTATAATTAGGGGTTGAGGGTTTACATTTTCAAGATTCTCTACCACCATTTTTAACCATTACCAACAATGGGGAAACCAAAAGGCAAAACAAAAAAAATAGATTATACCCAACTGGTTAAAACCCCAGGTTACATTGACTAATACCATGATATTTATTACCTTGTAATCCATGGAAAGTGAACTATAGAGCTTATATTTTCATCAGACAATAAGGCGACTTTGACATGTGGCAGGATAAAAAAATTTATTTATAACAAAATGTTAAGGGTACACATAAATAATATTGCAGTATGGGGTGTTGGTGTTGACCTCTCTAGAATGTGTTGGCATTGTGCCAAACTCAAGATGTCTAAGCGATCTTGATGAATGAATGAGATGGTATGTTTGTGTAAAAGGAACTCTTCTTGTAAGTTATATTGATCATACTTTTGATTACATGATAATCAATAATGATTTCCATTTTTAATGTTAAAATGGTGGTTACTGTATATGCATAAGGAAGTAGGTTATATTGTATGTGCATTCATGAATTAGGTATGAGAGGGATCATATCCCATCTCAGTGATGTTAACGGTCTAAAGTTTAATGATATAAGTCATTATATAAAAACTTCATTCTAAAAGGTTCTTTGCGAGATTCGGTCATTTAAAAGTGACTAGGAATACTTTACATACATGTTCAAAAGACATTGAAATGTATTTGTTAAAATTCCTTGTGGTCAGAATTTGATATTGTTCAAATATACGACATATTGTAATTAAAGCCAAATGCATCAAAATATGTGCATAAAATAATTCCTTAGTGTCGACATTATGTCATAAGTTATATGATAAGGATTATTGATTAAAGTTTGTAATGCCTTGGTATCAGAATTTGCATGACATAATGTAAATTTTGGGTTTCATTTGTATTTTGTAAAAAACCTAAGCTCAGGTCCTTGAGCTAGGGAACGACTCGGAGAAGCTAGGGCATAATTCAATATTCACAGGGCATAGTCTAAAATTGTATGACATTCCAGTGGCGACATCTAAAGCTTGGTTTTATTGAATGGACTTGAAGAATTTACAGTGAATGGAATGACATTTGATTGTGTGAGATGAGAATGATATGGAGTAATAGTTTGCCAGGAAGTTTTCTAACTAATTTATTTTATCAGGTGTTCTCTTTCCTTTGTCTGTGTCTTTCTTTTGAGCATTAATTTTTTTTATGTCCTAATTTGATTATTTAGAAAAAAATGCATTTGTTAAGGGTTTGTCAAGTTTCTTGTTGTTTCCTACCAGTGGTCATTATGTTTAATCTTTAACATAACTTTATTTGGTGTTTGAACTCTAGTCAAGGTTTTGGCTTTACTTCTCTAGTAAAGTTTGTGTATATGAAATTGATGCGAGTTATATATTTTGGGATAACTATTTTTGTCGAAGAGATTTTAGATTTTGTTAAGATACATGTGGAAATTGGTATGGCATAACAGAGATATGGGTTTTTTTATTTAAGGTTTTGTAAACCCTAGTTAGGGTTCTAAGTTTTTAAAAATTTTAAAAGTTTTATTGTTAAAACCTTATTAGCTTAGAGTCGGAGTTTATTTTTCAAACCCTAGTTTTTTGGGGGGTTAAGATTTGTTGTATCATCCCTTCACGGGTTCTCTAATTTTTTTTTTAAGGCAATTTGTGATTAATTTTTAGAAGTTATTTGATTTAGATGGAAGTTCTATTTCACTTTCTTAACATGAAACATTATATATACATTATACTAAAGCATTTTGAAGATGTTTAGAAGAAGAGTTTTCATGAGTTATATTGTGTTAAAAATAATATATTTCTATTCACCATTGCATAGATATTGTGATTATCATTTATTGAGCAGTTATTATTGAAAGAATGACATTATTTTAAATCAATATAATTCATCATTAGGTGTAAAAGCTTCCATATTCTTAATGACGCCTTGTATTAAATTCTGAGATTTATTCTTTGTACAAAATATCTGATTTTGAGTCTCCGGCAATGAGAGACCATAATATGTATTGAAATGAAACAGAGATAGAATTCTGTATGTGATATCTATTCTTGTAAGATTGGTAATATAGCCAATTAGGCATTGAAAATCCTATCTTACTGGCTATGTTATCTCAGGACATATCACTGTATCATATTATTATATATGCTTTGCTTATTTTGTTGTCTATTTTATTGCCTTCATATTGTTCAAAATGGTCAAAGTTGAAAAAGTAACTTAAAAGTGTTAAATTGTGTATGAACACTGATTCACCCCCCCTCTCAGTGTTCATTGTACTCCAATAGTTGGATTGGAATGCATGATGTTATCTAAGGTTTTCCCTTGTTTGAAAATTGTCATGGTTTGTGCACAAAATTATGATGAAAATAGAAAAGCAATTGTTGATAAAAATTCACAAAAGGAAATTTTATCCAGTACCAAGAAAGAATTTAAAAGTTTGTTGGACTTAAGATTTGGAGCAAAAAACTCAAACGTCCACATTGACCTATAAAATCTTACCTCTAATTATGAAGTAATCAGTGAAGACAGATAAAATAAATTCATCAAATGTATACCAGTGGAGGGTACCAAACTGTATTAAAATCATAAGCCTCCTTATTATTTTGATATTTTTGTGCCATGGGTTCAAGATACTATTTCCATACTAGCATTTTTCCTGGGATTAGAAAACAATAGGGAACTAGGTGCAAGCCTTCTTGAAATGATATTTAATATCCATTGTGTAACTCAACTAGTTAGATATAATTTTGTTGAGCATGTTGTTCAATCCATGCAAAAATAATTTGTAATGATTAAAAGAGGTTCCTCTAAGACATTTAGGTTCACAACCTACTTGTGTCATCTTCTTCTAGTGAAATATCATGGAAGGTTTTAGACCAACAAGCTTGAGATTTAGGTGTATAAGAATGATGAGGTGAGAACAATGTGTCTGATATATGAATGAACGACTAAGATAAGGATGCATGATGAAAAAATGAACTACAACCATTTTGTAGACTTATTTTTGGCAGAAATTTATCATGAAATTAAAAACACTCCAATGCCTAGATTGCCTATGTTGTGTAGAGATTTCATTCAACTTGGGCCTCTAAGACAATTGGTTGACTGGTTCCTCATGGAAAAATATATTGTGTTAAGGTTTTATGGATCAGTAGTAGAACATTAAAAAATTCCAATACATGTGACAAAGAGGGGTTTTCATTGGAATATGTATGGTGGAGATGAACTTTTTATTGGTTAGAAAAAGAAGACCATATTTCCTTCATTACCTTTCTCATGTGGAGGGTTCACATTTGAGAGAAAATCATTCAACATGGCACATGAAATTTTGAAAAAAAAAATCATTTTGATGTTGACAGTTACTGGTATTATGATCCATGCAACATCATTCAAAAAATTATTTTGGTGAATAAGAACTCTACAAGTATAATTCAACATGAAAGTAAACCATTACTAGAAATGTTGAAAAACAGAGATTCTTGGGATGAGGTCAAAAAAGTGATGGAGGAATTTGCTTCTGAAAAAATTATTTCTCTAAATAATTTTTAGCACAAATGATTGCATTGCACCAACATTGAACAACAAATCAATGCATCCAAATCAAGAGGCCCAACAATTTTTACAAAAGATCTTATGTTCAATCTACTAAAAAAACTATGCTAGAATCTCTATATAAAGCTTGTGTAAACGTAAACATGAATCTAAACAAAATCATTTATTTTTGGACTTTGAGGAAGAATCTAGGTGAAATAAAGACTAGTGAAGATTTGGAAGATATCCCAAAGGATACTGAGTTTAGTGAATTGTGGAATATAGAAAATCCCTCTAAAGCATATACTAATAGTGATAATGATGGTGATGAGGAGATACCCTCATGTCCCCCTCCAACAACTACTGTGGAATTTTCAAAAAAAAAATTGAGTGAGCTCTAAAGGGGCATTCATAATTGAAAATATGGGTTATTAAGGTGGTGGTTTGGGGCTCAAAGGACAAGGCCCTTAGATTCCACTGTTAGTAGAAGTTCTAAGAAAACCTAGTACGTGAACAAACAACCATTGGAGTTGAATCAATAAGGAAAGGTATTACTTAGACACATGTGCCTCATTTTGTTAGAGCTTCAAATCCAGACTATCCAAACACTCAAATTCAAGAACAACCAAAAAATGGTGGTGAATCAAGTACTACAGCCACTGGTGGGGATGGTATGGGTACTAGTACTAGTTGTGGTGAATACATGCAACAACAAGAAATCTCTCAAAAGAGGCCAATAGTAGAAGATATTATACAATATACTAGTGATCAAGGCATTGTGAAGAATAAAAATGCTTTGACAACAATAATGAGTACAAATCCAACTCCATAAATTTCTACTACAAAGGTATTGTTTGTAGCTTCAAAAAAAACCCTCACAAGAGTCCAATAACTCCAACTGTAAGTGACAATGGGACAAGATTAGGAAGGGTATTGCTAATCCTAAAAAATGCAATAGTTACAACCATGCATAGTTGGAGGCACCTACACCACTGCAAGTGTTATTTCACCATTCAAACATTCAATTGCATCAACAACCCCAAATTTTGATTAGAGTACTTTCATTGATCAATTTTTAGACAAAGCAAATAAGAAGCTAATTAAGAGGATTGTAGCTACTAAAACTCTACAACAAAAAATCGCATCAAACAAGGTAATTCCCACATATGACCCAAATAAATAAATTATGGAGTACATGGTTTTAATTCCCCCAATTCAAAATCAAAATCAACCACAAAGTCAGATGGATCCCTCTAAATTTTATATTTTTGCCATTTGTAGGAAATATAGCAGCGAACAACTAAGAGGGGGGAGGGGGTGAATCAGTTGTTCTAAAGCTTCAAAAATTAAAATTACTTAAACCTTAAAACCCTTATTTCTTGTATTAATGAATTAAACTTTCATGCACAAATCAAAAACACATCTAAAATATATAATACAAGGATTTTTAGCGAGGAAACCCTGCTAGGGGAAAAACCTTTGTAGGGATGAAACCCATAGTAAGACTATACCTTTCTAGGAGTATAACTTATTAAAAAGGGGATTTCACATGAATTTAGGAACACTACCTAGAGCTCACAAATCAAATACAAAAGGTCTACAACCCTTAGGAAGGCTCACTACCTTACACGATCACTACAATGACCATAACGATTTCTATGAACTATAAAATGAAATCTACCTTGTGCCTAGGTCAGTTCCAATGAAGTACAAAGTATATCTCTATCAAATCCTCTTTCCCACCTACAGACAAGAAACTTAACCCTCAAAACATTTGGCACACTTTCTCTCCAAGCAATCACACACATCAGCAACATAAGATTTTTGCCCTAAATACATGCAATTCATAAACCTTAAAAAATAAACAAGGTCAAATCAAACCTAAATTCAAAATTCAAATCCATGCGCCAAAAATAAGTATGTCAGCCAAAACATATAAATTAACCTTAGCAACAACCTCGATCTCATAACACGACCATAAATTATTCCTTGAACTTCAACAAAACATTTTATTAATCAAGTCATTCAAGAACATAACGAAAACCACCACCGACTAAAAAATTCATCATAACTGATCACCATAATCAATTTGAAACACCAAATAAATAGGCACATAATTCAAGAACATCCATATGCATCATAAATAACACAAAAACATTCAAACCCATCCATATCATAGGATATTCTAGCATCTACCATGGTGGACCTCAAGAACACTATCAACATCCACTGTAACACCTAAAAAATGCCTTACAAACCTCTGGACCACAAACCTTTTAAATTGAGGACACATCAGAATGTCTCAAACATACACCCAAATGCGTAGAGAAAAATATCAACCTGGAAGTGCACACCGAAACAATTACACTCATACTGTCAACAATGACAAATAGGTTAGGAACTAGTCACCATACCTGGGCTCATATAATATCCAAATCATAATGCATACCTATGTAACAATACATAAACCAAGTATATACTATCTAAAACATCTCATGATGTCTCTGACCACTTTTCTTCAATAACTAAACCTCACCGAACCTCTGATCATACAACACCATTGTCCAAACTGTCCAATAGATATGTTGACATCAATGACAACACATTCAACAAATATATTTTTCAATACATATGTGCATCTGCCAAACAATCTCCCCCTTTGGCATTGATGAAAACAAATGATGTGAAAAATGAGAAATCAACAACTCCCCCTTTTATCTCTCACCCCAAGGGATTTTCACATGCCTTCTTCTTCCCCTTTGACAACAATGGAAAAGACATAAACATCTCTCTCTCTCTCTCTCTCTCTCTCTCTCTCTGAATGATAAGAACCAACTGAACATTACTACTTACTACTCCCCTGAGTAACAACCTCCTCACATCAATCCATATCATAAAATAAGATTGTTAAGCCCACCAGACTAATGCACACCTCTGCATCTTAGTTCTGATTAGGAGGGGAAATCACCCTCAGCTTACCTCTGAGATATTCAAATGTATCCTTGGCCAATATATTTTTTAAGATATCAACAACCTATTCCTTGGTAGGAATATACTCTAATCTCACTTCCTTTTCATTCACCTTCTCTCTCAGAAAATGGAACTTGATTGATATATGCTTTATCTTTGAGTGTTGCACAAGGTTCTTAGAAATATTGACAATAGGCTCATCAAAGACAATTTTGATATCTGATAACATCTTATTCATCCAAAATACTTGTGTACAATTACCAGAAACAATAATGTACTCTTCCTCAGTAGTAGATAAGGAGATTGAGTTTTTCTTCTTGCTTTTCCAAGAAACCAATATTCTACCCAAAAAGAAAGTGCCACCACTTGTACTTTTCCTATCATCAACATCATCTACCCAATCAACATTTGTATATGCACACAAAGTGAAATATTTTCCTTTAGGATACTATATACCAAGGTCCTCTATCACTTTTAGATATCTAAATATCCTCTTCACATCTACTTCATGACTCTTCTTCATATCTGCTTGAAATTTGGCTACAAGATTCACAACGCTCATGATATCTAGTCTTGTATGAGTCAAATAAAGTAGGCCACCAAACATTGATTTGTATCTAGACTGATTAACTTTATGGGACTCACCATCCTTTTACAACTTGTATCTTGTCACCATAGGTGTACCCACTGGTTTTGAGTCATCCAACCCGAACTTCTTTAACAATTCCTTCATATACTTGGTCTAAGATATTAAAATCCCATCCTCTAACTTAGTAATTTGCAATCCCAAAAAAAATTTCATTTCTTCTATCATGTACATTTCAAACTCACTTTTCATTTTCATTGCAAACCCTTGGCTCAACTTATCATTACCTCCAAAGATAATATCATCAAAAATACTTCTACAATCAAAATGTCCTCATTATCAACTTTTAAATACAAATTACTATAAAAAATACCTTTATTGAAACCAAACTTCAATAGATGTTTGTCAAATCGAGAATATCAAGCTCTAGGAGCTTTCTTCATCCCATATAATGCTTTCTTCAATTGACAAACCATGTCTAGTTGATTAGTCAATGGAAAACCATCTGGTTTCTCTATGTATATTTATTCTTCTAATTCACCATGCAGAAATGCAGATTTCACATCCATTTGATAGACTTTTAAATTCTTATGAGAAAAAAGTGATAAATACTCTTTTTTGGAAACAATGGTTAACACTCTCCTCGGTATTTGTGACAAGGGACTAACCACCTCGTGTCAATTCTATAATTCTAGTGGTTGTATTGAGCATTGACATATCAATCTTTTGGTGCAACGACAATCACACTTGTAACAAGTGGTATTAGAGCTTAGTCACAGGTTCAAATTTCCTAAAGTAACACTGAGGGGAAGATTGTTGAAAAATGGTTAGCTCTCCCTTGATATTTGTTACAAGGGACTATCTGCCTCTTATGGATTCTATAAGTCTAGTGATTGTATTATACATTGACAGGTCAATATTTTGGTGCAATGACAATCACACTTGTAACAGTCTTACCACTTCCAATCTTGTTACTAGAGAAAAGGTTTCATCATATTCAATACCTTCCATTTGAGCATATCATTTGTACACCAATCTTGCTTTGTTCCTATAAATTTCTCCATCTTCATTCAATTTATTTCTAAAAATCCATTTGGTACCAATAACATTCTTTTCCTTTGGCCTATGAACAAGAACCCATGTGTTGTTCTTTTCAATTTGTGACAACTCTTATTTCATGGCATTAACCCAATTATCATCTTTGCAAGCCTCACTTACATATTTGGGTTCAATCTCTGAGATTAAGCAAATCTGATCTTCAACAATCCTTCTTCTAGTATGAACACCCTTGTTCCTATCACCAATAATCTAATCTTCAGAATGATTTAATATTACATACCTCATAGTATTTGGCTTTGTCTCAATATTTTGTGTTTCTTCATATTCACTTGTATAAGCTTCATCATCTATCCTCACCGAAACACTTTGCGGTTGGTTCTGAACTTGATGTTGGTATCCCTGATTATCACTAGAATTATGAACATCAAAATAATATTCACAAGATCTAGATATACCCTCAAATTTTTTATCCACTTTGACATTATCACCCTCCACTGTCCTCTTCAACCTCTTATTGAAGCACCTATATGCCTTACCTTTGGTAGAATACCTGAGGAATATACCTTCATCACTTATTACATCAAATTCCCCATATCCTCATCTCTTTTGATATAGAATTTACTACCAAAAATTCTAAAATACCTTACTGTAGGGACATTTCCACACCATAGCTCATAAGGTGTCTTACATGTATCTCCTTTGATTAGTATCAGGTTGAGAGTGTATATTGTAGTGCCAACCGCTTCTCTCCAAAACATCAATGAAATGTTTCCTTCAGACATCATAGTCCTAGCAGTGTCAAGAATAGACATGTTATTCTTCTCCACCACTCCATTTTGTTGTGGATTCCTTGGAGAAAATAACTATCTCTTTATCCCGTGCTTCTCACAAAAAGTGTTCATCTCACCGGATGTGAATTCACCACCTTTTTCTGATCTTAAACACTTCAACTTCAATCCTATCTCAGTCTCTATGATGTTCTTAAAGATCTTAAACTTATCAAAGGATTTAGATTTCTCTTTTAAGAAAGTTGCCCATACCAACCTAGAATAGTCATCAATGAGAAACATAAAATACCTATCACCTTGAAAAATTCTTATCTTTGCAGGACCGCACAAATTAGTATGAACAAGATCTAACAATCCATTTGAATTTTTCAATTTTAGCACATAAAGTAACTCTTGTTTTCTTACAGAACTAACATTCTTTGAAAATAATTTTAGTAGGTTTCTTCACCCTAGGAAGATCTCTAAAAACATAAGTATAACTTATTACCAAAATATTATCAAAGTTCACATGACACAACCTTTTATGCCATAACCAACTTTCACAAATTTGAGCAATCAAACAACTTTTCTGACCACTAATCAAATGAAATATGTTACCTTTTATCTTTGATCATGTTGCAATAAATGTCCTGGACTCATTCAAGATCTTACATTTATCATTCTTGAAATGCAGTCCATAACCTTTGTCCATCAACCTCCCAACATTAAGAAGATTATGTTTCAAACCTTCCACATACAATATATCATTTGTATTATCCTTTCCATCAAGAGAAATAGAACCTCTACCTTTGATCATACCACTAGTATTGTCTCCCCATTCCACAATACCACCATCATACTTTTCATTGCTCACAAAATTTCTCTTAAAACCAGTCATATGATGAGAGCATCCGCTATCTATTACCAATTTATCCTCCTTGGCAACTTGAGCAGCTAGGGCTTTTTCTTCAACATCACAACTAGCACAACTAGTAGGCATATAATCTTCTAGATTAGTATCTTCTTATTTCATAGTAATGAATGTAAATTCATTATCACTCTTTTCAGTATCATCAGATTCATCATCTGTAACTCCATCAACAACATAGTAATATTTCTTTGCAATAGTAGGTTTGTTATTCTTAAATTTAGGAACCCTTTCCAGACATCTAGTGATGAAATTATTTTTCCATTAGTATGCAAAGAACACTTTTGGTAAACATACACTGAAAGATAGGACAAAGAAAAAACTAAAAATCAGATATAAGAGATCACCGAAAATGGCTAAGTACAAAGAGAACTGATGACACAACTTTTATGTGTAAACCAAAAATACAAAGTGGAAAAGAGGAACCTGAAAGTGCAACCCAACAAGCAGGTCACAGTGCAAACCAAGAGAATAGTTAAAGAGGAAACCAAGAGAACAGTTCAAGCAAGGAACCCGAAAGACAGTCAACTGGTTTTAGAGCATAATCGACCGTTAGAAACCAAAAGTTAGTTGTAGCCCGCAAAAAGTGGATCTGACCTCCACGTCAGATAAAACAATCATGTTCTATTTATCGAGTCTTGATTTGTTTTTAAAACCATTTCTTTAGGGATGAGAAACATTAATGTAAGTGCTTTAATCAGTCTAGCTGACTTAAAACACATAGACTAGGAGATCAAGGTAAAGTTGTAAACCTGATCTTAGAGTTAACATTGTTTTATGTGAAACTTGATGAAGTCAATCTATCTTATAAATAGATGATGCAATAATTCATTATTATGTATGAGAGAGGGATGTGAATATAGATGAGAGAATGAATGAAGCCTACGAGCACATCTATGGATCAGATTGAAAGTTTCAAGAACCAAAACAACAAAAGGTGAATTTGGTTATCAAGAACCAAGAACAGAGGCTACCGAGAATCAAAGGTATTATTCAATAAAATTATGTGATATACTTATTCATGTAAACTTAAATGGATCTATAATCAGAAATGGGAGATTGCATACACCAGGTCAAATTGTAATTTTCCATAATTCTAACAAGTGAAGAAAAGTGTAAAAATCCTTTCAAGGAAGGTGGATTTAACAGTCCAACTATAAACCTCTTAATTGAGTGCACACTCAACAGTGTTGCAAGAGATCTTAATAGAGTAGACTTTAAAAGGTCTCCATAGATACTCTTAATCGGGTAGATCATCAGAAGTGATCAAATTGTAAGCCTTAACCGACCCCTTCCAATCTGTAAATAGTGAAGATTTTGTGGGTTCCATCCCCACCACAGTTTTTACTTACTAACAGGAGTTTTCATCGATATCATATCTTGTGTTATGTGTCAATTACTTTCATGAATGTTGAAATTTTTGATTAAGTTTATGAATTGATATATCTTACATCAAGATAGCATAGAACAAATGGTTGGATAAACATTTGATAAATTAAAGGATAAAGGTTAAAAGATACAAAGTTTTAGAGGTACTGATTCACCCCTCCCCTCTCAGTACACACTTCCCATTATTCCAAAAATTAGTATCAGAGCTAAGTCTCTTCTTTGGAAAAGCTTAAATGCTTATGAGAAAAGATCATACAATGGAGAAGTACAAACTTGACAAGAATATTGAGAATAAGAAACTACAAATTCAGATCTTCTATGAGCAATATAAAGAAGCTAGAATCAATATGAGATGGTTGTTAGATAAAAGAAAGATTATGGCATCTCCCTATAATGAAACAGATTATCATGAGTAAGAGATACCAGATTTCTTTGAGTCTTTAGGATCAACTACAAGCAAAGCATCAGACACATCAAAAGAAAGCATCACAAACTTAAATCAAATCAATCAACATCTAGCTAGACAAGTGAAATCTCTGTAAATCGGTCAAGAGACACAGATGATAAGAATGATTGATGTCATGAATAATGCTAGACAAGTTGAACAAGAAAGAACACTATCTATTGATGATAGAAGAAATATTACAAAAAAGCTACAAGAGAAAGAGTCTGAAATACATAAACTTACAGAGCATCACCATGAGATTACAAATTAGATTATTCTTATGAGTCAAGAGGAAAACATAATGAATGTTGAACTCATTGAAAGGATAGAAGCTATCATGAGCTAAGGGATGAAAATGAAAATTTAAAACATGAAATAAGAATTCAGCAACAACATAATGAAATTATCAAGAAAGCTGAAGAAATCAATAAAAGAATGGATGATTTTCTTCAAGGACAATGAAGAGTCAACAACAACACCAGTATAGGCTTTACTGAGAAAGGAGAATCACCCAATCAAGATGATCCAAAGAATGTCTATGCAAATCCAAGACCAAGAAATATGGCATGCAATCGCTATGGAAAGCAAGGCCACACATCGAATATATGCAAAGGAAAAATGAAAGGTATTCCTTAATCTACATCCTCATTCATAGGATTTTATTATAAATGTAACAAGAAAGGACATAAAGAATATGAATGTAAGTTTGAGATGAAACAACCAAAGAAGGAAACCTACATGGACAAATATTGTCCTTCTTGCAAAATGAATGGGCACACAACTCTTTAATGCTGGAAAAAGAAAAACTAGCAAGCATGGAAGCCAAAAGGTCAAGAAACTCCCTATCAACTGAAAAGAGTCGGTAACCAGTAAGTATGGGATTAAAACACACAAAAAAATTGCACAACATGTGGAATATTTGCTCACATTGCTGAAAACTATATGAGATAGTGGACAAGAAAGTCTAGAGGCTTGACTAACCCCAGAATGACATGCTTACATTGTCATAAAGTTGGTCATCTCAAGAAAGACTACAAAGACCAAATGACAGAGACCAACACATATCCCAATGGAAATACTATTGAAGACATCCAAAGAATGAGAGAAAAAATGTGGAGAAAAGCTTCAAACAATGATGCAGCTAGACCAAGCAATGCAAATGGTGACACCCCATCCAATGGATCTGGTGACATCACCACCCCCACCTAAGCAAAACAAGTAAGTATGGAACTGTATTACACTATGTATTATTTTACATCAGTTCCATAATATGTTGATTAAATACCAAATTAGCATAAGTAAAGATGAAAGATGCATCATGGTAGTACTTGTTAAAATCTGTGATAACTATTCTATCGGTTAATACATACCAAAATCCATCGGTATACGCTCAAAGCTGAAACTGCCTAAACTTACCGAGAAGCGTCGGTTAACATGTAAAAGCAAAGTTGCTAATGTAAACTGAGACTCATCAGAAATCAAGCAAGTTGAATAAGCTGTTTGCACACAACACCGAAACCCGTCGGTAAAAGAAAAGAGTTAAATTATCACCCCGAAATGTCATGTTGTCACCAAAGAGAAGTTAATGTTCAAACCGATGAACTTTTTCTTTAAATACTAAGGAGTGGTTGAGCATTAATGACTCACTTTTTAGGGAAAATGCCTATAAAAGGGGGATGGAAGGGTTTCATTGTTCACCACAACCAGAGTATAGCGACGAGAGTGAAAATTTGATCAAACAACAAAAACATCACATAGAAACTTCAACTCGACCCACAGGATGCCAAACAGATCAGAGATCACTATAGGTGTAAATAGTAAGTTCATACGATAACTGAGAACTCTATTTTACACATTTTTCAAAAAGCCCTAAATTTATCTGAAACAATGGCCACAACCTCAAGAACCACCAAACAAAAGAACATCAAGAAGGATGAGGTTAAACTCATCAAGAACTCTATATGTGAGGAACCACACTATAAGACTTTCCCTGAGGTTTCATCACAACTCGACAATGCTGGAGCATTCTCGCAAATACCAGCTAGGTTTTTTCTTGTCGAAGATGTGTGAGCTTACATCCACTGCAAGATTACAGAAATCAGTGACTTAGAGGTGGAACAAGCTTACAAGAAGATGTGTAATGAGGATGGATCTATCAAAGATGAACACAAACACATAGTGGTGAAAGGGCTCACTAATGCCCTACTGTTCCCAAAGGCATTCAAAACTGAGTGGATTCGGTTAGTATTGAGCCAAATGCACAATCAAAAACTATGGATGGATGAGCCTAAGATGATAACCTGAGATGTTATCCATGCAGTCACCAATTACCCTATAACCGAAAAGGTAAAAGCATTGAAACACCCACCCAAGGCTGAGATTGAGAAGAACACATGAGCAAAGTGTGATGGAAGAGGACTGAAGGTATCTGCTATAACTGATGATGAACTTAAATTTGGAGCATGTGTCCTAGGTTATAAATTCTTCCAAGCTAGCAGGATGAATAACATAGCATCCGGTGTAGTAGATAAATCATACAAGATTGTAAAGAAGGGTACTCAATTGGATCTGTCGGCACTTCTATTGAATTAGTTAGAAGAAAAATTGAAGACTATAAGAAATTCTAAGACAAATACATGTAAGTTTGGATCACTTATCATGTGCATTTTATTTTACTTTCAAGAAACATTTCCATCAGTAGGAGATGTAAAATGGGATACCACAAAACTGGTCACCATGCAAATCAGTGAATACATAACATCACTGGGAGACAACTTTGAAACCATCATGAATGAGAACTTTGCAATATTTAAGGATCGAATGTAGAAAAGGGTAAGGATCCCTAAACAACTTATAGAGAAATTCAAAGATGATATATGTTTCATGGTTGACACTAACCACACATACATCAAACTTGTTGTACCGAGGATAGAATCCTTACAACCTCTAGAATATGAGGTAAATATTGATCAAGCATCTAAGGAAATTGATGCATTGATAAATTAACCATTAGACAAGAAACAATCAAAGTTCAGAACTTATGAGGAGGCCAAATCAAGAATCAAATCTGGCTTGGTTGTAAAGAAGATTGATAGGAAAAAGGATAAAATGATCAAGAACCTAAAGAAAATATTATCAGTAATAGAAGAAGAAACTGAATAGGAAGAAGAAGCTGACAAGGAGGAAGAGACTGAAGGCCAGTCACCCATCAGTGAAGCTGTAGAAAAGAATGACTTTGAGGCCACAGAGTCATATTCACCGCCTCCTCCATCAGCAAAGAAGCCAAGAACCACAAATGCTTCTAGGACAAGAAGCCAAACAGAAAAGGACTCAAGTCCTTCACCCTTGAAGAAAGGAAAAGTTAGAACCTACAAGAGAAAATCGGCCATGTAGAAAAGAGGGTCATCAAAGAGAAGAAGGTTTGTTCAAACAAGGGAAGACATTGAGGACACCAAACACAATAAAGGTGTACAAGTACAAAAGACTAAGGTTCTAGAAAGCATTGATGAGGTATGTAAATGTACTGCAAATTTAGGATCTATCACAGATTCTAAGATTAGAAGATGGCTAAAACTGGATCCAGAAGATCAAAACAAAGTTGAAGATGCCATCATTGCAAAGATGTACAAATTCAAGTATGTATCAATACAATTTGAAGGTGTTATGGTACCAAAGGAACTCTTGGAAAAATTATATGCTAGATGGATGTTTGCATTAAAGAATGAGAAGGAGATAAAAGAAAGAGTACTTGTTTCTCTTATGCCTCCTGAATCCAAGAGGGAAGAAATTGATGAGATGATGGAGAAACATAAAAAGGAGTTCTCACCCAAGTTGAGAGCCTACAAATTTATTGAAGGGAAGCTTATAGAGATTGAAAAAGAAAGTCACAAGAAATGGAGTAAAATACTCAATAGACCTATTGAGGAAGTTATCCCCGACAAAGACCTCCAATAGAAAGATGATAATCAGGTAACTCAAGAACAAATTTTAATCAAAGATGAAAAAGATGACACGTCAGTTGAGTTAGATAAAGAAGAACATGACACAACCAGAAACAAGAATGTAGATGTTGCAGATGAGTCATGGCCAGACACCAATATGGACAACATTATGGACAACACACTCATCGACATAATCGATGACCCAGCAAAAGAAATACAAAAGGATGAAGATGTAACTGTTACTAAGGACACAACTGACAAGAAGGACACCACAATTGATACTTCATAGGTGAACATACCATGCAACATGCCAATATTGATGCAAGCCATCAATATACTACAAGAAAAAGACAAATCACTTAACAAAGATTCAAGCATTCCCGAAGATGTAGAGGATGAAGGCAAGAATGACAACACCGATGATCAGAATGTCATCAGAGATACTCATATTGTAACTAAAACTGACAAGGTTGCAGAAGGATATTTACAACAAACATATGGAGACACCATTGAGAAGGATGGACAGAAAAAGGAAGATGAAGCAAAGGACACCGATGAAGGAGGAAAAACCAAAGATGGCACTCCTGAGGAAACCAAAAAAGTTGCTACCAATAATGTAAAGTTTGATGTGGAGACATCTACAGAAAACTGACAAGCTGACACCAAAACAAAGCAACAAAAAGAGGCAACACCACAAGTCACTTCATCAAGTACAACAGACAAAGCTGAGAAATTGGCTATGGTTTTACATTCAAGTGTAACTTAGAAGAAAAATAATAAATCCAAGAAGAATAAGTTGGAAGTCACTCTCAATGAAATCATTGAGATACCCAAATGTGACCCAAATACACTTGATTATGAAGCATTAAAAGAATACATTGAAATATGCCAGAGGAAGGCATTACAGGAGAAGCTAGAAAAGAAGCACTGAGACTCCATAGTACTCAAAACAACTAGGGACATATTGCACCAGATTGTACCTAATGTTGATGTTGATCAGAATAAACCGATACTTGATCAACTAGCCACTCTCACCGAAGCCATTACAACGTAGAACATTGATGCAGGGAAGACAATTAAAGAGAGAGAAGAGCAAAAATACCAACACAAACTTGTTGAAAAGATCAGCCAAGAAGTAGCAGTTAACAAGGTAAAGCTTTCAGAATTTATAAGTGAATTAGATCCTATTATTGCTGAAGCTATTTCCTTGATTCAACAACTAATCACACTGGAAAAGTTCAATAAGGAGAATAGTGATAACATAGCAAAGTTAGACTTTGATCTAGAAAATAGTGCTAAAAGCTTAGCCACCGGAGACAATGCAATCAAGTTGCATTATGAGAAGATTATTGAATTAGAAAGGTTAAGGAAAGAACTGTGGGAAGTAGAAACACAATTTAGGGAAGAGGTCATCGAGCTCTAGGATCAACTTCTACCAAATCTGACACTGCTTCAACAACATATCAGTTCTGCAAGTTAACTGATAGCCACCCCAGAGATGTCTGTAGCAGACAAAATCTACGATATGCACTCAAGGATCACACTCGAGCACATGGCTCTAGAGAACCTAAAGGACCAATGGGAGAAGATGATGGAAGACACAAAGTCTTCACACTCTCACATTTTTGATAAACTATAAGGTATACACCTTTGCCCTTAATATCAAAAAAGGGGGAAAATAGTGATATGTACTATACATATGGAAAATACATGATATGTACAAATAGGTAACTATACAGTACTACACTAAAAGGGGAAAATAATGATATACCGACATATACATAGGGGAGTCATGAAATAAATAAGGATATGACTAAGGATTATATATGTTGTATATACTTAACATTTTTTTAGCATTTTGCACATATCAGTTTTTGATACTAATGTCAAAGGGGGAGATTGATGACATTATTTTTCAATTAGTATGCAAAGAACACTTTTGATAAACATACACCAAAAGATAGGACAAAGAGAAAACCAAAAATCAGATATAAGAGATCACCGAAAATGGCTAAGTACAAAGAGAACCGACGACACAACTTTTGTGTGTAAAATGAAAATACAAAGTGGAAAAGAGGAACCCAAAAGTGGAACCTGACAAGCAGGTCATAGTGAAAACTGAGAGAACACTTTAAAAGGAAACCAAGAGAATAGTTTAAGAAAGGAACCTGAAAGATAGTCAACTGATTTCAAGGCATAACCAACTGTTAGAAACCAAAAGTTAGTTGCAACCCACAAAAGTGGAGCTGACTTTCACATCAGATAAAACAGTCATGTTCAATTTATAGAGTCTTGATTTGTTTTTAAAACCATTTATTTAGGGATGAGAAACATGAATTTAAGTGCTTTAATTAGTCTAACTGACTTAAAACACATAGACTAGGAGATCAAGGTAAAGTTGTAAACCTGATCTTAGAGTTAACAATGTTTTACGTGAAACTTGACGAAGTCAATCTATCTTATAAATAGATGATGCAATCATTCATTATTATGTATGAGAGAGGGCTGTGAATATAGATGAGAGGATGAATGAAGCCTAAGAGCACATATATGGATTAGATTGAAAGTTTCAAGAACCAGACCAATAAAAGGTGAATTTGGTTATCAAGAACCAAGAAAAGAGGCTACCGAGAATCAGAGGTATTATTCAATCACATTATGTGATATACTTATTCATTTTAAATTAAATGGATCTATAATAAGAAATATGATATTGCATACACCAGGTCAAACTATAATTTCCCATCATTCTAACAAGTGAAGCAAAGTGTAAAAATCCTTTCAAGGAAGGTGGATTTAATAGTCCAACTATAAATCTCTTAATCGAGTCCACACTCAATAGTGTTACAAAGATCTTAATAGATTATAATTTAATAGGCCTCCATAGATAATCTTAACCAGGTAGATCATAAGAAGTGATCAAATTGTAAGCCTTAACCGGCCCCTTCCAATCTGCAGATAGTGAAGATTTTGTGGGTGCCATCCCCACCGTAGTTTTTACTTCCTAACATGAGTTTTCTGCAATATCATAGCTTGTGTTATGTGTCAATTACTTTCATGAATGTTTCTATAAATGTTCACATGTTTGATTAAGTTTATGAATTGATATATCTTACATTAAGATAGCATAGAACAGATGGTTGGATAAACATTTGATAACTTAAAGGATAAAGGTTAAAAGATACAAAAAATTTCCCTCCCCTCTTAGTACACACTTCCCATTATTCCAACATCTAGATGAAAAATTTCCTATCTTATTGCATGAAAAAACTTAAGGGGCATCTTTCCTTTATACTTCCTAGAACCTTTCGACAATCTTCTAGCAATTAGTGCTTCCAACTCTTGAAGTTCTAGCTCTTTTTCTTCAAGCTCTTTTAGCTCTTTCTCATATCTTGACAATCCCCTTGTGGATCCTTCTCCTAGATTAGATCTTTGCATGTCCTTTCTAGATGCACTAGCTTTGAATGTTGTTTAAACCTTAGGCAATGAACCACCAAATTCACTTAACTCAAAAGCAGTTAGCTTACCGACTAACTTATCTCTTATCACATTTGTCACTATTTGAATCTCCTTAATAGCTACAACTTTGTGCTTGTAAGAAGAAGGCAAGGATCTTAGTACTTTAGCAACAATATATTCCTCTTCCAAAGTACCTCCAATACATTTGATAGAAAACAGCACCTCATTCACCCTAAGAATGAAAGATGCAATCTTCCAATCTTCATTCATCTTCAAGGCTTCATACTTTCCCTTTAAACTCTGTAACTTGGAAACCTTCAGTTCATTATCTTCTTCATACAAGGTCTAAAAATTCTCCCAAATCTCATTTATCATCTCCAGTTCCATTACATTAGTCATTTTAAGACTTGTTAAGGCACTCAACAATGCTTCATTTTCCCTGACATCACATGGAGTATTAGGGGTTGTACGAGCAGTACAGGTTGACTTTGTAATCTTCCAACAATCCTCATCAATGCATTTGAGATGAACTATTATACGACTCTTCCATAAGGTGTAGTTGGAGCCATCAAACCTTGGACTATCCTTATTTTAATCTATCATTTTCGGATCACCCTCAAGTTGTTAAACTTCCTCCAAGGGACCAAGCTCTGATACCAATTGTAGGAAATATGGAAGTGAACAACTGAGATGGGGGGGAGGGTGAATTAGTTTTTCTAAAGCTTCAAAACTTAAAATCTCTTAAACCTCAAAACCCATATTTATGATATTAATGAATTAAACTTGTATGCATAACTCAGAAACACATCCACAATACATAACGCAAGGACTTTTAGTGAGAAAATCATGCTAGGGGAAAAACCTCAATGGACCTGAAACCCATGATAAGGCTATACCTTGTTAGATGTATAACTTATTGCAAATGGGGAATGCACATGCATTCAGGCACACTTCCTCGAGCTCTCCACAAAATACAAAAGGGCTACAACCCTGAGGAAGGCTCACTGCTTTACAAGATCACTACAATGATCATAAGAATTTTTATGAACTATATAATGACATCTGCCTTATACGTAGGCTAATTCCAATGAAGTATAATGAAAATCTCTGTCAAATCCTCTCTTCCACCTACATACAAGAAACTTAACCCACAATAGATCTAGCACACTTGGTCTCCAAGCAATCACACATGTTCACAACACAAGATTTTTTCCCTAAATATATGCAATTCATCAACCTTGAAAACTAAACAAGATCAACTCAACCCTAATTTCAAAATTTGAATCCACGTGCCAAAAATAATAAACCTAATCAAAGTATGTCAACCAAAACATAAAATTTATCTTTATAAACAACCTCGATCTCATTATGAGACCACAAATCACGCCTCAAACTTCCACAAAAAAATTTAGTGATCAAGTCGGTGAACAACATAAAGAAAACAACCATCGACTGAAAAATCCTTCATAAATGTCACCATAATCGATGTGGACTACCAACTCAACATACACATAATCCAAGAACATCCATAGGCATCATGAATATCACAAAAATATTCTTACCTGTCCAAACAGTCAGATTTTTCATCATCTCTCATGTAAGACCTTAAGAACACTATCAACATCCAGTGTAACACCTGAAACATTCCTTGCAAACCTATGGACCATGAACATTTTGAATTGAGAACACATCAGGATGTCCCAAACATACACCTAGATTCACAAAGAAAAATATCAACCTGGAAGTGCACACTAAACCAATTACGGTCATACTGTCAACATTGGAGAACAATGCAGGAACTAGTCACCATACCTGATGTTATATCATATCCAAATCATCGTGTGAACCTTTGTAACTGTATAGACTATCTACAACATCTCATGATGTCGGAAACCACTTTGCTTCAATAAAAAATGTCTAAGTATACTGAACCATTGTCCAAATTGTCCAATAAATATGTTGACATAAATGACAACACATCCAAAAAATATGTTTTCCAATAGATATGTGCATCGTCCCAACACCACCCAAATGTATTTTTCTAAAGTTAAAAATGTGGAAAATATTAATGTGTCAAAAAAGAGAAACAAAGTGGTGTACACATCACTAGAGAGAGAGAGAGATAAATAAGTTGGACAAACAAATAGAAAAGTTATAGGTAGACCTAGAAAATGAGAAAGGAAAGAGGAAAGAAACAGATAACAAGAGTAGTGAATTACATAAAAGGATAAAAAATTCTACCCCTGCATCTGAAATTATATAGAATGAACAGACAAAGGTGGAACTTAATAAAATGAAGCAAATATTAGATGAAAGCATTTAAAATTTTGAAAATGAAAGTCTCTTCGACATAATTATACAAAAATAGGAGAATGACATTGCCTAAAAAAATTACAAAACCAATTGAACCATCAGAAGGAAAGAGCAAATAAGTGGGAAGAAAAAGTAGAGGAAGAATGAAAAATGTTGAAAGAATGGCAGAAGAGTTGAACAAGGCCAAAAAAAATTTAAATCTTCCCAAGATAGATTGAATGAAACTACGAATTAACAATAAGGTATATAAAACAAAAAAAAATTGGGAGGAAACAATGCAATGGAATGATCAGTTGTATTAGTGGTTTGAATTGATTGGAAGTCTTAGAGTATATTATGGGAAGCTCAATGAATATATTTCTCTAAATAGAAATGTTTGTTCAAGAGATAAAATTACAAAAACTCTACAAAGACAATGATAGCTATCTGGCATCCAAGAGAATTCACAATGACATTTATGCCTCAGTAAAGGCATCATTTTTCATTCAAAAATGTGAGAAACTATAGGAAGCACATGAATGTCTGGATGAGGTGGCAAAGAAGATGATTAAGCTGCATGGAAAGGTACATAAATTGATAGGTCTTGGTTTGTCAAAGAGTTTTGATACAACAAATTAATACATTGGAAATGATGCTTTCAAAAAGAATATGGAGGAGAAAATGAAGTATCTTTTAGACTTGTTTCCTAAGGACAAGTGAGGCAAGATTTATGGATTTGATCAAACCCTTGATAACCTTGAATGCAATATTGGATGAAACAATATTGTTAGGTTCCTCTTCCAAATATGAATTATTGATAAATTTTGAGGTCACTCACCATACGTTATAACAAATTGGACTTCCATCAGATGGAGAATGGAGCACCATAAAAAAAATTGAAATGATGTTTTCATATGGTATTGTATAGTCTGTATTTCAAAATTATTTTAATTTTTATTCTTTTCTTAATTTTTAATTCCAATCATATTGTAATTTTTCATGACTTGAATTAACTTTGTTTTATGAATAGGCAAAATGCAGTAGTTACTAATCCAGTCTATGATGCACACCTTTAGGCTTGTAAATTTATAATGACTTCTTGAAGAAAGACAAGTGATGATTAATGAGGTGGACAAATTATGATGAGCCTATATATTTTGTGCCTTGGTAATTGATTTTGATGTTGACATGTTGCCAATCAACCCAAAGCTATTATTTCTTCTTTATTTCTATAATAGGGAATTCAAGGTCATTTACAAAGGGTTTTGAAATTTTGTATTGACTCTTGAGAAAGTATATGAAATAGACAAACCTTTGCATACTGAATCACACACAATTTCGTATTGAATGATTATATTTTGAAAGAATTAATGAAAATATCACCATATATAAATAAGTATTACTCTATAAATAAACATATTATGTTGTTTCTTATTTACCCATTTTTCAATTTAATGTAGGCTTCGTTATTCTACTATTTTCTATCTGTAAATAGAAATTCAAAAACTGCAATTGCATATCAATATTAAATGTCATTGATAGAAACATAAAATAGCATTAAGTTATCAAAAACATTTGTTATTTTTTAATATGAATGATGAAATACAATAATAGGTAAAATATATACCTATTAACTCCTGGCGCTAAATCTCTTAAGCTTTCCAAATCATCTCATTATCTGTAAGGAAACTCAGGTGCGGAAACAACTTCCTACACTAATCTCTAAAGGAAAGTATTGTGCAAATTATTTTAAATCCTTACAACTTCATATTCGTTAACTAATTTAACAATGATATTGCAGCCATATACCATGCATATAGAAAATAGAGAATGACACAATGATTTACCCTGGGGCAAACCTTTCGGTAAAAAACCCCAGCACTCCAAAACCTGCACAATGTATTATCTTCAACACAACGGTTACAACACACTTGCAATGCAAGTTCTTTCAGGAGACAATCAACACTCAAAGACAAATCCAGTAGCATGAGATCATACCAATAATACAGTCATTTTTTTCTATCATAGTTTGCAACCCTAAAAAAATGCTTATATCACATGCTTTCCTTTTTAGGGCAACTTCCAAAGATAGTCGTATTAGGGTTTTACCATTCTATGAGAAAATAGGAACCCGGACCCCACGATTGCAGAAGAGTG
The DNA here is from genome assembly GCA_018584345.1 of Thuja plicata. Taxonomy (NCBI): domain Eukaryota; kingdom Viridiplantae; phylum Streptophyta; class Pinopsida; order Cupressales; family Cupressaceae; genus Thuja; species Thuja plicata. The sequence goes on along the minus strand of MU228052.1, from coordinate 123,685 downwards.
TATAGTACTCAACTTTATCAGTTGCCACATGTCTTGCATGTCTTCACCCATCATTGAATCTTCTAGAAATAGCTCTTACGTGTCATAGGAATCTATCATAACCATTTCAGCCATGATCTCCTTACACACA